>CM061921.1:243579968-243654154 GCA_031002005.1 Vandiemenella viatica
TTTGAAAATACTGATCTCTAGAACACGGAAGACCACGGTTCCAATCCTGGTTTAGGCTGTGATTTCTACGAACCTAAAAAATGACCTCCACCTGTAAATGAGGATGCAGTAACACTCGAAGTTAGGATTCTATGTTAAAACTGTGGGTCCTCTTTACCACGTACGACAAAACGAAAATTTTATATTGCCTGGAGAGTTTTACGCTGTAGAAATACCTACCACGTAAACAAAAAAATGAGATTATAATGTGTTTGTGATTCCGTAGAGAAGTTTATATCACAGTTTGATATACATACAAATAAATCAATCTGTTCGTACAGACTCCATGCCGTACCATTTGAAATATCACTCGCTAAGAAGCAGTGTGAACGGACCGAGCGACCGAGCATGGTGGGCTAACGGTTAATGTTCTGGCCTCGCATTCGGAGAACGCGGGTTTGAATCCCCGTCCGGGCATCCAGATTTGGGTTTTCCATGGTTTCCCAAATCATCCAGGTGTGAATGCCGGGATGCTTCCTTCAAAAAGACCATGGCCGAATTCCTTCCCGTTCCTTGGTCCCCAATCTCATCCGCCTCTAATGACCTAGCCGTCGACAAGTAGTAAAAAAAAAACAAAAAAAAAAACAAGTGAACGATACTGAAGAGTGCAAGTGGGTATCACAAACATAACCTTTCCCAGTTAGTGGATGTTTCAAGGAGAGGCAGAAAAAAATGATGTTCTCAAGCTTTATTACGTACAATACAAATTCAGAAGGGAAGGAGAAGAGGACAAGCAACAGAAAAACAGGATGCTCCTCTGCTTTTTCATACCAATTCATATTTCTTTGAAGGTTTATGTGAGAATTAACAGCACTAACCTAAAAATCCTACGTAACGATGTTGCAGGTTCAGCTAATCATTAATAAGTGTGGAAAAAATAATTATAATGGAATCTTACTGACACAAGATACGGGATCATGCACAGTACGTTTTTCACGTGTTTCTAGACCTACGGACAGGATAAGTTCACAGGTGTATGGTACGGATTCAAATTTACAAGGGGTCATAATTCGCATTATAGAGTATAAAATTCAGTTGTTTGTCGATACTGGCCAGTTTGGAACGTGACTACTGATGAAAAGTTTATGAAAGTGGTAATGATGCCAGGTGAGAACTATTTTCTACATCACATCTACATCTAAATTACATATATACTCTGCAATTCACAAAATTGTGGGTGGCAGAGGGTGCTCAGCACCAAAGCTAATCTCTTTGCTGTGCATTCCAATCCCTAATGGTACGAGGGAAAAAAGAATTCATATAAGAATCAGTCCGGCACCTTATTTCTCTAATTTTATCTTTCCTGTCCTTCCGACTCAAATAGGTTGGTGGAAGAAGTATTTCACTACACTCATGAGTGAAAGTTGGAGTACGCATGTTTTCCAATAAGTTTAAACGAAACGTGTGTCGTCTATCTACCAGAGACTCCCAACCTAATCTACTAATCAGTTCTGTGACGCTTTCATAAGGACTGTAGCAAGCGGTCACGAATCGAGCGGCTCTTCTCTGTACTTTCTCTATACTTTCGATCAATCCCTTACGAAACGGGTCCCAAATGGCACAACAATAATCCAAATGTGGACGCACAAGAGATTTGTACGCTATCTCCTTTGTTTGTTCATTACAATTTTTCAAGATTCTACCTATGAATCGCAGCCTAGAATTTGCTCTACCTACTAAAGAATTAATGTGTATGTCCCATTTCATGTTCCTTTGTACTGTTACTCCCAAATATTTAATAGAATCGACCATATCAATAACTGTATTGTTTAACTCGTATTTCTGAACAATCGGATTCTTTTTGTTAGTTATGCTCATTGTCTTGCACTTTTTACAGTTTAGAGTAAGTTGCCACTCAGCGCACCAAGCCAAAATAACATCCAGATCGCGCTGAATTTCTAAGCAATCGGCCAAAGTTCTTACTTCCCTATAAATAACCGCATCATCAGCAAACAATCTAAAAAGGCTTTTCACTTTGTCTCCGAGATCGTTTATAAAAATTAAGAAAAGAAGTGGTCCTATTACACTTCCTTGAGGTACACCCGATGTAACATCTAGATTAGAAGAACTTTCTCCTTCAACGACAACATACTGCGACCGACCAGTTAGAAAATCCTTTATCCATTCACAAAGCTGATCCGATATACCGTACGCTCGAAGCTTCGCTAAAAGGCGGTTGTGTGGCACAGAGTCAAAGGCTTTCTGGAAATCTAAAAAAATTGCATCTACTTGTGAACCTGTATCGATAACTTTCATTACGTCGTGTGTAAATAGGGCCAGCTGTGTTTCACATGATCTTTTCTTCCGAAATCCATGTTGATTTGTTGTAAGCAAATTATTATAATCTAGAAAATTCATAATGTTCGAGCATATAATATGCTCCATAACTCTACTACAAACAGATGTTATAGATATGGGACGATAGTTCCCAGGATCACTTCGATCACCTTTTTTGAAAATCGGAGTTACTTGCGCGATTTTCCAGTCTGAAGGTACTTTTCGCTCTTCTAATGATTTACTGAATATATCAGACAGAAATGGCCCGATTTCTGCAGCATACTCTGAAAATACTCTTACTGGAATTCCATCCGGGCCCGGTGCTTTCCCCCACTTCAGGAGCTCTAATTGCTTAACGATACCTGCAGTATCTATTCGTAATGATTCCATCACCGACTCGCCACGGCGTGGGAAAACGGGAATACTATCCTTATGTTCATTTGTAAATGAATTTTTGAATACAGTATTTAGTACGTTAGCTTTATCGCGGCTTTCATTAACCTCGGAACCTTCACGAATTAGTGCTGGAATATTGCTGTTGGTACAATTAACTTTTCGTACATACGACCAAAATTTCTTTGGGTTTTCTGTGAGACTCTTAGAGAGAGAGTTGGAGTGAAAATCGTTAAAGGCCTCGCGCATTACATTCTTAATACGTCCTCTTAAATCAGCTAAGGTTTCTAAATCGCTGCGACACCCCTTCCTTCTTGAGCGTGCGTGTATTTTCCTTTGTTTTTTGAGTAATCTTTTGACTTCGCATGTGTACCACGGTGGATCATCCTCTCCCTTTATTGTCCGCTTTGGTATATGTATTTCCATGCCTTCCCTGACTATATGTATAAAACGATGCCACATCTCTTCAACGGTGTCCTTTGTTGACTTGAAGTTATGGTATTTATTCCTCAGGTAGGTTCTAAAACACTCCTTTGAGGCCTTACTGAATCTGTATACAATCCGCCCTTTTTTCCTTTTTCGCTCGGTCATTAATTTGATAGTCGCAATTACCGCTTTGTGATCGCTTATTCCTGTGGTCGTTGAAATGTCGGTGAATAATTCTGGCCTGTTGGTAACCAGCAAGTCTAAAATGTTTTCGCTACCGTTATGACACCGCGTAGGTTCATTAACTAGCTGCTCCAGATGATTATCTGACAACAAATCGAGAATTACTTCAGAAGCTGCCTTATCCCTGCTACCTGTGATGTGAACGTAATTACGCCAGTCAATATAAGGCAGATTGAAGTCGCCTCCTAGAATCATAGCATGATCTTTAAAACGGCTAGCTATACTATTTACATTATTTCTTAACTCCTCGACGATAGCTATATCCGAATCAGGTGGACGGTAGAAGGCACCTATGATGAGTTTTGACCCAGCAACGTTGAGTTTAATCCATATGATTTCACAGTTCGTATCGACGTCTATTTCATTACATGGGAGAAATTTACTCACAGCTATAAATACCCCACCTCCATGAGAATGTAATCTGTCTTTACGAAAAACGTTCATGCTATCTTTAAAAGTTTCGGCGGAACTTATTTCCGGTTTCAACCAACTTTCTGTACCGATAACGATATCCGCTTCTGTACTACAAATAACGCTTTCAAGTTCCGGTTGTTTGTTACAAACGCTTCTACAGTTAATTACGAGAACTTTTAACTGACGAGATTCTTTTACGTTGCTCCTACATTCCGGTGTTGTATCTGATTGGGTTGCCCGTAACTGAATTTCGTGTTTCGGGTCTTCCTCCCTCAGCCTAAAAAACCACCCAGTGCATTCCACACGGCCCCTGCCACCCGTGTAGCCGATTCACGTGTGTAGTGCACACCTGACCTATTAAGGGGAACCCTACAAGACTCGACCCTATGGCGAAGATCGAGAAATCTGCAGCCAATGTCATCACAGAAACGTCGTAGTCTCTGGTTCAGCCCCTCAATACGGCTCTGAACCAGAGGTCCACAATCAACTCTGTCTACGATGCTACAGATGGTTAGCTCTGCCGATATCTTGCGGTCACTGGCCACAGAGTTCACCCTTTCAGCCAGCCGCCGGAAGGAAGAGAGGATAACCTCCGACCCAAGGCGACAGGCATCATTGGTGCCGACATGAGCCACAATCTGTAGTTGGCTACACCCCGTCCCCTCTATGGCATCCGGGATGGCCTGTTCCACATCTCGGATCAGGCCACCCGGAATACACACTGAATGGGACGTTGGATTTCTTCCCCGAGAAATCCGCCATTTCCCTAAGGGGCTCTAATAACCACCTAACATTAGAGCTCCCAACTACCAGAATGCCCTTCTGCGTTTGCTCAGACCTGGCGGGCTGGGGGGCCGTCAACTCGCAGGATGACAATTGTGGGACTGAGTCAGCCTCCGACAATACATCAGACCGGTTGGACAGACGAACAAGTTTAGCGTCTTGGGCTTTAAAGCCTGTTCGACTGCCCCCGTGTACGGCTTCGAAGTCTAGAAGCCATACGCCAGTCACCAAAAGGCGACTGCGGCACAGCATCCAACACTTCAGCCTGGGTTGCAGGTACGACAGTCGATATGGGGGAATCTGTGATAGGCTTGGCTATATCAGTCTCCCCAACATCACATCTGCTGCAGCCTTTTACGGCAGCTTCCAGCTGCGTAACTTTCGCTAACACAGCAGCAAGCTGAGCGCGCAGATCAGCCACCTCAGCTCGCGTCTGCACACAGCAATCACAGTCCCTAGACATACTGCTTTTGAAAAACGCAAAAGAAAGGAAACAAAAAAAGTACAGAAAAAAGGAACACAAACTCGAAATAAGCTGTACTTGCTACAAAATATATACACTCGGAGTTTGCACTAATCAAATCCCCACACAACTACAGCTAAAATATAACAATAAAATACGCTGCTGCACTCGGCAACTGTTCAAACGCTACTAACTAGTACTGTCTACAAAATGTAAACACTCAGAGATTACACTATTCAAATACCCACACCACTACAGATAAAATACAACAACAAAATACGCTTCTGCACTCGCTGACTGTTCAAACGCTACTAATGACCACTGTTTACAAAATGTAAACACTCAGAGATTACACTATTCAAATACCCACACCACTACAGATATAAAAACAACATACGCTACTGCACTCGCTGACTGTTCAAACGCTACTAACGACCACTGTTTACAAAATGTAAACACTCAGAGATTACACTATTCAAATACCCACACCACTACAGATATAAAACAATAACAAAATACGCTACTGCACTCGCTGACTGTTCAAACGCTACTAACGACCACTGTTTACAAAATGTAAACACTCAGAGATTACACTATTCAAATACCCACACCACTACAGATATAAAAACAACAACAGAATACGCTACTGCACTCGCTGACTGTTCAAACGCTACTAACGACCTCTGTTTACAAAATGTAAACACTCAGAGATTACACTATTCAAATACCCACACCACTACAGATAAAATACAACAACAAAATACGCTTCTGCACTCGCTGACTGTTCAAACGCTACTAATGACCACTGTTTACAAAATTTAAACACTCAGAGATTACACTATTCAAATACCCACACCACTACAGATATAAAAACAACAACAAAATACCCTACTGCACTCGCTGACTGTTCAAACGCTACTAACGACCACTGTTTACAAAATGTAAACACTCAGAGATTACACTATTCAAATACCCACACCACTACAGATATAAAAACAATAACAAAATACGCTACTGCACTCGCTGACTGTTCAAACGATTCAAATACCCACACCACTACAGATATAAAAACAACAACAGAATACGCTACTGCACTCGCTGACTGTTCAAACGCTACTAACGACCTCTGTTACAAAATGTAAACACTCAGAGATTACACTATTCAAATACCCACACCACTACAGATAAAATACAACAACAAAATACGCTTCTGCACTCGCTGACTGTTCAAACGCTACTAATGACCACTGTTTACAAAATTTAAACACTCAGAGATTACACTATTCAAATACCCACACCACTACAGATATAAAAAAACAACAAAATACGCTACTGCACTCGCTGACCTGTTCAAACGCTACTAACGACCACTGTTTACAAAATGTAAACACTCAGAGATTACACTATTCAAATACCCACACCACTACAGATATAAAAACAATAACAAAATACGCTACTGCACTCGCTGACTGTTCAAACGCTACTAACGACCACTGTTTACAAAATGTAAACACTCAGAGATTACACTATTCAAATACCCACCCCACTACAGATATAAAAACAACAACAAAATACGCTACTGCACTCGCTGCCTGTTCAAACGCTACTAACGACCACTGTTTACAAAATGTAAACACTCAGAGATTACACTATTCAAATGCCCACACCACTACAGATATAAAAACAACAACAAAATACGCTACTGCACTCGCTGACTGTTCAAACACTACTAACGACCACTGTTTACAAAATGTAAACACTCAGAGATTACACTATTCAAATACCCACACCACTACAGATATAAAAACAACAACAGAATACGCTACTGCACTCGCTGACTGTTCAAAACGCTACTTTGAGTTTGAACGCGGAAGTGGTTGCGAAATGTAACATTCCCCACTCATATTGTCAAGCGTGCATCGAGAGTACCTCATTGGTGATTTTATCTCATACACAGGACAGCGCAGTGGCTGAATGATCGACTCCTGCAATGGATGAGTAGATGTATCCATGACAACATACGAAAAGCAGACGCACTGGAGACGTGTCTTTGCTGTCCAGTGAGTATAGTTTCTATTTGGTACGTGATGATGATCTGATTCGGGTGTAGCGCAAACCCATTTAAGCCACAGATCAAACTTGTCTGCAACGAAGGCCTTGTGAAAGGTGTTCCATGGTGGTGTTGGGTAGGTTTACCTGGCACGGATTAGGTCGGTTTAAAAAAAAAAAAAAAAAAAAAAAAAAAAAAAAAAAAAAAAAAAAAAAAAAAAAACTGCTTAAGTCTCTTAACAGTGAGGTCTTTAGAGACAGGAAAGGATGGAGGGCAAGGAATGGGAAGGAATTCGGCCATGGCCTTTTGAAGGAAGCATCCCGGCATTTGCCTGGAGTGATTTGGGAAACCATGGAAAACCCAAATCTGGATGCCCGGACGGGGATTCGAGCCGCCGTCCTCCCGAATGCGGATTAGGTCGTTCAGCAAAACTGAACATGTGCATTCCAGGACTTAGTTATGCTCTGTTGCTTGGTGAACATTTGCATCCATTTTTGGATTTCACGTTCCGCGATAACGTTGGGAAGTTTCAGAGTGACAATCTGCCATGTAGCTGGGCCATGTGCGATTGGTTTGAAGAGCATTCTCAACAATTCTAGACCAAATTTGACCACTATATCGCCAGACATGAACCATGTAGAGAGTATTTGGGACATGGTTGACAGACACTAGGTCCAACACCTATCACAAGCACGTCATTATGTGCGGCTGTCAAGAAACTGATGATGAAGATTCCTCCTGGGGACTTCCTCGACTATTTGACTCCATTCCATGTCACGGTTCCCAATGCTTCCTGTTTGTCAGTTTGTAACAAACAGCATATCGATGAGTGCAGCTTCGGCCTTCTGTCTGTTCTGGCATTCGCTTTTGATGCTTGGAATATGCTAATAAGAATTTATCATCAGTGCTCAAAATAGATAAAATGACCACAGTTGCAAGATTTGTGCGTTGTTCTGTTTCGTCATTAAACTTATAGCCAAGAAAAATTCTTCCATTTTGTGAAATATAATACTCTAAAAAATTGCAGTTTACAACTAAAATAAACTAACTGTGTAGGTCACTCAATCCTCAAGGCATTAGCTGCATGGCAACTAGGGATTTCAATCCCGCATCGTTTGACAGTCTCTTGAATCCCCCACAAATTTTAGCGGATTGCAATCTGTAAAATGGCGCGAAAACGGGTATCAGCTTGCGTCGCGTGGCATCGCTTTCCAGCCCAACTCCGGCTCCAGGGATTGAATTGCCCGCTTGTCCGTACCCTTCCAAATTACATTTGACTAGCGGCAACAAATGTGTGTTTTTTTCGTTCGTTGTAATTCGTCAGTAAATAGATTCTTTTTTCGCATTTATCAGAACTTACATATGTTTTTGCTGTACACATTGTAATAGAATGATAACATTACAATTACATTATTTGTTTAGTGCGGTTATGTGCAGCAGGTAACAATTATTGTCTGGGCCGACGTAAACTGCCAGCGACGCGGGCAGTCGGTCGGTCACCTATCTCAGCCCGCTTCCAGGAAATCAGCGTGGCATTGTGCCCCTAACAAGAAGCGACCCTCGTCAAATGTCACACAGCAGAAGCTTCAACAATGACCTTTCTCTCAGAGCGGGATATTTATGTGCCTCCGGCACTCACCGTGAATAATTGTGCAGTCGTGAAAATTTAAAGTTTGCGCGGATTTATGGAGACAGACCGTAGCGAAATGCAGGCACGGCGTGTTTGCATTTTCCCACGAACAATGAAAAAGCCAGGGAAGTATCGATAAAATGTAATTCCCCGAAACTTAAAGTCGCGGCCAATCAGGAGAGTCTGAATGAAGAGAGGTCGTGTGTGCGTGTAGGGACGACTGTGACCCTCCAATAACAAAATTAGTTACTATTTTATTTAAAACATTTCTTTCATATCTGGACGTATCTGGAGATGGCAGAGCCTGGATTGGTAGAACCGACTACCAGGGGCCTCCCGAGTTGTGGAGGCGAGCGGCGGTGATGGCAACGAGGACTCGACCGATAGACATCGAGGAGAGAGATCATTGAGGCGAACGGGTAGCCGGCAAGAGGCGACCCGAAAAAAGTCATAAGCGTTTATGTCCACGGGGTTAATTGTGACTTGAGGTGGTTTAGGTGAAGACAGAGGTTCTGGCGTGTCTTCCCCTGTGCTGATTCACGGTAAACACCCACGTTATAAAAGCGCACTAAAATTCGAAGGCGCTCTCTCACCCAAATAGCTACCTTGGCGAGGAAACCGCAGATAACAGTCTCAGTCAGCTGAATTGTAATAAGTTTTAGCCGGAGCAATAAATTCAATGACGTGCTTTTGCTTTTTTGATAAGTCAATTTGTTTATGTGTGACAAATATTTGAGTGCTGACAGAAATGATATGTTCATTTTGTGTGTAAATTTAGAATACATGAATAAATGTCCAGGTTATGGAAGTTTTTGTTGATTAGTCATGATGTCATACATTTTTAATTGATTATGAACCCTTTCTCAATTGAAATAATGTTACATAAAAATTACCTGAGATTAAAATGAAATTAATATGTTTCGTAAATTAATAAGACACCCAGATCCGCACGTTACAACATTAATTTGAATTATGTTACTTGTTTTCTATTTACAAAGGTTAGAGAAAAGCGGATAGTAATACTCTAGAAAATTTAACTTTATTTTAAACAAATTCTAAAATTTTCAATCACTCAATATAATAATCTCTTAAAATTATTCCGTATTACAAAATAATGATAACCCGTCCCGATGACTCAGTTGGTTGCGGCAGCGTGATGGATCCCTTCGTCTACCTCGGTGGTAGCTGAGTGGATGGTGGAAGAAACGTTCATCAGGATAGGATAGTTGGTAGTGCAGTATTCCTAATACGATAGTGTGCACCATAGTAATGGGTTGAATACTAAATTTCTCCGCAGTGAGGGAATACGACACAGTTGATGGCGATTAGTTTGTCGGATGGGAACGTTAAATCTGGCGGTGACGGGATGTAGGCCTGAATAGGCCAACATCGGATTTCATCCTCTTGTTCCTTTTATTCATTTAAAACACACTACACTGAGCTCACACATATTACAATTATCAACAGAAAACAATAAACACACTTCTGTACTGGGGACGGCGAGTGGAAACCACCATAATTTAAATTTTCTAAGAATTGATATTCACCTACCTAACGGTTGAGGATAAAAACAAAATAATTACACGAATGAGATGATGTTTGCGTAAATATACATAATTACCGTAATTACTTTAATGTTGTTGCCAGCGTGGTAGTACTGAAACAATTGCATTTTCAATTATTTTTGTTATGTTGCACGTCGCGTGAAGCGGGATGATCCTTCTCACCCGCTGGCTGTATTATATGCAGTTGACTGAAGTGGGAGACGAACCAATCTACCGACCTTGGTGGTGTATCGGTTAGCGTTCTTTCCTCGCATTCGGGAGGACGGCGGTTCAAATCCCCGTCCGGGCATCCAGATTTGGGTTTTCCATGGTTTCCCAAATCACTCCAGGCAAATGCCGGGATGCTTGCTTCAAAAGGCCATAGCCGAATTCCTTCCCAAACTGATTTACTGTAAGGCATGTGATTTGACTTAAGACTGAATACACGCTATATTCGATTATTTACTCGTTTTTTTATGGCTTTACGCCTCGTCGGCGGCTAAGGTCATTAGACTGGGACTGGGGACAACGAACGGGAAGCAATTCGGACATGGCCTTTTCGCCTGGACTGATTTTGGGAAACTATGGAAAACCCAAATATGGATGCCCGGATAGGGATTCGAACCCGCGTCCTCCCGAATGCGATTACTTGATTCAAAAACTTTTTTTTTTTTTTTTTTTTTTTTTTTGACATTCGGCAACTAAGGCCATACGGCCAGATCATCGTGAATATCATATATCTTCAGTGAATCAGTTTCTCCAGTATATTTTCCTTCTAAGTATGGACATCACAGGACGGACAGGACATTCACACAGACACACAACACTTAAACACCCATACCCTCGGCCGGACTCGAAGCGGCGACCTTCGGTAGGGGGAGGCAGTACTATAACGCCTGCGCTACGGAGGCTGGTAAAACAAAATGTTAAAGCATAAAGTAACTTTATGTGTAAGGTTTTAATTTATGGTTATAGTTACAAAAATATGTTTTAGAAAGGCTTCACATTTTTTAAATTAACGTCATTTTACTAGGTGTAAGTATTGTTAATAGCTGAGTTTCATTACGAAACATTAAAATTGATTTAATAATCAGTTAAATAGATGTTTATATTACAATTTAAAAACTTATGCTGACACCGCGGCATTGACTCCAATCCCAAAAGTGTTTTGCGGGATTGAAAACAGTGCAGGACTGCAATCCTTAATGTCAACTCATACATCGATTAGTAATTACAGATAGTGGTTCTCAGTATAAATTATTTAAAATTGATTTTCCACCAAAAAAAGGTACTGTACCAACAGATCGTGAAACCTAAAAATATATTGCAATGTTTCTGATTAAATACACTTCCACAGTGTATGTTAATTATTACTTTCAATACATCGATTTCAATAGTTAGCAATTGCTCACAGCTCTGCGTGTATGAATTAAAAATGTGTCTGGTATCGTTCAAAGTTAACGGAGAATCAATGGAATGTATAAATCAATATGGAATATGAGAAGTTGTCACACTAATTAAATACGCTTTCATCAAAATTTTGTGGAAAATAAATTTCTATTTATGTGAATTCTGCAAAAACATATTTCTAATGCTACAAACATCAAATACCGCCTGGAGTAACGGAAAAAAAATATTGGCTTAGGTAGGCGTAAGGGTACACAACACGAAGCCTCAACAAGCATAGTTATCCAGCCGCATTAGTCTGTTATGTTTTCTACTGAAACAGAATAACAATTTTTGATGTACACTTTCTAACCTTAGATTTCTCACAAACGAAGATTGAATCACGATGAATGGCATTAGCGAGACATACCCGAGGTGTTATTATTCCCATGTTCATACTGAAGTACTCTCTTTGCTTACTTACAGAAGTAATTGAAATACAGTGCTAAAAATATCATGGTTAATAACAGGCCTTATTTTATTGCTCAGGTGCCAGTATAAAAAGAGATTTTAATCCAGACTTTTTTTCTATCAGAAGTAATAAGGTTTCAAATTGAAAACCACATTCAAAACAGTTTTATAGTTTTTGCGTGTTGCTCGAAGAAAAGAAAGACTGATTATATTGGTTATTGGCCATTCTTCCGCAATTGTTTGTTAAAGGTTTGTAAATGAAAATACCGTCTCTTAAAAAGTGAGCGAATGGGAATAAAGGAACAGTTGTTAAGAGACGGTATTTTCATTTACAAAAGAGAGATGCTGCGCATTTATATATAAAGAAATCAAAAATAAAACCCTCCGCTCATAATAAAAATCAAACAAAATCAGTCAGCGCTTGTATTTCTTCTAGAATTTGCCTTAGTGTTCAAGTGCCTCACACACGTTTAAATGTAGGAGACCGCCTACATGGAAGCAGCCAGTCTCAGATATAAAAATTTAAAAAAACTATAACTTGTGTTACGAGTGGAGAAAGGAGTGGGAAGCCAACAGCCCTCACAATTGTGGGCTTATAAAAGTGCCGACAACCTGTGTTCCAGTGTTTGACTTTCCTAGGCGTCTTTGGTGTCGATTGAACAGATTTCGCACAGGTCACGGAGTGTGCAATGCAACATTGCATAAATGGGGTATCCGTGAAGATGCATTGTGTTACTGTGGCGGTATACATACTGCTGACCACATTGTGATGGACTGTCCTGAAAGAAGATTATCTGGAGGCCTTCTCACACTGCATCAAGCTGGACCAGCTGCCAGAAGATGGCTTGAATTTATAGATACAGTTATTTGATTGTACATGTCTTTTGTTGTACTTGGCATACGATAATGATAATAAGTGTTCAAGAAAATAATCCCCATCGACCTATTATATTCAGTTTACTCCAGTATTTTGAGAGAATGAATTGTGAGTGAAACCACTATTTTTTTTTTATTTTTTTTTTGCTTATGGCTTTACGCTTCGTCGACGTCAATGTCATTAGAGGTGGAAACCCACTACTGGTTTTAACGGTGCTCACGAATGCTAAAATATTACTCATAACAATAGTAGAGGGCTATAGTTCGGAGTCATATTTTTTCTACGATGTATCCAAGTATTGATTAATGGATCATTATAACTGCACATCTTTTGAAATAACAAGTTCCTTCGTAACCCCTTCAGTTATCTCTGTATCTCATTTTTTTATTTGTTTTTCCCATTGCAGGCCAAGGCTTCTAATATTACTTAACACAGGTGATGTTGAACGTTTATTCCAAACTTTACTGATCGATATTCTAAACGACATTATTCTGAGAAAGAAAGATGAGTCTAAATTGCGCTACCTAACATAAAGGGACTGTTGTGTGTATCCTACAATACTCATAAGAACTATTTTTCGATAACAAGTGGGGCTATGAGTGATGTCTTGTACATTTAAAATGTTAATAATTTGTCTCTTCAGTGATCATCCACCTGATCTGGTCGATCACATGCGATAGACATCTAATCAAATAAAAAGAAAGGGAAAACTTCCTCCGGGGCTGCAATACGATATAATAAGCTCCTCCTCAGGGAATGACTATCCATTTTACTCTTTTTCTTTTTTCCTTCAAACTCCTCTACAGTATTGATGCTAGAGGCAGGACTGAAAGCATTAATTCGGAGAAATGAAAAAAGAAAAAATCTACTTGGTGTAACATGAATGGATTGAATAGGACTAAGATCAGCGTCATTCCAAGTATCAAGTCCGAAAGTTAGAATGGAGGGAAAAATCTGATAACGAATATTAGTCGAACACTAGCAGGTTTCATAATCTTGAGCGTTTGATGTGTCTCCGTCGCTTCACTTCTTTTCTAAGGTTGAATCCTATTATTGCAAGGAATTGAAATCATATCATCTAAGAAATGATAAGCGATAGAATGGATGTGGTTTTTTTTTTTCTCTTGGTGCACTAAGACTCATAGATGTCAAGGTCACTGGCGCCGAGATAGGACTGGGATCAAGAACCATTCACACTTTATACGAGTATGTAAATTGCTTTAAAAAGATTTTAAAAATTGATAAAATATTAAAGTTCATAAAAGCTGTAAACGTTCACCAAATGTCATAAAAGTTGATGAAAATCATGGAAACTCCTAAAAATCAC
This sequence comes from Vandiemenella viatica, assembly GCA_031002005.1. NCBI lineage: Eukaryota > Metazoa > Arthropoda > Insecta > Orthoptera > Morabidae > Vandiemenella > Vandiemenella viatica. The sequence goes on from CM061921.1 coordinate 243,594,292, forward strand.
GAAAAACACGTAAATTATCTCCATGAAAGAAGTCATCTGGCCATTTCAACATCTTCCCATGGCACCAATTTTAAGTTGCATCTGACATCCATCGGAAAATATATCTCTGACGAATCCTTATATCATTTATTGGAATGAAATTCTAAATTTCAACCATAAGCTGGCCATGGCTTTTTTAAGGAACCATCCCCCGCAATCACCTCTGGAGTGATTTTGGTAAAACATGGAAAAGCGAAATATTGTTGACTGGATGGAAATTCTACGCCGCGTTCTCCTCGATAAGTGATTTAGTTATACATAATATAAAAGTACATCATTTAGGCTTGAAATTACAAGCATAAGTTTATTGAAGTTATAACGATTACTCAGAACGGTAGAAACAGTGGGTAGAAAAGGACTAGTTCAGAGCGGCTATTGTTATATAGAAGCAAATTGCTCAAAAAGTTCCCAATTGAGACTTCGTAGGGTTACGGTCATCTAAAAATAGCTTTGTAATGCATGCTAACCTGAGCAGATTGCACCCCATATTAGGTTCCTGAAATTGCAACTTTACTTCAGATTTATGCACGAAATGTCACATAAAATCAAAGATTCAAGGATTAATAGTTACGCCACAGTCAAACAGTATTCTGGAAACTGTTGCTTCAAATCTTTTATCTAATCGAGTAGTGGTGTTGGAAGTATCTCGCAAGAAACGTTTCATCTAAAAAACGGAAGTTGCTTTAAAATCAAATGTGATGACAGACGAACAGCAAATTATTATTGACTTCAATTTGTAAGCCACGTTACCCTTTTTTAAGTGAAACTTCCTTGCTTAAAAAAATCGTCACTAAAATTGATGACGCTTTCATGCAACTGATGTTGTGACGCCACAGAGCGCTAAACAATGTGTTCAGTCTGCCAGTAAAGGCCCCTGCCAGGCAGACCTCACACACAACGCGCCTGCACGCCGGGATACATATACGACTCCAAACAGGCGCAGAGACATCAAAACAAACCAGGAAAACAAATAGAATCATCTAGAAGCTAAGTGGGACTATTTCTTACAGAGGTCGCCGTACTACCACACAACGGAATTCCTGCGCCAGGCCGCCTAAATAAGCGTAGCCGGCCGCTCCACCGCCAGTTCCGGCCTGACCGCGGAACCAGCTTCAACTACAGAAGACCACCGGAAGTTCGCGAGAAGTAGAAGCCGTCTCTCTCTACCCAGGATCAGGACCAGGCTAAATTTCTCGACGGTCATCCGCTAACTGTACCACATTTGTTATTGTTTATCAGTGTTTTGTGTACATAGTAATAAACCTCAAGGAACCATTAAGTGTAGTTCACTTCAGTGGCGACAAGGTTGGGATAAGAACTCTCGACCATCATGGCTACGCCAGCAGCACCTACGGAATGGCAACAGTTCCTCCAAGGACTTCTACATCAGTTCTTCGAATCTCAGAGACAACTGATTGCGGAAATCAGGAATCTCCGCCAACCCACGGCCCCGCCTCCGTTCCCAGCATTCAACGACGACGTCGAAGAATGGGAGACCTACGAGAAGCGCATAAAACAACACTTCGCAATTCATCACATATCCAAAGAAGAAGACCAGCGTGCATATTTCCTTTCCTGGAACCAATCGAAGATGTATGTCTTGCTCACCAAACTTCAGCCACAAGACCCCGACACCCTCACCTTCACGACCATCTGTACGACACTGAATGCATACTACAGACGCCGGTACCATGTCGTCGCGGCCCGCGTCGAATTCTATCAATGCCGGAAGAAGCCCGATCAGACGTATCGCCAGTGGGCGGCCGAACTCCAAGGCCTTAGCAGAAAATGTAAGTTTCAAACTCGTTGTTCCCACGAATCCTACGCCGACGACATGGTGCGTGATCACATCATACAGGCTGCACCAGATGCCGCACTCCGGCATGACGCCCTCAAGTTAGAGGACCCATCCCTGGAGCAGGTCATCGAACTTGCCTACAAATTCGAAATATCTACGGCCGCAGATCGCCGCCTGGAGTCCTGGGCGGATGTGGCCGCAATCCGAACCGACGTAGAGGACACACAGGACGTCGCTGCCATCCAGAGCTCCCAGTCGCGCTCCTCCCGACACCACAACCGGGGACCGCGTCCTCAGAAGGACATCGAACCGGCCCGTTCCGGCAGGGGCACCAAGTCTCGGCAGCAGCAGCGGATCCCGCAGCGCCGACGCCGCAGCCCGCTCCGCCTACCCTCCTGCCCCGCCTGTTATTCAGCACATGAGAGGGAAAATTGTCCGGATCGTTGGGCTGAATGCTCACGTTGCGGCAAGGAAGGACACCTGGCGTCCGTCTGCCGCACCAACACCACCAATGCCAATCCCGGCTCTCGCCGCCCAGGGTCTTACCAAGACAGGTTGAGCGGCGCACCTATGGATATCAATCAGGTAGACACTTCCACAGCATCCAAACTTTTTATTGACGTTACGGTCAATGGCAAGCCCCTGCGACTACAAGTCGACACAGGAGCAGCAGTCTCATTGCTTAATTATACTACTTATGTGCAAATTGGCTCGCCCCCCCTCTCGCCGGCCCCCAAGCGCCTCCTGACATACAACAAACAGGAAATAGCACTCCTGGGACAATTCACAGCAAACGTCATGTATAAGTCTGTACATCGTTCAGTCCCCTTTTTAGTAGTTAACAGTTCTCTCACAGCAGACTTATTTGGACTGGACGCTTTCCGCTTATTCGGATTTTCAATTGAGGATAACATACACCTCGTATCTCAGCATGTTCCTTTTCCTGAAGTGGACGCCCTTTGCACCGAGTTTCAGGACCTGTTCTCACCAGGCGTCGGCTGTGCAAAGGACTTCGAAGCATCACTCCAACTCCGGCCGGACGTACGGCCTCGATACTTCCGGGCACGCCAGGTACCCGTAGCGCTTCAACAACCACTTCAGGAAGAACTTCAACGTCTCCAAGACGAAGGGATCCTCCAGCCGGTGCGGTTCAGCCCCTGGGCCACGCCGTTGGTCATAGTTCAGAAGCCAGGACGCCGCTTACGTCTCTGTGGTGACTTTAAGACCACCGTCAACCCGCATCTGCTGGTAGACGACTATCCACTTCCGAGACCGGACGACCTCTTCCGTAAACTAGCAGGAGGTACCTACTTTACAAAAATTGACCTGGCAGAAGCATACCTTCAAATCCCTTTGGATATCCAGTCCCGACAATACACAGTCATCAACACTCCCTCTGGCCTCTTCCAACTCAACCGGCTCATGTTCGGCTTGGCCAGTGCTCCAGCGATTTTTCAACGGTATCTCGAACAACTTCTCCAGGATATTCCGGGATGCATCAACTATCTCGACGACATAGTCGTCACGGGACCCTCCGCTGCCGAACACATGACCAACCTCCGCCTACTCTTCCTCCGCCTCCGGGCAGCAGGATTGAAATGCAACCTTTCCAAGTGTCAATTTTTTCAACAATCCATTTCCTACCTGGGTCACATCATCGCTCAGGAAGGCATTTCCCCAGCATTTTCCTATGTGGACGCTATTTCCAACTTACCTTGGCCTCAGGATCAACATCAGTTGAAATCTTCCTGTACCACCTCTGTCGCAAGAATGTCCCGTTCCGTTGGACCCCAGCTTGCGAGACCGCATTCCACACCCTTAAACAGCAGCTCAAGTCCGCAGCATGCCTCATGCCATACACTCCAAACCTCCCCTTGATACTTGCCACAGATGCATCCGATTACGGTGTGGGGGCAGTTCTGTCTCATAAATTACCAGATGGCACGGAACGCCCCGTAGCTTACATCTCCAAAGCCCTATCGGCTGCTCAGCTTAAATATTCTCAAATCGAGAAAGAGGCGCTAGCTATTGTTTTTGCCTGCTCCAAATTCTATTCCCTTTTATATGGGATTTCTTTTCATCTCATTACCGACCACAAGCCACTCCTATCACTATTTGATCCGTCCACACGTCTGCCTACCAAAACATCCCACCGCATCCAGCGTTGGGCACTATTCCTGTCCCAGTTCAGATATACCATGCATTTCCGTACCACCTCCAGGCATGCCAATGCAGACGCCTTATCCAGACTACCGCAGGGACCAGACCTTGCCTTCGACAAGTCGGAACTTCTGGTGTTCCAGATCGACGATGACATACAAGAAGCACTGAAGACATTTCCAGTCACGGCCTCAAAAGTCGCGGCAGCCACAGGGGAGGACCCCCTCCTCCGTGTCATCCGACACCACATCCAACACGGGTGGCAAACACGTGCCCCTCCACGCCATCATCAAGACCTCAAGTTCTACTACTCCATCCGCCACCAGCTCTCAGTAGTAGAGGGAGTGCTCCTCCGCACAGAACCAAATTCCACCCCGAGGGTCGTCGTTCCGAGATCCCTACAACCGACAATCCTCCAAACTCTCCACCAAGGACACTGGGGAATTGCCCGCACCAAATCCCTTGCCAGACGCCATGTATTCTGGATCGGCCTTACCACGGATGTCACGAAGATGGTGCGGCGCTGTACCATCTGTGCCCAACAATTGCCCCGCCCCCCTCAAAAGTTCCTTTCCTGGCCGGCACCGTCCGGACCCTGGGAACGCATTCACCTCGACTTCGCTGGCCCATTCCTAGGCCACCAGTGGCTCCTAGTGACGGATGCCTTTTCCCACTTCCCATATGTCGTCCGTTGCTCCACAATCACCACAGAGGTCACCATTTCAGCCCTCACGAAGATCTTTTCCATCGAAGGATTACCATACGCTATCGTCACAGATAACGGACCGCAATTTCGAAGTCGGGAATTCCTATCCTTCTGTACCGCCAACAATATCCAACACCTCCTCACCCCGCCCTTCCACCCCCAATCTAACGGGGAGGCGGAACGGCTAGTCAGAACATTCAAAACCCAAATGACCAAATACACCACAAGTCACAAACTCGAAGAGGCATTGACACTCTTCCTCAGTTCCTATCGAACCACTCCAGTGGGGGCCAAAAGCCCGGCGGAATTGCTGCATGGCCGCCAACCTCGCACTCTCCTCCATCTCCTCTTACCCCCGCCCAAAGTACAGGTACCTTCGGGCCCATTCCGTTTCACCCCGGGCTCCCTAATCTGGGCCCGCGGGTTTGGCTCCCGGGCCGGTTGGCTTCCGGGGGTCATCCAGCGGCCCCGGGGCCGCCAACTGTTCGACGTCAGCCTGGATGGCCGGATAGTGCGACGCCATCGAAACCAACTACGTCCCCGCTACCCCACGGCACCGTCCTCTTCCACCACGGCACGGCCATCCACTTCTTCCTCTCCTTCCCTGCCACCTCCACCACTCCTGCCGTCTAACCGTTGCTCAGGGACAGTTACAGCGCCACCAACGACGCCACAACCTGTCGGTCGCTCCGACACCCTTCAGCCGCAGCCTCTCGACCACCTGCGGGGACCATCTTCAGCGCCCCCCCGTACAGCCCCCGGCCATCGACGCCGACGAACCGATGCCGTTAGCTCCACAAGTACCTCCACCACAACCTGCACCACGACGCAAGTCGGCACGCATCGCCAGGGGAACAGCTCCGTACTCCCCTGGAGGTAGCCCTCATAGTCTGCTCCAGGGCGCCGCGGCAGACGACCTCGCAGACGTCGCAGACATCGCTTCCCCCCCCCCCCCGGGAGGGAGGTATGTTCAGTCTGCCAGTAAAGGCCCCTGCCAGGCAGACCTCACACACAACGCGCCTGCACGCCGGGATACATATACGACTCCAAACAGGCGCAGAGACATCAAAACAATCCAGGAAAACAAATAGAATCATCTAGAAGCTAAGTGGGACTATTTCTTACAGAGGTCGCCGTACTACCACACAACGGAATTCCTGCGCCAGGCCGCCTATATAAGCGTAGCCGGCCGCTCCACCGCCAGTTCCGGCCTGACCGCGGAACCAGCTTCAACTACAGAAGACCACCGGAAGTTCGCGAGAAGTAGAAGCCGTCTCTCTCTACCCAGGATCAGGACCAGGCTAAATTTCTCGACGGTCATCCGCTAACTGTACCACATTTGTTATTGTTTATCAGTGTTTTGTGTACATAGTAATAAACCTCAAGGAACCATTAAGTGTAGTTCACTTCACAATGTTATACAACAAACGAGACGATTTAATAGGAGACGCCATGCAATGGTGATGAAACACAAAATGTTGTGCATTGTACTTCATATTTATAACAACTTCAAAACCCGTCAAATAACGGCAGTGTTCCGGAAATTCAGTTCTTCGTTTTTGCTTAACTAAATAAAATTGTTATTGAATAACACACATAAGCTTTATTTTGTAATGATGTAAGATTGTACTTATTTCAGCTCCACATCATCGCATTGCGCGCTCATTTTCATATAACATATAGATTTAAACGAAATACATACGTTTATTTAAAGTTGGTTTGAAATTATAATTCAAAGGGTAAAATAATGAACTAGTACAAAAACATTTGCTATAATAGCTACATGTACGTAAAGCGAATATAATGAAAACAATTACATCGCACGGATAAAAATAAACAAAAGCAACTAATAATTAATATGTGGATTTAAATGAATTACATACTTTTCTTTATGGCTGGTATCCAATTTAAAACATATGATTCCTTTACGGAAACATTAATAGGTATAAGAAAATTTAGCTTGCTATAAAAGTGACATCTACGAATACAGATCGAAAAATCTTCTGTCATTGTTGGCCCGCCAATTATTTTGTTTGTTTTACAAGTAAATTTAATATGTATCAGTTTTTATAATTGATGCATCCAAAAATTAAAAAAACCCCATTGTACTTTATTGAAAAAAGTAATTAATTTATTGCTGAAATGGTATTATCGTTATCGAACGTGGTGGGTCAGCGGTTACGGCCGGTTCGAATCCCCGTCCGGGCATCCAGATTTGGGTTTTCCATGGTTTCCCCAAATCGTTCCAGGCGAATGCTGGGATGCTTCCTTCAAAAGGCCATGGCCGAATTCCTTCCCGTTAATTGTCTCCAGTCCCATCCCCCCTCTAATGACCTCGACGTTGACGAGTCGTAAAGTAATAACTAAAAAATATATTTAAAAAATGTAAGTATTATCGTTGAACTGATTTTTAGATGTTACTGATGAAATTCTGCAACAAATCATGAACACCCAAAGGCGTAAGGAACGACTGAAGAGCAGCTATAAATATGATGAAACTGAAAACTGTAATCTAGATCAGCTATCGAATCTAACGCGATGGACACTCTAGTGAAGGAGATTCTGTATGGCACCACTGGCCGGGAGACACAGAATGATAGTTCGACGCGCCAGTTTGGCAGATTCGATCTGTCGTGCTTGCGGCTACCCTTAACCCGGAAATCCTACCGTGCATAGGGGACTTACAGTTTAACTTGGAATCCAAGCCACGGAAGCGTTCTGGCGTACTTTACACAACAAGCTGAGCCAGAGGTGAGGGTCGGGGTAAGGGCCATTCAAACTAAATGCCCAGACAGGGATTCGAACAGGGAACCTTTCGACCTCTAATCAGACGCTTTAACCACTGATCCATCAGAGCGCTAGCTGTAAATCCGATAACAGCAGATAAGTAGATTCATATAGCTCCAGCAAGTTGTCTAGCTGACTGAACATGGGTAGCATTTCAGGGAAGAGGAAAATAGACCGTTATTGATTCACTGAATAATAGAAGTCAGTTGTTGCTAAGCAAGTTTCAAGCAGCTTTCCGAAACACAAGTATGTTCCGTTGGGATTTAATGTTGAGGCATCGCAATACTTTCAGAGGTAATGGTGCTTTTACTAAATGCTGTTTTAATATGAAAATTGTGTCTACTGTACTCTACTCGTAGCAATCTCAGCCCCAATGATATTTCAGCTGCCTTGAGGTATCCATATCTTCTATGTTTCCTTCCCGTGCAAATTTATTAATGGATTTTTGCGACCACAAGTATAGTTTCTTGTTTATTTGTTGCCTTTTGTAACAGAACTCGTATATGCCGTCCGAGTGTCATTGGTTTATGTCTGTTGATTTTTATTAAATGTAACAACAATATTACTTTTTAAGTTTGTGTGGTGGTATATAAACATTTGTTGAAGTAATCAATCAATTGTGGGTGTACCTGTGGCGTAGTATTACATTCTTCTTTTAACCGTGCTCAGTGTCTTGCCCATTTTGAATCAACTCTCCATTTGTTCCTATTGTGCGTTCACTTATTCATCTTAACATACGCCTTACTATCTAGGCCTACGTCCTTGAATTATCTGCTTCATGTATTATAATCTCTTTCTTTCTCGACAGTTCGTAAGAGCTGTGGACTGCTCTTACCTTGGGCTGTTGAAGGGCAAACAATGAATTAATATCAGCAAAGATGAAAGCCCAAGATGGGTTTAAGATGAATATTGTGGGTGCAGGCGGATAACTGGAAGATACTTAACTTATTTATCAATCTTAAAATTTCTGCGGCTATGCTAGTAAGTTGAGGAAAAGTAAGATTTTCAGACAATTGTAGATAAGGATGAAAAAGAATTGCAGAAGATTTGTAATAGCAAAGATTTTAAGCAACTATGAATCAGGAATGAGAGAGTGTAAATAAAAGGAGAAGTTTGTCCACTTACACAGATATGAGCAGATTCAAAAATTTTAAATTCATCATGAGGATATTACGAAGGAACTAGGATAGCTAAAAAAAAAAAAAGCGTGAAGGGACTGGTGTAGATAACGCTACTAGCAATATATTATAGAAAGCGGGATAGGCCGAGACTACACAGAGATATATTATTTGTATTGAGTCTGGAGACTTGCTGCAAAGTTCATAAAGTAGGTGGGATAAACAGAGATGAAATGAATAGCCTGATTAAGATGACATCAGTGGTAGGTAAATTTATAGAGAGATTAATATGCAATCACATCACAGGTGTTTATGAGGAAATATCTGGTTTTCAAACCACCAGCATACCTTAAGGCAAGGATATGCATGTAAATCTCAGCTAGTGGGCTATGTTTGGGATGAAACGGACAAATTGATAGTGTAGCACCCTTTCCGAGGAACTTTAAAGAGTGAGCCATGCAAAAGTGACATGCTAGATAGAACAATTCTTAAAAGACGGTAAGCAAACAGTTAGAGAAGGAAATGCACTATAGCAAAAAGTGGAAGTAGGCGTGTCACAGTTTAATGTGTTGGGACCATTACTATTCATTACTTTATTGAATGATTCTGCTAATGGTTTGCTTGCAGATGACATAATAGAATGTAATATGATCAAAACGGGAGATAACTGAACAACTGCAGGTGGACTTGGTAAGGATATATAAGTGTATGGAATAAAGATAAACGCCAAGAAAAGTCAGCTTATTAGATATACAGGTAAAATAACTAATGGTTGATTAAGATTATAAGGTGGGGAAGGAATTTCTTGTTGGAAAATTGAAGTTGAAATATCTTTGTATAGTATTTATTAATAAACTCAGGTGGGCAGAACACACTGGCCATGTGGTAGGAAAAGGTTTAAAAATGGAGAGGACATGAGTGGATGTACCAGATTAGTGAGAGAATTGGGTTAACCTTGTTTGAACATGGTATTGCAGAAAGGGGCGCACGTTATGGTTATTGTATACAGGAGTTGGAGAGGATAAAGGAGAGAAGCTCAATTTATTTGTGAAAATTAGCATTGAGCACGATCAGTAGCTCGTATGATACAGAAGTTGGAAGACAGGAGGTTGTTGAAAAGAGTGCTGGCGAATGTGTTTATGAGGTTTGGAAGGATTTTGGTAGAAGAGATATGAGTAATGAATAAAAGGCAATTATTACTATGTTCACAAGTTGGCACTACATTTCAGGTATAAATTAGAGTGAAATTTTCTTTTGTAGATAAAGAAGTCAGGTATTGGAATAAGATACCAAGGGAAGTTCTGAATAATTTATCTAAAACACTCAAAGAATTTAAAATTAATATTTGTAAGTGGAAAAAGAAGGTGAATGGGTACTTTACACCGTAAAAAGTTAAATAAAAAACAACTCTGCAGGTGTTTCTGATTGGCTGGAAGACTTGAAAGCACCGATAACATTCCGCAGAGAATGACTTCTGGCAACCAGAATATAATCGTTTCGATTTTTCAGGGAAGCACAACCTAATATATTTGAATTTTTGCCTTACGTAAATAACGCTTAGGGATTCAAAACATTAATAAGAAGTTTAAAACTGGAATTTCTGTGTAACTTATCTCAAAAGTTCCTATTAACGTCAGTTGTTTAGTTAACCAATAATAATCATTCTGTTATCCTGTATGGTAACCTTGAACTATGACATGCATTCATCAAAGCACGAAGCATTGTCTAGGCACTGTTGCAGCAGAAAGGGGGAAATTCAACTAGTTGAAAATTCTACGATCAGTTACCCGGGAGCTGTCGATACAAAATTTACATTCCTGACGGAGTCCATTCTAAAGTTCTGGTGAAACTACTTGGCTGGAAGGTTGACAGAAGGTGCAAACAAAGTTTCTTGGTGGGTCAAAGGCCAAGATTCATTGGCCGAGTGAGCCTGGAATTAAATCTTACGAAGAGCAAAGAAAGTAAAAAAATCGGTGAATTGTAAGTTTCGAGAGCTGTTAATAGTGAAAGAAGAAAAGAAGAATCTCAGCAGAATATAACAGTTCGAGATTACTGAAAAGAGGAAAAAAATGGGTAAAATCAAACCATACTAAACACATACCGAAACGATAAGCGTGAGATTTTTGAAAGTAGATTAAGCACTAAACATTAAGTATAATCAAAATGATGTAAAATCAATTTTCGACGAAGTAAATACTGATGCTGTTGCATGTTTACAGGTTAACCAATCTAAGACAGAAATGAGATTACGAAGAAATTTGTTCCGATTAGTAAAAACACTGGAGTCGAAAGAGTAACATTCCGATTTGAATCATAGAATACTAATGAAGCTTGGAAGAAGACTGTACTTTAAATAATTACTTAAAATGCAGGTAATATTGAAAGGTGAAAGTAATGATGCTTCAAACGAAGAATTATCGGACACCAGTACTAAACTTGATATTGCAGCATTTAAGGCTTAATTAGAAGAAATATTGAAGCTGCGGTTAGAAACAGATGTAATTGGGAAGCTGGAGAGTGCACCAGTGATAGTAACAACAAAATGAATTAGAACAATATTTTAGATAGATAAGGTACATGTCCACATGAAGAAAAATCGTTTACGGAATAAAAAAAAATAGCGAAAAAAGTATTTTGTGTTTTAAGTTAAGTGAATATGTAATTACCGATCATGTGATTAAAGATAAACGTGGTTTATTGGGAATTATTCTTAATACTTGATTCGACGAGGATGTTTCTTTAAGCATAGACAGTAAAACAAATGACGATTTTCTGAAAACTCACTCCAATAGCGACTTAAATTTCAAGGAAATAGAGGCTGGTATTAACGCAAGCCAAATGTAACATTGTTGCAAGACCAGATATCTTTACAACATAGTTGGAATTCCAAAATAATTAAACCAGAAACTGGAAATGAATTTTTGATAAGATAAAACGAAATTATAACTGATTCTGTGAGTTTCTAATGGAATGATGATGTACGAGGTGAACTGATAAGTAATAAGTAAATTAAATATGATGTAAGATTCTGACACAATTGTGGTTAAAATAAATTAATTTAAGAATACTGTTCCAGATTTTGAGGAAATCGTTGCACTTGAATAACTGAGAAAATATTATTTAAAAAAAAAGTTGAAGCAAATAATAGCGTACGCAAGTTATTTTGTGTGCTAGTAGACCGGCATAAGAATTTAATACGAGTAAATATTAAGGTAAAAATGAGTCTGGAAAGTTTAACAGCATTTATGTCCAAAATAGTGAGATAAGTTCCTGCAGTTGATATTTTCCTCATCGTAAACACAAACAGAAGATAACGTAGTGATTTGTTTGTAAATAGGGAGCTGTCAAAGCAGAGATATTTGTGTGAGATATGTTTTCCTTAAAACATTTTGGTATGATCAAATGTGAAACAACAAAGTACTACATTCTCTCTCTCGTGGTTTCGTATTAATGTGGATCCTGAATATATTTTTCAATTGAATATAATTCAGTTCTGATGTTAGCTTGTCTATTGATAAAATAATATAATAATATAATTTTCAGCTGTTGTCTTGCTTTTGTATGGATACTAGCTGTTACCCGCGTCTTCGTACGTGTGGACTTAGAATTTCATTGCTAGAACTGGACAGGACAGAAAGCTGTAAGTTACGTAAGATTTGTCCCAAACAACACCGAGTTGGTATAATATGACGGGAAAGTCATCAGTCATCACTGTACCATTCTACCGTGGAACCTATCTCATGAAGAGAATCAATTTCCAACACGGTAAAAAACAAACGAAGGTGCCGGGTTTAACTGAAGGCAGCTTCTTTCTTCAGCATGAGAATCAGATTCTAGGGTTGTAATTACTTTAGCTGCTCGTGCTCTGCTACTGATACACCTTAGGTCTGGTTTACGCCTGCGAGGCATGTCAGAAAAAAAGACAAAATAAACTGATGACATAAACTTTTAGGTTCATCCAAAGTAATAGTACGGTGCAGCGCAAATCGACATCTATAATAAATAACAATTTTTGACTGTAAACGAAATTTACTAATTGATCATACACTAACTGAATGCAACAGAAGCACAACCTGAGTTACCGGTGTAACATTACAGGCTTACACATGCTTACGTCTGTCTGTCACCATACGATAAGTTATTAAAATATTATGATAAAACTGTTATTCATACCGAAAAAAGTACTCTATGTCCTCTTTAAAGATACAAAGTATTTCCTTTTCAAATTCCATCAGTATCGGTATAGCGATTTAGTTGTAAAAACGTAAAAGAAGACAGATATTTACTTTGACATTTATAAATTGTAGATTACACACAAACTGACTGCGAGAGTAACGAATTCTGAAGGTCCAATATAGCGTAAAAAAGAAAACGCTTATGGCCACCGAGTTTCCACACATTACACACAAATTGTGGTACCTGTAGTTTAAAATGGAATCCGAACAACGGAGCGTCCAGGCGTGGTTCATACGATCAAAGAAATTCTTAAAAACTTTTACACCCAACGCGATTTGAACCGGAGCCCGCAATCGGAATTATACAAAGCAAGCTTCTTAACAACTGAGCTGCCAACACGCTTTCAGGGGCATCTTACAGAGATTTATACATTGGATGCATCTGTCTGTCACCGTTCAGTTGGTTTTTCAAAATTCCATAACAATATGTAATACAGGGTCCGGCAATAAAACCTCCCTCATTTTAATGTGTTGTCACATAAAAACTAAATATTACAGAGAATAATTACTTTTATTTATGAAAAATACATACTTTGCCATTTTTAATTATTTGGTTTTAACAATTATATCTTCCCTCCATTGTTGTCACATTGACAAAGTCTATCCAGAAAGTTCTCCATACATTTTCGCGTCATTTCTCTTGGAATGGCTGCCAATTCGTGGGTAATGGCCTCTTTAAGTGCTTGCAGTATTGTGGGACGATGTTTGAACACTATAGGCTTGTAGTGACTTGGCTGCCACCCGTTTGGGATGACCCTCACAGTCACTCTGTCCGGCCGAGCGGTGAGACAAGGACAGATTGCCATAGGGAAGCATGGATAAGCGTCTACATGGAAATCGACGGATTGTTCGGATATGAGTCTTGTGATAGGAGTATTACTTGGAAATCAGGGCTAATCACTGATGAGTATTTACATATTTATTTACACCAGGTTCTGAAGGTTCTGTACACATATTTACACATACATGGAATTTAGCTGTGAATAACATTTACTATCAATATTACTTTCTGAAACTGATAAACTGGTGCAGTGGCGCCTTGCTAACCCCCACCAACTTTATGGGAACGAGGAGAGACAGAGCGAGCTTACAACATGGGTACCTCTAACCCAAACACGACAGGACTATTGAAATACATTGAACTTCTGCCTAACTGAACCTATCCGTCTCATATCCAAATAATCTCAGTAGAGCCTACCTTCTGCGTTGCTGTAGAACATCTCTTGGGCTGCCGTGGCTCCGCTCCGAGGCCGGAGCCCGGTAACTTCTTTCGTCGTCTCCCGGCTGCTGCACAATACGACGATCAACTCGACCAACGGATAGACAGCCCTAGCTAGCTGTGCTTAGGGTTTTACTAAGATAACCCCCACTCCACTCCAGCTCTTTGGAGAGGGCTAACTCTGACATCACCTAACTACATTCGGTCATAATGCCAGCTTGCGTTCTCTTTTCGGCGCCTGACAATTGCCGAATCGCTGACTCGTGCTCTACTTGCAGGTTGTGGCTCTCGTAATGTTGCTTCATTTTGCTCGCTCGTCTGTCCTCTATCCCAACCCCAAACAAATTTATAAATTACACAAGTAAAACCTCTGGTATTACTACATCTCCCATCCCACGACACGTTTTGGCTCCACTCCAAAACCAAATTTGAATCTAAGTTACATTTTACTTGTTTACATAATTTTTTTCTCTAATGCTAGGTACAATTTTCTTTTTAGGCCGACTGCATTTTCCATGTGTTCTGGCTACTGTGTTTTTCTTTACAATTCCCATAGTGTCTCAGTTACATGGCATGATTCTACGTTTTTATCTGTATACAATATTTACCGTGTTCTTCTCTGTTTCAAATCTGAATCTAACCATAGTTCCCTCAAGACTACATACAATCTTTTCTGTGTTTGTCTATGTTATAATGCTTAGACAAGGTATAATGGTGTTATTTATATGGATTGACTGAGATCACAGAGACTCCAGCGTCCCAGAGCAGATGCGATCTGTTGTTTATACATTCCGTCAGCCATAGAGTGACCAACTGCCTTGTGCTGAGTGCGCGCTTGTCTCAGCACACCGGCGACCTTGTTGTCAGCATATGCCGTGACGTCACAGAGGACGCGGTTACTCTCGTCTGAAACACTCGTATTAAACAATGAGTTGACATTCCGCTTTATTCTAACATCACCTTCACATTCAACGAATACATTCTCACACAAATAATTTCTACAACGATTACAAATGCATCTCTAGTTTTCTTTTGATGATTGTCTCTTCTGTGGCACTCGTCATTCGTTTTAACTTGATAAATAAGTGTGTTCTAATTATCTTCTCCAGAGATTTTGATACTAATTTAACCTTTTAATGGCTCTCCCCGACTTATTTTTATCTACCAATGGTACAATAGTTTATAATTATCTTTCCTATGTACCTCTTAACTTCTAATTACAGTTCGGCTACCTTCATACAATCGTATTATCTCTCATACAACAAGTATCAATTGTACATAAATCCTTCATTCATTCCTCGTAGTTTCTATGCCTCTCTTCAATTGAAAGCTTATATTCCTTTCGCTACATTTCTTTCTGTATTTTATTAACTGCTTCGCGATTTTTAACACTTAGCTAACATAGGTTACTCCTTTTTTCCACTTCATTACGACTTCCCGTCGATTCAGTAATATAATAATTCCAGTTTTAATTTTTACATAACTTCTCGCGTTTGATTATATTCATCATAATTACAGTTTATGTGCTACCTTTTAACTTTTTACGACATTCCTGTTTCCTCTCACTTGCTTCCAATAATTCTCTCACACAACTGTTGTCAATTACGAAAACATATTTTATTTAAAAAAACTAGGGTTATAGGATTTTTACCAATTAATCATGCTCTACATATTTACTCCCCATGAACATTTTTTTTTTCATTTGCTTACAGTTCTACATTTTTCCCCTACTTATTATTATTTGATATTTATTACCTTAATGATGATATATACATAAATTTGTTCACGGATTGCTGTGCAATATTTCCGTGTTAATTCTTTTAATTCTCTTCCACTGCTTACAACTTAACATTGAATTTCGCTGCACCTACCGATTTGTATTATGCAACCCGCCACAACATATTGTTCTTGTTACTCACACTTGTTACATCATTTCGCTGAGCTTTGCTTGCACAACGATTCTACCACCTCGGTATCTCCTCGAGACCGATTATGTTCATGGTGCTCCAACATAGCTTTGCTTTTAAGCTGGTGAACGGCCCCCCGTTTTTTTCTTTTTACATTAATGTGTCGCCCATTGCTCATACTATTAATTTTAAAGTCCCTTGACTTTTTCCCCATTTTGCGGAGTTCGTTGACCCCTGCATGCATCTCTCGTTACATTTTCCCGTAACTCGCTCACGGATTTGCTCTATTTTTGACGAACCCACTCTCGGATTCACTACCTCGTTTACTGATGTGTAGCCTTCGCATACACTACTCAACGCGGAGTTCCCTGACTCCATTTTCTTCGCAACACTTCGTTCGTGTTCGAATTTACCATCGGCGGTATACCCAACCCTCACAGGTGGCTGGATTCCGTTCACTTAACAGCTGAGACACGCCTTACCTAGCGTTCTCCTTACCCCCCGGAATCCCACAAATTTTTTACTCCCGGCAAATAATTTCACATGCGGCTCTTTCGCCGCTACGCCCACATTTACCCGGATTCTACAGTCTCACATTTGAGTGAACACACTGCAAAACCCCGGATTCCCCGTGAATCCCATAGCTCCCATTATGGCAGAGATCGCTTTTACCTTTCCAGGTTAGCTCACAATCTCCATAACTCTTTAACGACCTGTAGATAGAGGCTCTCTACGACCCCTATGCTGCACACAATACTGCCCTCTTGCAGTATCCTTACCTCCCTTATCTTCCTCCACACTTGTTCCACCCTTGACCAAAATCCTCTTTACTCACTATTTAATTTTGTGAATTTTCCAATCGGAAAATTATCATGGAACACCCCTCCGTGAACTACACTCCTCTATAGCTTCTCTCGATGACCTTTTGTTACCAACTTTTCCGTAACACTTTAAAATATTGCGTCCTTCTTCGACACAATTCATTTTACCATTTATGCATAATCCCACTAACCGATTATTCTTTAAACCCGCTGTTTGTGCAATTATTTATCTCGTAAGACTCTCCACCGTCCTCTAAACCTGTATACAATCGGAACATAGTGGGTAGTATGGACATTATATTCCCCCACTTACAGCTTTATCTTAATTGCAGCATTATTTACTTATGAAATTATATAATTGTCAACACATTTTCTCAAAGCATATCAATGTTATCTTTCGCGCACTCTAGATTCCAAAATTCGTCACTTCCCATGCCCGCACAGTACGTTAAGCAATTCATTAATTTATTTTATAACTATACAACATTACCGTATTTTACCGCGGTTCCAGTATCTCTGTTTTTATGTAACTCCCTTTAGGTTGAATTCTCTTTGCTTAGGAAATATTTTCATTGCTAACACACCTTTAAATATTGAACTATCCTTCATAACTCTCGTCTTGTTTTTCGTTTGTGAATTTGTGCACAATAATACGTCTTTTACAATTTTAACAATGACACAACTTGACCTCACTTGTATGACGCGAGTAACTAAATTTCCAATCGCGTATAATCTTAAGAATTCTTGCAACCCCTTCCAAATAAATCATGCTTCTAATATTCAAATAATTTGGTAATTATTCATACTCCTTTACATCTGAATACAAATTCCACTTAAGTAGTAGGTTCATTGCTTCCATTTAAATTAACTATAACAATTTCCGTGGCACCACTCTTGTTATAAAATATATTATTTAGCCGAAAAAACCATATGGTAACCGATTAGATTTCCTATTAACTCATCAACATCTTCGACTGAATCACGCATCCGGTTATATTCTTGAACAGCACTCTATTACAATGGATACAAAATGAGAGTTTTAACGTGCCTAATTTCTAAAGAAACTAATCATTGCTTATTTTTGCAAAGACCTGTGTTCTCTAAGTCCAAGGTTTCCGATTTCTGAACAATTTCTAACCATATCTTTAATATATATATTTTTTTTAATTTACCTTAATTACAATGGATAATACACTCCGGTAGCAATTTTTACCTCGACTCCTAGAGTTTAATAATAATCAGTATTATGTAACCTCTTTTCTACAGGAGTCCTCGTTCCATACTTATCAATAAATTATGGACTACATTCCCCCGCAATACTGGCTTATTCAATTTTCAAGACTTCTCTCGCAACGATTTTAAAACTTACAGTGATTTATCTTTTTCACATGTTAACATTTACAAAAAGGTATTTTTCTAATGTATACTGTCCGATTTAATCTAAAAAAACATCTTTCACTAATCTTACTGACATATTGTCTTCCATCAACCACTAATTTCTTCAAAATAATAAAGTCACAAACTTTTTTCATTTCTCAACTACGGTTTTTGCTGATGGTGTTAATTTTGCTTCTGTTAATGCACGAGTTGTTAACACCTGGCATCTGCTTATGCGCTGCTTGGCTGGCCTGCATTTTTGCGTCACTTACTATGAAATGCTGATGCGGTTGTACGCTGTGTGTGCGTGCTGCGACGCCGCTGTATGAGGTATGCTGAATGGACTCTGAACCTGTTGGCTGGTGCTGCGTTGTGTTGTTATGGCAAAGTCGTAGACCCCTTTTGGCTGCTGACGACTGCATGTCTGCAATTCTCCAACCTGCTGCGTGTGTGTTGACATTGGCTCCTCTTGGACTGCCGTAACTGCAAACTGCAACTCTCGTATCAATTATAGATGGTGCGTCCCATTTCTCCTCTAATAACTCTCTCTGTGGCTCTACTGGAAGTTGGATAATGGATATGACGGATCTGCTCGCTCCTCCTCTATAATTACAACAAGCCGATGCGTCTCTTTTTTGACTCAGGGCTGTGATTTACAGAAACCTAAATACGTAATAACTCCTACTACAGACAAAGACTCAGTGATCCATTGCGAACACCAACACCCCTTCGTGTCGGCTTACCCCACATCTGAACAACAGAATCCTGTAGCTGTTGGTTTTCAACCCCACATCTGAACACCAGAATCCTGTAGTGACTTGGCTGCCACCCGTTTGGGATGACCCTCACAGTCACTCTGTCCAGCCGAGCGGTGAGACAAGGACAGATTGCCATAGGGAGGCATGGATAAGCGTCTACATGGAAATCGACGGATTGTTCGGATATGAGTCTTGTGATAGGAGTGTTACTTGGAAATCAGGGCTAATCACTGATGAGTATTTACATATTTATTTACACCAGGTTCTGAAGGTTCTGTACACATACATGGAATTTAGCTGTGAATAACATTTACTATCAATATTACTTTCTGAAACTGATAAACTGGTGCAGTGGCGCCTTGCTAACCCCCACCAACTTTATGGGAACGAGGAGAGACAGAGCGAGCTTACAACATGGGTACCTCTAACCCAAACACGACAGGACTATTGAAATACATTGAACTTCTGCCTAACTGAACCTATCCGTCTCATATCCAAATAATTCTCAGTAGAGCCTACCTTCTGCGTTGCTGTAGAACATCTCTTGGGCTGCCGTGGCTCCGCTCCGAGGCCGGAGCCCGGTAACTTCTTTCGTCGTCTCCCGGCTGCTGCACAATACGACGATCAACTCGACCAACAGATAGACAGCCCTAGCTAGCTGTGCTTAGGGTTTTACTAAGATAACCCCACTCCACTCCAGCTCTTTGGAGAGGGCTAACTCTGACATCACCTAACTACATTCGGTCATAATGCCAGCTTGCGTTCTCTTTTCGGCGCCTGACAATTGCCGAATCGCTGACTCGTGCTCTACTTGCAGGTTGTGGCTCTCGTAATGTTGCTTCATTTTGCTCGCTCGTCTGTCCTCTATCCCAACCCCAAACAAATTTATAAATTACACAAGTAAAACCTCTGGTATTACTACAGGCTTTAAGTGTCCCCCAAGATTGGTAAATGTTGCATAGACACACTCACACGCGCCAAATTTTTCGGCGTTGTTGCAGTCCGAGGACGGCCTGTAGGTTTTTTTTAGTGCTGAACCTGTCTTTCTAAAGTTTGACACCCACAGTTGAATAGTTTTCCTATCCGGGACACGATCATGTAGGCCAAGTTCGAATCGTCTCTGAAAATCTGAGAACAACTGTTACGATAAATTCGTCCACAACAAACGCACGATGCTCACCAAGCCATGACATGGCGCACACTGAAAATGACAGGTACACCTCTTTAAAACAAAACACATTCCACATCAGTATCCTCACTACAACCCGCACGCCGGCGACGTGAAATGTGGGAGGTTTTATTGCCGGACCCTGTATTTATACATTAAAATGTATCCTATGTCCTTCCTAATGGCAAATAGTATCTCCTTGTCAAATTTCATCAAAATCGGATTAGCCGTTTAGTCCTGAAAACGTAACAAACAGACTTACTTTCGCATTTGTAATATTAATAAAGATTGTTGAATTTTTCAATTTTTTTTTATTTATTTTTTTTATTTTTTTATTTTTTTTTTTTTAAATAGAAATGAGTCTCGTAATTGAGATGTTGATAAGTACTACTTTTAGGGACTTCAGATTTTTCAAATTATATAGTTTTAGCACATTTCGGTCCAAGCTTACACTAGCCAATTCAGTCATGAAATCATATGGCCTCTTAAAGTTATGAGACCAGATACCGTTTTCTTCAGGTAGAATAGTATTAGGAAATTCTCTGCCATCCAACTCAAACGACCCTGCGTATGCCGTTGATCCATCAATCTGCGAGCAATTTAGTTATATTAAATTCAGCTTCATAAATAAATTTTTAGGAATTTTTTAGATGATTAATTCCCAAATTTCAGTACTAGGCTTCGTGATAGACTTATATTGCCGGTCATTTGCATTAATTCCAAGAGTTTCCCGCTATTTGAGTGGCAATGCAGTCGTTGTTAATACTACAAAATCACTGTGTTTATACGAATTTTTTGATATTTTTCAATATATTTTATATTTTAATTCCCGAATTATTTGTATTTAATATATTGTTAATATTGTTTATCACGCTCAGGTATTGCCTTAAAAGCCTAGCTGAATACCGTTTGAGAGTCCGTACCTTTCGATGTGCCGTGTATTCTATATGTATAGTATGTTTATAGAGCGCTCTGATGGCTACGTGGTTAAGGTGTCTGACCGGGAATCGAAAGGTCCTCGGTTCCAATTCCTGTCTCGGCGGGGATTTTCGTAGAACCTTAACCCGCCATTCACCTCTGCCGCGACTTGCTGTGTAATGTGAAGTACGCCAGAATCCTTCCATGGTTCGCATTCCACGTTAAACTGTAGGTCACCTGTACCCGGTAGGATTGCCGGGTTAGGTTGAGGCGGCTACGACAGGGACGGAATGCGCAGCCAATAGAAACCCTGTCACCAGGTCATTCCGACCACACGGAATTATATTATAGTGTGTTAATGAACGTCTTGGAGTTCTTTGTCGTGCATTGGTGGAATCAGGTAGGTTCCGTCCCAACACATTCTTATCATTAGAGCAGGGCCGGCGTTAGGGGGGGTTAAGTGGGTCAAATGTACCCGGGCCCGCCGGCTGATGGGGGGGCCCCGATCACCGGCTGCAGGGGCCCCCAGGCCTCGAAGCCAAGAATCCGCCCATTGTCGCCTGGCTAGTTTGTAGTAGAGATGGGTCATTCGCGATTGAATCAGTACTTTAGAGCAGTTCTTTTAAAAGAGCGAGTGAGCAGTGTAACCGGATTCTGAGGGGTGAGACCTAAAAAAAAAAGGACTCAAATAAAACTGAGCTAGTGAACCGTTCAAAAGAACTAGTTCTTTTCGTAGAGTGATCAAATGAACACCGCTCTTTTTAGTGAGTCACTTTGCCCACCTCTAGTTTGTAGAGCTGAAAAAAAAAGTCTCCCATTTTACCCCGGGCCCGAAATTCATAGCGCCGGCCCTGCATGAGAGGTGGTTGTAACTCAAGATTATGAAGAGATCCCCTCTCTCACGAGTCATGAGAAATTTTTAAAACAAAGTGAGTATCTGGGAATTGTTGTCCTCACCCTTTACTTACAAATCATTACTGGAAGCAAATTCTCGTCTACTAATGTATAACACGTGTATTTCACGTGGACATGTTCCATCGAGTTACTGTCACTCCTGACTCTCCCCCACAACCGCAAGCCAATGCCTAATTCAAGACACAGCTGGGTAGTACAGCAGTTAATCTCACCACATGTCAGTGGCACAGTTTCAATGCGTGGTTTAGAACGACCAGTTATATGGCATTTTGAGCATTTAAAAAGACAAGATTTTCTAACGATATTGCCATAAATTTTATTATTGTATTTATCATGACTATAGTTTCAACAAAATTTATGAGTAAAACCAAGTAATCTTTTCCTCATCTAGTTTACTACTTCCAAACGTTAGAAATACTAAGCAAAAATTTCAGGTTTACTTCAAGGTTCGAAGAGAGCATAGGAACGAACCCATTGTCATAAGGCAGTCAACTACTAAAGATGCGCAAGTTTACAAGCCCGTAATAATCGGCTAATTCCAGCTTGGTATGTCCTCCTGACGCTGAAGCAACTTACTGAACTACTCGTGGAACGAAATAGTTTAGTTTCATTGTACGGACACATTGCGACGGATGTAAATAGTCACTTTGTATACCACTTGCTATTGTAAGAATACACAGCATCTTAGTTTTTAAAGAGTTAGTAATTAATGTTTGTTTTATATTATTTCAATGGGAAGTGTTTATTGATAGTGATATTTTCGAATCACTATTTGGTTTTTGATTAATGTAAACTGATTATATGTGTATGTTGTTAAAAGTGCTTTATATCGGGTTATTACTATTTCTTAAGTATTGTGTCAAAGAAATTCCAAGCATCGTAATTACCAGATGAACAAAGTACATGAAAATCTCTGGACAGTACAGAAAGAAGATCTTTGGGCAAGGAGAAGAGATGAAAGCGGTATGCAGAGAGGTACGCTGAGAAAAAAACTGCGAGTTGTATCTGTACACAGAAGGATGCAATTATTAATGTAAATTAAAATAAAAAAGCCAAGTGGATGTTTTGATGGTTATTTTTATTCTTTTGGTGGAATAAAAGAGAAGTATTGCCACTTTATACACTACCAAGAAGGTTAGTAAAAAGTGCAAAGATTATACGTAGCGTTCCGTGACAGACGAGATGTCATATAGTAAGTAAAGTAGAAGGAGCACAATTCTTATAATACTGAGTACATAATAAATCTTTAAGTTCTTGGGAAGGTATAATTCTTTTAGCACTTTAGGCTGCAAAACAACATGAAATTAGATCAGCACATAATATCGGTTATCGGAAAAGCTAATTGTATACTGCGATTCACAGGTCGCATTTTGAGGAATCGTAACGTACCTGTAAAAGAAACGTGATATAATGGTATCGAGTCCTCATAAGGAACATTATGGTAGTGTATGGGGTACATATCCCATTGGATTGATTAATACTAGCTAGTATGTGCAGAGAAGAGCCTAACGATTTGTTATCGCTTGCCACAGTCCTTATGAAAGTGATACATAATTGACAAGGATATTGGGATGGAATTCTCTGGTAGCAAATCTAAGCTAAACTGGTTATTCAATCCGATGGTTGGTCGGACCCTCCTGAACGAGGTATACTTCGCCTGGTATTTGAGGTATGATGGCCAGACCCTTTTCAACCTAACCGGTTAAAAGTGATTTAGTCTTCAAAGTGGAATCAGAAACAAGGAAGTGTTCTGGCGTATTTCACATACATAAAACAACCTTTGTCAGAGATAATGGTTGGATTAACGTCATATGAAAATCCCAGCCCAGACAGGGAACCGAACTATGGACTTTTCGATCTCCAGTCAGACCACTGAACCACCAGACCACTCCTTTCTGGTAGATAGATGACGTATTTTCTGCATTACTTTATTGAGTAACATGCGAACAATTTCTCTCATTCACGAATACAGTGAAATACTTCTTCCACCAACGTACTTTTTACTTATGGCTTTACGCCTCGTCGACGTCAAGGTCATCAGAGGTGGGATGGGACTGGGGACAAGGAACGGGAAGGAATTCGGCCATGGCCTTTTGAACGAAACATCCCGGCATTCACCTGGATTGATTTGGGGAAAACATGGAAAACCCAAATCTGGATGCCCGGATGGGGATTCGAACCGGCGTCCTCCATAATGCGAGCCCAGCGCGTTAACATGAGACCGGGGGAAATAAAGTGGCGTACTGTTTGCCTATATGAATTCTTTCTTCACTCATGATATTAGGAGCTGGATTGAACAGAACCCTACGCCCTCAACAGTTTCCTGCGCAGGGTATGGACGTATAAAAAGTTTTGATTTCTTCATAAACTTATCATCTTTGGATTAAGATCTGAATGAGTTGTGACTCAAAGATACAAAGCAACAACAGGCAAGATTTAATGTGGAATTTTATTGTGGCTTTTTTTCGATAAAACCTATTCACGTCGATAACTGAATTAGTAACTAATTAAATTGTTATTTCATAACTAATGATGCAAGGGTTAATTAACGTACAAGGCCGATCAAATTATCTTATTATATATTGGCAGTTGCCGAGAAATTCGTTCGCGTGTACTGTTATTGTACACACTACTCTCTTAAACAAACAACTACATCATCAATGGCCCCTGCGGCTCACTAATCAAAAATATTTTTGCATGAATGGTCTCCACGGCAAACTGTTACTTCATTCCTCCGAATAATATGATGCCTAAATCACGATAAACATTTACACTGCAAGAAGGAACTTACCTCTAAACAGATACTAATTTTTGAACTCTTTTAGTTCAATTCCTAATCTGAAAAAAAACATAAAAAATAAACATATACTATTTTACCCGTGCAACCACGGTTGTACATACATTAACCAATGCCAATCAAAATTCGACCGGTAGTTTTTTCATGAATAGAGTTCGACAAAAAAAATTAAGTAATGTAGTAAATTTCTCAGTTTTACGAAATCGCTTCAAAATGAAACATAACTTATTTTACCTAATTTACCACGGGCTGGATTAATTTAACCTTCGTCAAAATCCGGCTAGTATTTTTTTTTTTGAATAACGTCCAACGAAAAACGATAATATTTCGGAAAATCAGTTTTCCGACTTCATACCAGAATGAAACGAGTTCTGTTTTATACAAGTCGGCGTTCACTTATCGATACCCCATATAAATCCAACCAGCAGTTTTTTAACAATGTTTTTTTTACTGCTTAACGTCTCTTAACAGCGAGGTCTTTAGAGACGGGAAAGGATGGGGGGCAAGGGACGGGAATGAATTCGGCCATGACCTTTTTGAAGGAAGGATCCCGGCATTTGCCTGGAGTGATTTGGGAAACCATGGAAAACCCAAATCTGGATGCCCGGACGGGGATTCGAACCGGGGATTCGAACCGGTGTCCTCCCGAATGCGAGGTGAGAACGTTTTAATAATGTTAAATTCATAACTATACCATACCACATCAAACTGAAATACCCTATACCTTGCCACATTATTCGACAATACACAAAATCTTAGCAGTAGTTCTGCTAAAAATTATCACAAAGTTGTCACTTTACATTGGCCTGTCTATTTAAGATGTATCTTACTTTCCCCGTGGGACCAAGGGTCAAACATTAATCATAGTATAGTTCCATTGGATGGACACAGATAGAAGGTTTGGTCAAAAAGTAACGACAATATTGAAATAGCGCGTTCTGTATCTTGTTTATCGAGTTGATTCTATTTTGTGTTTTGGTAGCAATGGCGGTATCGTAGCTGTTAATTATTCGGTAGGTACGATGCTTATTATGTGTGTGGCGCACGATACAAAAAAGACGTATTTTAATGTGTCCCGTGACTGTTTTGTGCGGCAAACTGTTGGATCAGAGAGTTTGCGTAAAATTTTGAGCTAAAAACTGAATAAAGTGCAGCGAAGCATTCGAATTATCAAACAGGATCTTTGGCGTTGATAATATGTCACAACCACGAGTTAATGACTGATACAAACGAATCCAGCAAGGTTTAGTCTTCCTAACCCGTCCATCAGTAATGAAAACGTGGAAAAATTAAACAGGTTGTGCTAGCTAATAGAAGAATTTGCCATTAGAGAGGTTGTGTAATAAGTAGGAGTAGTATCTACAAATATTTCATAATTTGTATGAAGCACTCTGGAGAAAATTCCGAACTTTGTAGGGACAACTCATGGATTTTGCACCACGACAACGTAATGGTGAATATCGCTTTTCTTATCAAACAGTTGTTGGCGAAACACAACCACGCTGTGATGCCGCAACCATCATATTCTGAAGACAGGTGACTCTTTCCTGTTTCCAAACTCAAAGGAACACTGAAAGGACAACGTTTTTCTACAATAGGTGAGATAAAGGCGAAATCGTAGACCAAGCTCAAGAGGCGTTCTGACAGTATTTCTCAAACTGGAAACTACGTTGGTATAAGTGCATGATATTAAAGGGGGACTACTTTTGGAGGGGATAGGATTAACTTCGAATAGTTTCTAAAAACATTAAAAATTCTCTTTAACTTTTTATCATGTAAGGAACCAACAAATACACAGCTAGGGCTATTTTGATCTACTTACCGTCAGCCCCTGGCATTTATGTTGTACACATGTGCAGCACGTCGCCTGGTCAAACAGCGCCCTTAATTGATGTCATTTGTAGAGTTGAAAACGCATCGTCACTAAGTGCCTATGACATCATGAACGTAATCTATAGTCTTTTTTTTTTTGCTGTCATTAGACGACTGGTTTGATGCAATTGTCCATCCCTTCCAATCTTACGCTAACCTCTTCATCTCAACCCATCCCTTACTACCCAAGTCTTTAATTACCTGCTTTGTATATTCTAATCTCTGTCTTCCCCCCACAGTTCTCTACTGTCCCCTCCACTAAAAATTAACCAAACCCGCATGTCTCAAAATATGACCCACCAACCTGTCTCTTCTTTCTGTTAGACTTCCACGAAATTCTTTCCTCACCCATCATTTCCAAAACTTGTTCATTTCGTACTACCACTTAATTTCTAGCATCCTTTCCCAGCACCACATTTCAAATGCTTCAATTTTCCTTCTTTGTGGTATTACTAAATTCTATGTTTTGCTACGATAAAGTGCTGTACTCCACGCATTGAGTTTTAAAAACATTTTCTGAGTCCTAGATCTATATTTGAAACTAAAAGATTTCTATTTCTCATGAAAGCTCTTTTTGCTAGTGCTTTTCTGCTTTTAATACCATTCCTACTTCAACCATTAGTAGTAATTTTACTTCCTAATGAGAAGAATTCTCTTACTTCTTCTATCGCATCCGGTCCTATTTTTATATTTAATCTACTATTAATGATATGCTACATTTCATAACGTTTGTCTTGCTTTGGCTTATATTTAGTTTAAACTCTTCCTTCAGTATTTTGTTCATGCGGATCAGTAACTTCTCAATATTCTGTCTTTTCTGTTAACATGACAATGTCATCAGTAAATCGTAGCATACCGGTAGTGATTTTTTCTCCTTGATCATTTACGGCACATTCATATATTTCTTTTACTTCCTTTATTGCTTCCTCTACATACAAGTTGAATATTAATAGGGATCATAACTGTACTAACGACTTATTTTAAGTTGATGACAAATTGCATGGATGATGTAATAAGAATGTAATGCTATTGGTCCACTAGCTTACGCGACCATCCCATCTCATTGAAATGGAACGATGTTTTGGCGGTCAAACGTGTAACTTGATGACGTCTGGCGATTGCCGGCCAAAATATCGTTCTATTTCAATGACTTGACCCGGCAGAACACCAGTGAGGTATGGAGATGCATCCTGTTATAAGTAAATACTACCCACGTAGAAATACGCATGAAATCCAGAGACATTCGAAAATGGTCTCGACCAATACAAATTTCGGTTAAAATGTTTTGTGTAAGATTGCTTTCTATCCTTAGGGTGATATTATCCCGATAAGCCATATCATTGAAACTATGAATACCAAGAAAGAGACGCATGTATCAACGTGTACGTAGAATTTTTGTCAATTTTTCAATTAATTTTTGATGTATGCTCGAAGGTTTAACCGGCGTATCATATAATTACTTACCTCTCTGGCGTTCTACCGGGTCAAGTCATTGAAATGGAACGATATTTTGGCCGGCAATCACCAGACATCATCAAGTTACACGATTGACGGCCAAAACATCGTTCCATTTCAGAGAGATGGGATGGTAAAACATCAGAGAAGTATATGGATGGTTATTTTGTGGATAAAATGAGAACATTTGGTTTCTCGCTGCATTCCTCAGTGTTATATTTTTCGGAAGTTTTATTGTAGATGTGAATGTGATAATGTGTGTGTTCAGAAAGGAGTGTTCTTTGTGCTGTGTGGAATAATAAATGTTGAAGGGAGAGGTTGAAACTCGGGGCTGGCCCATTCAAGCCTACTACTCCGAAAGACTCCACGGGAGCCACCAGGATTAATGTACCCATCAGACGGACGAATCACTATCAACATTATTTTATGCCCTCACTCCATACGCACTGCGCAGAGGTTTGTAATCTAACCTAGCACTCTGATGCACAAATTTGGTGATTAGGAATTGTGCATCACCACCTCTCACACCCTGCCTGCCAAGTCCTGGTGATGAAAATTTCTTCCACCACCAGTGCCGGACACCATCACAGCGCCCCAGCCAACTGAGCCAACGGGGGGACTTCGCCACTACACACAACATTGTACCGTCATCTTTATATATAAAGATGAATGTATGTTTGTTTGTTTGTTCATCATACAAATCCACAGTTTTCATCCGATCTCGATGAAACTTTGCACACTTATCC
Organism: Vandiemenella viatica; assembly: GCA_031002005.1. NCBI lineage: Eukaryota > Metazoa > Arthropoda > Insecta > Orthoptera > Morabidae > Vandiemenella > Vandiemenella viatica. Next base: position 243,623,088 of record CM061921.1, read on the forward strand.
TTTGAAACAAGGAGAAAAATACTGTCTACATTTGGTTGAAAAATTATCTGTATAAATAACACATGCTATCTCATAACTTCGAAATACGGCGATAGACAGACACGTTGGATATGGACGTCTCCGTACCGTGTTTCAGTGTAGTGGACTGGCAGCTAAGTGGTTAAAGCGCTTGCTTACGAACGTCGTGGTCTCCGGTTCAAATCTCCGTGGAGGCTAAGACTTTTGAAAATTGTTTTTCATCTTAAGAGTCAGGCCTGGACCCTAGGTTATTCGGATTGAATGTTAAACTATAGATATTAGAAGGTTAGGGGTGCAATGCGAGGCAAATCGTAGGTAGTCTTGCAATGTTGTAGGTGTACACTTTTTTACGTTATAATGATCCCTCAGGTGTTGTTCGCAGTCAGTGTGTGAGTGTGAACCACAGTAATATTATTATAAATACGGAAGTAAGTCTCTGTCTTATTGTTACGTTTTGACGACTAAATGGCTATATCGTTGTGATGGAATTTTATAAGGAAATCTGTATGAAGGGCACAAGATATTTTTTCCAGTATGATTAACAGTTGTAGTCACGAAATTTTGAGACCTTATCGAATGGCGACAGAAATATGTTGGATATTGATTCTCTTCAAGATACAGGTTCGATGGTACAATGATATAGTGATAGCTTTCCTGTCATATTATTCCGACTCGATATTGTTTGGGACCAAACCTTCGTTACCAACAACTTTCTATATTTAATTCTGGCAAAAAATTCTTAATCCACGCGTACGAAGTCGCGGGTACGAGCTAGTAATTTTATAATCCTCGTATATTTAAATTTCACCGACTGTGACGCATAAAACACTGTTGTTAGCTTTCTTCCAGATTTTTGCTGTACTTCAACGGCGGGATCGTAAGAACTGAGATAGGACTGTTGCCAATGAACTCAAAGGAAATCAGACCAGATCTTCATAAAAGTATTCACCTTCACTGATTTCAGGAAAACCGAAATATGGATAGGAGGTGTTCTTAAGAATAACAATATCTTATGAAGGAATGAAATCTGAGGTGATAACTTCTTACACAATTCTCACCATAGGACGATGTTAAAAACACAGTCTTCATCATTTTATGCAATTAAGTGAGCATTGGTGATGGAGTCACGAATATAGGTTGCAGTACCATAAATAGCTCCGACTGATCTATAGCCTGGTATCCTTCCTCTCGAATGTAACTGTCATTCATCAGAAGTATGACTTTCTTGAACACAAACCAAATCAATGCTGTTTTCCAATGATAACCTTGATAGATATTCACTCTTGGATTTATTTATTCTTTCTGGAGCCTTGTTGATTGTTTTAGTATGACCAATTGTTATTTATCGTCTTGTATTGAATGTATTGTGTATTTTGCCATAAGCTAAATAAAACTATAGCACTGAGAAATATCATAACGTCTTTAATACTAAGATCTCGGACATGTTACATGAATACTAAGAACCTTCTATTTACCCCCTGATCGTCATGAAAAGGGATAAGCGTACGATAAACCAAAATTATGCTATAAGATATTAAAATAATTATCTGTAACAAATTGACAAATATCGGACATACATTAAATTCTTATGAGGTTAATTTAGCAGTGATTGTGTTACAGAAATTCTTTTCCCAAATATCAATAAGATAGATTTCACAGTGAACCAAATTTAAAAAACTCACGTCCGACAAGTCACAAAAACTTTAATACACCCAAATGTCTCAGTAAGAACCAGAAAATCATCAACGCAAACAAAACTTCGATAGAACCTAACTAAACATCAGGATGAGAGAAATTTAGTGAGTGGATACTTATAACGTTAGTAAAAAGGTATTAGATTCCTGCGCGGTGCTTAAACGCAATCTACTCTTTGCTTTCATGTCAATTATATTCTGACTGTTACACTGAATTGTTAAAAAACATAACACTTTCCCTCGGCAACAAAATAGTCCTTCCAAACTTCAACGACCAAAAAGAAAAGAAATTTTTAAATGTAATGTAACTGAGAACTACAAAAATCAGTGAAGTACATTAGCGATAAGCAGAGGGACGCCATTATTCAGTATTATCGGTGAAATACGTTTCCGAGTTATGGAAAATCTGCAGAGCACGTCCACAGAGAGATATATTATGACAGGAAATGCGATATGCTACTGACAAGCTAATCAATACAACGCAATCGGTTGTCGACCGTTTTGAAAATGTATGCCTGTGAAAGTGGGGATATCCATCACGAGGTAATATGTTTAGTTGCAATCGATCACGTTGACCAAATTGTAAAAATTACAGAATACAGGAAGCCGAAAACTGACATACTTTTTTAAACAGAATTTTCATGAGCAACTTTTGCTGCGGATAAGGACGTAAGCATTAATATTAATAAGTTCTATTCCTTTCGATAAGGTTAGAGTGTCTTAATCGAGTGTATTTGTTAATATAATTATGAATCGTGTTGTCCTGCATATTTTTTTATCGTGTTAAGGTGGTTGAATATCTTAACACTAAAGACTAAACAGTTTTGATTAATTCCGTTTGAATGATCGTCAAATTCTAGTGACATTCATTTTTCACAGATGGCCAATAACATCGCCCTCTATGTTCGATGCTTAGAATTTTCAAACCACCCTAATAATTATTTTCTCGGGTTCTCGAAAAATACAATCGGACTGACAAGAAATGGATCCCAGATGTCCCACTCCGACCTTAATAATTTTTTCAATCTACAGCTATATTTTGCAAATCATAAAACTGAGGTTTGCAGGAGGTACTTTGCACCCAACCTACTCTCTCTTTTGTGCATTACAAACTCTAACTGCCTGAGGGAAGAAAGAACTCACATAAGCATCAGTACAGCACCTTAAATCCCTTATCATATCTATCCTGTCATTACGACACAAATATTGCAAGAAATGTTTCAACGCATTTGTAAATCAGAGAAGTTGTTCGCCAGTACATGTCTGTGGAAATCACTTTGTATTTAAAGAACAGTATCATCTGTCCTCTGGATCAGTTCTGCAACACTTCGGGGTGACTTTTTCCTACATCAACATCTACATCCAAACTCTGCAATTCACAATTACTGTGAGTGATAGAGGGTGCTAAGCACCAATACTAATTCAGTGCATTCCAATCCCGAACAGAACGAGGAAAGAAAGAATACATAAATGTATCAGTACTGCATCTTATTTCTCGAATCTTATCCCTCCTGTCAGTGCCTGTGTCTTTTCCATACACTGTGCTCTAGTAGACTAAAATCCCAGGCTGACGTTTTCCTATCTGCGGAAAAAACATGTTTAGGGAATGAAATAGCCTAAAAAGTTTGAAAGCACACAGCGTTATCACAAATTTCAGGTGATAAAACCAAACATACTATCGGGTACGTTGATGATGTCAAACCTTTTGTTGGATTTTGTGTTGGCAGATATTTTCTCCTTTAATGTATTAATGTTTCCTTATATTGCGTGTAATAATGTTCCTGAAACTTAAGAATAATCATGAATGCCTGCCTTTTTGGTATATAATGACTCTTTCAAATCTTCAGGCAGACCTACGATTTGAGAAAAAATAAGTTTGATATGTCGGATCGGGAGTATGGGGCTACGCTACTAGATGGTGCCACAGACGCAGTGAGCAGGATGCCAGCACCACGGCGACTGCAGTGACGCCTATGAGGAACTACTCAACTACAGCACACGGAGCTCTCTTCATGCCTGACCTTCGAGGCAAACATCACTCCGCTATCTGTCATTGTATATTGAGAGCCTGAGTCTAATAAACCAGATCCTTGTATCAGCTGTGTTCTCGTAGCTACTCTCCACTGTCCGAGGGATATCCAAAGCCTACTTTCGCTAATGAGCCATCTACCTCGAGCGGGAACGCCATTCGACCCACCCGTCTCCTGATCTTTCCCAAATGGATTCGACAGGTATATAATGGTTTCATAATGTCCAATAGTAATACAGTTACTGTTTATAACACTGAATAAAGCAGAAAGTATAAGAATTACCCTCAATTTGTTAAGCTTTCGGTAACTGCTGTCTTTTTTTTTTTTTTTACTTGATTTGTTCCTAATGTGGAAAGAATATTAGTGTATAGTGTGGATTCACTGTCTCAAGTGCATGTAAATCACGCCTTGCTTCTGTAAGGACGTACTATTGCAGTATGTTATAATCCCGTCGCTCTCTACAAATGAGATAACCACGCTGAATCAACAATGTGTAAATAATCATTACATTTGCTAAATAACAAAGAAATTCTTGCTTACGATTTGCTTGTATAAATTTTGGGCTGTGAAGGTCAGAAAGCTGTAAAATACTTTTAGAAACAGTCAGCTTTAACTGTACTGTTACGCCTCTGTGGTTGTAACAATTATACTAACATGTATTATTGCTCGTAAATGCTATTTTCTATATTAATAATTTCATCTTTCTTTTCTGGTATCTACCGGCTTTAGATACCGTATGGTTGCAATTTTTATACTATCTTCAACATAATTGTAATGTGTGCCACCGAAAACAATGGAAAAATTAATCTTTATTCAAAACAATAGTAATTCTCTTATGTCGTTTTAAAGCTCTTCCAGATCTACAGACACACAAAACTTTAATACACTTTTCTAAACTTCAGTATCAGTGAAAGAGGGTTATCTACAATGGTAAGAGGAAGGAATAAATTCAGCGACTTGTGACGTGACAAATGTGAGAGCTCCACGCAATCTCCCTTGACAGAACGGATGGCATCGCCGACGTCCGAGATTGCTTATCTGCAGTAATGGTCGGGACGTAGCCAAGAACTCCAGGGCACAAGACGGTTCTCAACGTCTGTAGCAATGGGCTGCCTACCAGGAACATTCTGTCTGTTTTATCGTATTGAACATTTGTTGTCATTTTTACCACACACAAATTCCACAGTCATTAAAATAAATAAAAACCTCTTTTCTGTCATGGGATTAAAGCGTTGTAAAGCTCCAATGTGTCCTCAATCATCATATTTCTCAGAGAAAGCTTTAATTTTAATGGTTTCAACTTGTGGATGTCTCGCCAATGAGTTCTCCTCAAGCTTATGTTGCATCAGACTCGAAAATTTATCCATTACGATTTGTCGCGTTAAATTTTTTAACATTTGTTACTCGAACAATGGAAAATTACGGAAAGAAAAATAATTTTATGTAACTTTCGTGTTGTGAATCTTCTATTCCTCACTAAATCATGTTACTCAATTGTGTTAAAATATGCGTAGAATCATGCGAATTGATATGTCAGTTAAGATTTCAATGTTTTATACTCATTCCGTATCCGTCGTGGATTGGTATATTTACTGGAACAGTTAATTTCAGGTTTATGACAAACTAACAACTGGTGTCTTCATCTCGCCCAGGCAGAGACTCAATTCTAAGTCATTTGTTAGGATCTTGCAGTGAAACTTATAATAAATTTATATTGCAACCGTCTGATTAGATATACAAATGTTTCTTTGACATTCGGAATTTTTGTTGTAACTCTGACAAACACCGAAATTATCAAATACTTTCCCACTTTCACATTCATCTAATATCTTCAGCTAAGGCAACATAATACGATACGTAACTATAATTACCTTGAAACTCTATAAGCAAATCTTCCGATTACATTTGTTCATTTGGGATCACAGTTTATTTTAGATATTTTAGAAGGATTATTTAACATGAATTTTGTCATTCAATTCCGATTAAATGTTTTCCGGCTTACGTGAGTTAACTTACAAAACAATAAAAAGTAAATGGGATACAAGAATATTTTATAAGTAGCGTTACGTATAACACATAACACTAAATGTACATAAGCGTTATGAAGTATAGAATTAAAAATATGACGAGGTGTTAAAGCACTTTCCATGTAATTTAAAAAATCTTTTGCTAATAATCATATTTTTAATCAAATTAATGATTAATTTGATTATAAACAGATCGAAATGGTTTCAATCTGAAGACGTAATTATATTTTGCTCATTGGTCAGAGTAGTATCGAAGTATTTTGTAACAGTTCTGTTAGTAACTATTAGTTATAGGTAATTATCTTCTTGCCTATTAAAAAACTCAAATGCTTAAAAGGTTTGTTATGAACACCATATTAATTGAAACGTAATAAACCGTCGTAAGTAATCGTAATAACTATCTGAGTAACTTAAATTAGCGTACACAGATATATACTTATTGATATGTGCGTAAATATTTTTCCTACGTTCAAAGCGGTTTCACTGTTTACCAGTCATGCCATGATACTACGTTTTATACCATCAGCGTAAGGATATTTTCTTCATCGCGATGATTTGATGAACACCGTTCACACATTTGCCAGCTCGATGCTGTAGGCCTGATAGTGTTCTGTTTTATTGCTGCCTCCTTTACACCACTAACCCAAGAAATGTCTCGTAAAAGTCTTTATTTCCAGATTTAGACATATTACCAAATTATGTAGACAATGCTTGAATTGAGTTTGCATTTTAAACACATCAATCATTTCCATTAAACACAAAAAATATTAAATTAAATAAAAATTCTGTTTTGTAAATTGATACCAATGTACTGGTTCATATATACATAATTTAGACGATATTCAGGAATATTCTTAGTTTTTCTAGTACGAAAGGACCATAAGTAGGATAATCTGTATATTTTTAATATTATTAATACTATTTTGGCAGACAAGTACATTGAATTTAAATCTCTATTATGTAGGTTTGTTTCCACTTTTAGTCACTTTATTAAAATGAAACAATTTTTCAGACTGGTTTTCTTATGACTTCCGGATATCATATATGTATCAGTAAATGTTAGTAAGAGACAATCCTTACTATTACTGAAAACCATACGTTACACCTACTTTTAAACGGAAATATATAATGTTATTTCATGGAGACAGAATAAAGAAAATGACAACAGAAAAACTGTCCCGGCATTCACCTGGAGTGATTACGGAAAACTGAAATCTGTATCGCCAAATCGGGATTCGAATCTGCGTTCTCCGTAATGCGATACCTCACATCCACCACGCTCGGTATTTGGTGAAGCCGGATGAAACGCATTTTAAGTATCACAAGAACAACATATTCAAGAACGCGCACCAAATTCGATACAACATTTGATATTAGTTAATATATATTCTTCCATTAGGTATACGATTTTTTTCCTGTACGAAGTCCTAATTTTCTTCCCAGCTATGCAATTTGTTCAAAAAAATGTCTCGATACTGTACTATATGTTCTCAGGGTCTATGAAACATGTTTACCGTTTTAAGAAGTTTTGTTATCTCCAGTAAGTTCCCCATCGTGGTTAATACACCGTATAAATCACTTTATCAGACGCTTATAACCTAAAAGATAAACTTCCACTTAGTGGAAACCCTAGTGTAACTCATATTTCAACAACCAGACAGTCGCTGCAGAGGGAGTGGGGAGTGGATGAGAATAGACCTCACGCATACGTCGAACAAGAATCAATTAGGTAGAATTTAAGAAAATTCAAGAGAATTCGAAATCATAAAATGATAAATTACGCTCAAATAATGTTCGCACCATGACACAACATAGTGCCTCGTCAGCTGACAAGGGGGCGGGATTATCTGCCATCAAACGTGATGAATGCACTTGAAGGAAGTACGCAGGCATAACAAACTACAACAACATTACTGGCTGGCTCTGAACCGAGGACAGAGACCGGCACACCCGATATTCTTTACATACCCAACCTCTACCACTTGATTAACCACATAGCGGAGCAACCCCACCAAGAACGGTTATTATTATTATCGTACGCCAAGTACAACAAAATACATGCCAATCAGATAACTATATCTAGGGATTCAAGCCATATTTCGGCAGTTGGTCCAGTTGATGCAGTGTGAGAAGGCCTCCAGACAGTCTTCTTGCTGGAAAATCTATGACAATGCGGTCAGCAGTTTGGATACCACCACAGTCACACAACGCATCTTCACCGAGACTCCACTTATGTGCGGTTGCATTGCGCATTCCGTGACCTGTGCGAAATCTATTCAGTTGACACCAAAGACGCTTACGCCAGTCCAACCCTGGAACACGGGTTGTCAGATCTTTTATAAGCCCACAATTGTGTGGGCTGTTAGCTTCCCACTCCTTTCTCCACTCTTCATACAAGTTAAAGTTGTTATGTCTTAAGTTGGCTGCTTCCATGTATGCAATGCGTTGCAAGGTCAACGGTTTGAGACTAGCCTGGGGTCTGGATGGTTTAATCAATTGTTTGACATCGAAAAGTGTCGGGCGACACAAAGTTTTCTTTTTTACATCACATTTACAGCCTCGAATTTAAGCAACTGTTTTTTTTTTATTATCTCTCAGACACGTTTCGCCTCCTCTGAATGGGGTATCGTCACTAAGAATTTTTGGTTATGACAATTACATGTTGATCACGAACAGCTCTCCTTGCTTGTTTTGTGTATCCCGATTTGGTGTTGGTTTTCTCATCACTCCTACTCCACTTTTGAGGTCACTATTGTAATATGTTTCTTGCTTTTTGCACATTTTTTTCTTATATTGAATATCACGCCATTCAGAGGAGGCGAAACGCGTTGCTCGTCATGATCTTCCATAACTATTTCAGGTGAAACCATACGGACGGCCGTCCATCTATCAGTTCAGCATTGGAGGATGTTCTGACAGACAATATAAAATCATTATTTCTGAGTATGAACCGAAGGAAAATGTTGTAAAATCAGAAACATATAGACTATAAGATTATGAATAAAAGGGTGAACACTTACGCAAAGTTAATTAGTGCTGTGATAGAAGGCTGTACTGTAGAAGACATAAAAAGAAAATTAATGTGTTATGAAACGAGTATTTGACAGGTTTCTGGAATAATAACAGACGTAATGCAAATACCAATGCATGTGCTATATTACAGAATGGAGTAGATCCGCCACCAGCAGAAAATTGCTCAGTTCTGTAATTGTAAACATCTCTATTAAAAACGATTAATAATCTAAAACTGCTAACAGGATACATTGGGATATAATTATTACCATAAAACGTACGCGCTATTCTTTGGCTTGTCGGGATGGGAGTGAAAAATTTGTTGGAGGGGGCGTGCTGGTTTCTCTGGGAACTGTCGCGACCACCGAAGGTTAGAATGTTTATTGCAGGAATGGGTGTGAATGGAGAGAAATATTATTACTCACGTATTTCTTTGGCTGCTCTAAACATATCAAAAATTCTCCAGTTACCACTGTTAAAAATACGTGGGAGAAAATATCTTGCGTTTGATAAAACGTACGCGCTATTCTTTGGCTTGTCGGGATGGGTGTGAATGGAGTGAAAAATTATTACTCACCTATTTCTTTGGATGCTATAAACATATCAAAATTCTCCAGTTACCACTGTTAAAAATACGTGGGAGAAAATATCTTGCGTTTGATAAAACGTACGCGCTATTCTTTGGCTTGTCGGGATGTGTGTGAATGGAGTGAAACATTATTACCGCTACATTTTTCATGCATTTCTTTGACTGCTCTAAAAAAATATCCTAAAAAATCTCCATTTACCCCCTCTCTCCGTTTTACTACACGAGTTGTGGGGGTGGTGATTTGGTCACGTGGACGCTACGACTTATAAAAAGGCGCTGGATCTTCTTAAAATAATCGCGTTCTCGAAATGCGTTTGAATGTTGTAGCAGTTAATATTCGTGAAAGATTTTTATTGTGCGTGTGTGTGTTGCTGTTGTTTGGTTATAGCCATCACAACTCGAGGTAAGTTGGCGCTCAAATTTCCTCTAAATAATTTTGTTTGTTTGTAATATATATGTGCGCTGTTACCTACGAGCATATAGCTAAGTGTACTTTTTTAAAATTATTTTTTGTAGAAAAAGAAAAATATCCGGACCTCAGGCTCCAGTTTTGCCACCTATGGACGTGGCTACATTATAGTATACAGCCTTGATGGATGTATGTGCATGTTTACCACGTGCGTCCGACATTTATTCTCTAGAGTTGCCCATAATACTAAAGAATATTGCCCATGAACTGTTTGTGCGAGCAAAATGGGAAGGGTTGCTATCAGATATGACTAGCAACCCTTATTCGTACACAAATAGACATGGGCAATGTATAACCACCTTCACTCGTGTCCAGCGTGCAATTAGTTCAATGGAGCCGCTGACATGCGATTTATATACACGTTTTAATGACTCATACATTCTGTTTTTTCTATTGCACAAACAGTGCAATAAGGATGATAATATATTTAAACTTAGATCGAACTATTACGTGGCGAAAAAAAAAACAACAATAGTGCTGTCAGTATTTGTGGTCCCTGCATAAATGAAATAAACAATCACAATGAGCTGTTGGGAATTTATGACATTAGTGAATTGCAACTGCGAATATACAACGAACGTGTGCTTGTAGGCAGTATAATACCATGCCATATATTTTGCGACAGTGATATTTAGTGTCATGAGTGTGCCAAAAGGTCGCTTTTTAGTTGTGAATATGTATATTCAAATACAAGTGACGGTTCCAGTAGTGAGGACGGCAATTAATAATAATCTGTATGTTTTATCTGTATCATATTGTAAATAAAATTATTTTTACCACTTGTTATAGATGTGTTTGATTTCTATGAACCATGACTAATTTTTTTCTTCTTCTCTATACCACTTGTACAATCAGCGATGTAAGTTTTTGTTAGTTGTAATATTATTTCACTTAACTTGTGGTAAAAATTCGCATATCATTGCAACCTTTTCTGAAACTGTTCTTAGCGATCACGTACACAAAAGGAAATGATCTTGCTCGCTTCAGCGTGGTGACTTCAAGATCGTTAAGAAGAAGACTCGATATGTCGTTGAGGTAAGTAAATGTTTATCAATGGACCCAATATAGTTAAGATTACGCAGCAAACACCAAATGTCCTTCAGCCATGAAATTCTTCTACATCCAACAAATCTTTTCCCCTGTCTCTTACCTTCAATGATGAGTTGCAGTTGTTAGTACCTCTCGCCTCGTATAATGTGTCCTAGATATGAAATGTCTAAACCTGCGCCAAAATAACATGGTACAAATGTGAATTAAGTTTTCGTTAATCCGTCAATAATGTTTGCTAAGAAAGGACCGTGAGTGAAGCAGTATTCCTTGATTAATATTTTCCCCTATTCAGACATTAATCTCCCCAAGAAAACGTGCCTCTGTTGTGTATAGCTCAGGCTAAAGTTGTGAATATTTCTTCTTAGTGTATATATGTGTCACACAGCAATAAATTATTAATTATTTGTAACTAAACATACATGGGCAAAGTATAACGCTTTATGATAGACTCCAGAGTGTTATCAATAGCATGGAACCGCTGACAAGAACACCACCCTAACTTATTGCAGTGATGTAACACAATATAACAACCCACAGTTCACTTAAATTGAACTAACTCTAACCTCCTGATCACCATAAAAGTGAATGCATTTTCTTCGAAGTTGATCGTCAGGAAATCTGAAAAATCTGAACAAACTGCTTCAATTTTTGACTATTTCTTCCATGTTCTGTCATGAGAGCAACATGCGACACGTACTAGTACACGTGATTATAACACCACCCTAACTTACCGTGCTATTCATTTCTGTAAGTGGAATCTGGGAAAATCTGATTATCTGTGGATCTGTTAGCTTGGCCCATTAAACACACAGGTTCTGCTCTGGATAAAGGTTACTTCTCAAAACTACAAGGCATGTTCCTAAGCATACGGTAGGGTTTTGCACTGCCGGAAATATTACGTAATCCACGCGGCGACCCTTTTGGGAGGGGGAGGGGAAATACAGGCGGTAACTTCTTTGAGGCTTATAGGTGGTGCCGCCCTCACTAGTATATCATTATTTACTACATTTAGATGATTTACGATCTGTTAAAATATGTAAAACTTCTTTTAAAATATTGAACCGATGACCCCAGAATAAAAAGAAAAATGAATATTATACTGTATTTCGAGCGTAATCACCTGAATTAGCGTGTAATTAATATTTGAGGTATTATACCCGGCACATTACGACGATTTACGATCCGGGGGTCACACCTGCGTCCATGAAAAGGGACCGACCCTCATTAGTATACAATTCACAACCCGTAACTTAGGTTAAGAAGTGGGACGTGGCCTCATTTACATATTAAAAGGATCTTTTCATACCTTTTTTGACAGCTTGATGATTTAAGATCTGAGCTCACTCCGGCGTCCATAAGAATACATGGGGTATTTTGGTCCACGGTATGAGCTCACTCCGGTGTAATGCCACTACTGACATCCCTGAAACTGTTAGTTTCACTGTATCGATCACTATACCGATTGCGCTGAAGTTACCATACCGTGGTACAGAAAGTGTTAGAGGAAACATTGCTCACACTGTGGCCGTAACCAGGTAACAAGATAAACTGACGGTCTCTGTTTGAAACTATAAACTCTCTTTCGGATATTCCATTACTAATAACGTGTGGTAAAAATCAGGCTGTGCTTTGCTGCACCATTAACAGACGGCTGCTCGGCGATGCATGATTTACTTTTGCAAGAAGTCAGAGCAGTCGGTGGTGTTTAGAAAGGAGACTCCTATTTTGTTGCGCATGAAGGCGCCACGCCTAATACAAGCTCTGGTTTCGTGATGTGTGTTCCGATTAATCACAGTCACTAACTGCACTAATAACACAACAAGACCACGCCTCCAATACATAAGCATTTTATCCTAACTAGCCTTATCCTCAATTTGAACTTCGATAGAAAATTCATTTTCGACGCACTCTTAATAACCGCAAGTAACGAGAAATATGCGACAGTTACCTTAAAATATACAAGCAGCTTTGGACAACACGAGAGGTTTGTTGAAATTCTTAAGTAATATTTAATATTCATACATAGTTGTGGTTAGCGTTTAGCTCAAAAAGAAATATCGGCAAGGCACTTTGAATTTGTAAGTTTGAATTCCCAGGGTTCTTTTCGGATGCAAACTTTTTTTTTTTAACTTACGTTGTACACACCGTGAGAATTATTTCATAGCAAATAAAACTTTTTCCAGTATTGAAAGAAATGCATGCGAAGCCAACGAGATTTTTATCAGAAGTGTTATTGCGAAATAAAGTTTAAAGAGTAATTCTGTCACAGTATCTACGAAGAATCCTATTACAGCTGTGTGGTTAAGAGGATGTTTTGTAAGGTCTCGGCTATGGAAGTCATTGTACAAAATATTAAATTTCATTAATATTTGAACTTTGAAAATAAATACAAGTTTCCTAAGACACACTCACTATAAATTTGTTATTTAACTGTCGCGGAGTTAGTTCTCGATTTTCTTTTTCTTATGGCTTTGCGCCATGCCGACGTCAAAGTCATTAAAAATTGGAAGAATTGCGCGTAGGTAACGAAAAGGAATTCGGCCATGGCCTTTTTAAAGGAATTATTTGCCTGGAGAGACAAGGAATGAGAAGGAATTCGGCCAGGGCCTTATGAATGAACTATCCAGGCATTCGCCTGAGGTGAGTTTTTGAAAGCTTGGAAACCGAAATCTGGACGACAGGACATGAATTCCAACCCACGTCCTCCAAATGCTAGGCCAGACCGTTACCGCTCACCCACCACACTCAGTTTATTAAAACTGGTTTAGTGTTCCCAATGTAGAATTACGTTTGTATCCAGTTCTTGTGAGAAAAACGTATGTTTGTAGCATGCAATTAACCTTACCTTAAAAAATAAAAATCTGAGAAACTGGAATCAGAAGGATTTTGAAACCATCATCAATAATTGATTAACGTATATCTATAACTACTAGCTATAACATATTACCCTTAAGACAGAAAGTCAAATCAACATTACTACAAAATTAAATCCTGTCGAAATATAATGGCTGTATTCATTTCTTAATTTAAAATGTCCCAACAATGGAATTAACGAAACACATACGTCAGAATAAGGGGCCACTGAATGCGGATTTCCAATGTTGAAAAACAACAATACAATGCAGCCGATCTCGATTTTTCTCAAGATAACTTTACAGTGGTTATAGAAAATCAAGCTCTTATTTGATGTAACTGTGATAAGACTCGCTCTTAATAATTACTTGATGCTGACATTACAAGTACTGTTGCATTGCTGTGATATTTACGTCTGACCTTTTAAAACTGCCGCTAAAATTAGACATCGAGCATACCATTATCTATGCCGACAAAGTGCAGGTAGGTAAGGTGTTTCAACCAGGATACATTATATGGCATAGTCCAGACAACATCCTTATAAAATTTCTGGAAGTAATATGATCGACAATAGTTCGAAAAATACTCAAACATTCTATTTGGGTGAAGACACTTTTTCTTTGTAAAATGGAGTACTATCTAAGTCATTGGTAACAAATAAATGCAAGATACAACAATTTCAAGACAACTATTAGAATTAGAATATTATTGATCCAGTGTTTAGTGGATAAGTGCATTGAAATATAATCGTAACATTTAGACTCCATCGTTATAATGAAGTCTAAATACGAGTTGAAAAAATAAATCCATTTACAACAAAGTTGAAAATGATAACGATATTGTCAGTTTTTTAATGTAATCGTCGAACTGCACAGGAGGAATAATGCAGCATACAATTGTACAACATTTTACGCATACAATTGCTTAAGCTGGATGCTAAGTCAAACGCGACTTACGTATCACATTCGCCACCAAACATAATAATTTTGAGATTAAATGATATATGCGCGATATGGTCCGAAACGTTCTGTGTTCCGTTCTTTTGTCGTTGCTACAGGCAAACAAGAAAACATGAAAATTTTGCTATCATTATTCTGTAAAAATAATTATAAATTTTCTATGATATTCTTTAAGTTTTTTATCTTTGCTACCTTGAACTCCCACCATTTTGGCAGGCAAAATTGAATTTAACTTAGCAAACCAACAAAATCTCACATTAAAGAAAAAATTTCTAATATTGTCAAATCGGTCTAAGATATAACAGTGAAAACTATTCATCTGAAAAGAAAGGAGAACACCGAAGAGAGAGATAGCTGGTAAAGAAACACTGGGCGTCCGGAAACAGAAGTTCTTAGCCGAAATTTTAATTTGATATGTCAGAGAAGAAGGCACAAAAATTCTCGAGATAAAGCATAAGACAGGAGCACAAATATTTTTTTGAATTAGATAAACAGGGAATGCAAAATCAAATAGGAATGGTTACGAAAAAAGCGAGAAGAAGTACACGAAGGAAACGATGATGATAACGACAGTGACGGCGCTGAAGATTCTGTCTTAAGTACATAATATGACATAATTGGCTTGTTCCATAGTTCAGTGTAAACATTAATAATAAATAGGTAATATTGTTGCGCTGTTGTATATAGCGTGAGTGGAAGCTTGTTTTCAAAGACCAAAGGGGATGACACGTGGTAAACACAGCGTTAAATCCTCCGAGACAAATATCATGGTACTGCCATGCTCATATGTATCCGAACGAGCTGAATTGCATATCGCTACATTTCCCCCTGGGACTTATCCACATCTACGAAGCTAGTATTACACACTGTAGGTGTTATAGTTATGCGGCTAGCCTAAAGTGAGACACATACTTCTCCAAATAATCGAAATACATTCCGCTTTTTTGTTTCATAAATTGGAATAGTGATTACATTTCGGCAATGAAAAAGTTATACGAATCTCTTTTATACTTTTTTTAAGATATTCAAGAGTTATTACAACGATTAGTAACTAAAACTGAAAATAACACAATATAATTTCTCTCGCATGTGTCAGAAGCTTCGCCATCGCATTGTGCAGTATGCAATTTGTAGTAAAAACACGGAAAGTAGGGAAATTTCCTGTTCAGTTCGCTTTAAATGCAACTCACATGGAAGGATAACATTTTTCGTCAGTGGTACTTTTCCAGAAACATGCCTCATTCACATCGAAGACCACATTTCACACAGCAAATAATTTAACTGCATATCAAGGAAAGACGACTGGTACCGTATTTCCATGTTAACTCACAAAAATATATTTGCAGTAATAAAGATTACCCAAAATGTGAGCATGTGGGAAATAAAAGATCACTGGTAGACTGGAAGTCGATATCTCGCAATTTCCGATCTACACTCACTGCCAATAGCCACGGATCTCGTCGTTATTATAATATAAACCTTAGCTTAAAATGATGTTTCCTGCTATTAGCTTGCGGGTAATGTATGTACTGATACAATTAATAACTTTTTGATTCTCTTTTATTTTCCTTTAGTCCGCCCAATAAAAATTGACCTTGATTATTTCGGAAACAAAGGAGCCATCTTTAGCGCGGTAAATTGAAAAAGATTGGATGGTATTTGTTTTCTTTCACATATTTGTAAATTATAAAGATGTCAACCGCATTATGAAATATATGCGTGACAAATATTTATTTCAATGGCATTTTGGGTATATTATTCAGCAAACGTTAGAAAAAGATTATAACACAATACTGATTTAGCTTTTTGTCATATTTATTCTGACGCTGTAATAACAAAAGCAATCACTTCTTTTCGGTTATTACATTTTTCACTACTCCGAACGAAGTTGCTGCAGATTTTATTTCAACTCTGTGTATTGTAATTTTGATACTACTATCAACAGTAATATAATATCAAAACGTACGAGTATTTATATAGTAATTTAAATATTGTGAATTCTTAAAGCAGTCGGAATATCCTCGGGAAGGATATTCCGTACAAGACGTTCAATGAAAGGCTGGGCGTTTAACGCTGTGTGTAAAAAGCCCTATTTCCTCATTACGGCACGATTTTACTACCACACATCACTTGCAGAGTGTAGCAGAGATAAACCATAAATCCTTATAGTGTCTTACAGTGTCGCGCTTGATAATGCTATCTTCTTGCCGGATGACACGTAACCTTTTCTAAACAACGTAGTTGTATTTCCACTACCAAAAACTTACGCAAAATTAGTGCCGGTATTACTATCTGTTATTTTATGATTTTTATCTTGTGATAACATCTTTCAGAAATTTATAAAATGGTAGCATTTTCCTAAGAATAAATGAAACGTAGGATATGTTTAAAACCACTCCTCTTTCCATAGTCCTCCTGGTTGTTATGACTTCCATGCACTGACTATCGTTCTTCTAGGACTTTGAGGAAACAAACTTTTTGGTTGACAATTTTGCTAAATAAATGATAGTGAAGAATTTACTTCCTGAATTAAGAGCGCTGCTTTTCATTTGTTAAAATTAATACAATTTATAGCACTCTGTTAATATCGCTGGTATTAAAAACCTCAATTCACTGATTTCTACTATAAGACTTGATTTTTACACGTTTCAGGATTCAGAAACGGACTGTGTTGAACATTGACTTTAGCAGCAATTCAGTATACCATGAGTTAGTATATCAATATATGCAGATGCCAGGAGGTCTAAATTTCATCTCGATTGTATGACTGTTCAGCAAACGAATAAGAAATTAATCAAATAATTTTTTGCATTAAATGATTGATTTAGAAACTGTATTGTTTCTTTGATGGAATCGTTCAGTTTTTGACGGATCTATTAGTACCAAAAACTTTTTAGCCTCACTTTTAAAAATGTTTATCAATCATTTTTAGATGCAATTACAAATCATATATTTACATTAATTAATAGCCGAACGAAGTGGTGGAGGGTAAAGTTTATCAATGGCACTAGGTAACATTCTGTTCACATTTACGATACCGAGCGTGGTGGGTGAGTGGTTAACGTTCTGGCCTCGCATTCGCGAAGACAGCCGGTTCGAATCCCTGCCCAGGCATCAAGATTTGGGTTTTCCATGGTTTCCCCAAATCACTCCAGATGAATGCCGAGTTGCTTCCTTTAAAAACGCCATGGCGAAATTCCTTCCCATCCCTTGTAAAAAATACTATCCAGCCATCAAAATTTCGGTTTTCAAATAAAAAATTCCGAAATTGCTCAAGTGAACGGGAAATAATTGCCTCTTCTCACGGACCATGACCGAATTAGTGTCACGTAAACCAATATTTTCAGGGCCATTGCAATAATAATGGATCTACTTAATAAGAATAACATAAGTGAATTTGGATTGCTTAACACAGACAGGCAAAAATCAATAATTTTAAGTTTTCAATAGGTATATGTTTTCGGTGTCTCAGAACGCATGAAAGACATAACACTTCATTAAACCAGTTTTGCCCGCGGCCCGACTCGAACCGCGGAACCGGAAGACAACGCACTGGCTCCTCGAATCTGAGCCACTTACAGCACCATCGCGTTATGCTTACCAGAGACTAGGGTTAACAACTTTTCCCCTTATTGCACACAGAATTTTTTTCACGGACTCCCTGAGATAGAGGTCTATGCAATAGGACAGGGAAGAAAAACTGCATGTTAAGAATAAAGCGCAGTTTGGAATATGCATCAATTATAACATTAGTGATAACTGGTAGTAGCAGCATGATGTTAAATACAGTAAGCTTGTAATTGCATGTTCTTCGTTGATGGCCTTTTTTTTTTTCTTTTTTCGTAAGTACAGCCACTCACCTTTTCAGTTCTCATTTGCTTGCTAATATCGCAAGCTAGAAAATATCGTTGTAACACAACAGACACCTTAGTTTAATTCAGTTCCTTTCTTATTTTTGAACAGCCATAATTACGTATCACGTCGATAATCAATCTCCCATCTTTGTCATTTGCACTAGAAAAAATGTGGAATGTTGAGTGACAGACATCGTTATGGGTACGTTAAATTTATCCAAAAACTGTCTTTCGGTTCCTACTAAAGCATGATGTCTTTCTCATGTCATTCAAAACTGTAATTTCATGATTCTTTTCCTTTGTTCCACGCTTTGTTGTTCAAGAAACGACAGAACTAAAATAATTGCTTGTGCAGGCAAGCATACTCACAAGCTGACTGCCAAAATTACTAAATTTGAAAACATGTTACAAGCTATATATTTGACAGAACTTTTAGAGGGCGCTAATGACCTCGCTGTCGACGCGCCCTAAAACACAACAACAACAACAGAACTTTTAGATAACACTGTACTGTTTCCAATAATAGCTGTATTTTGTTCTGATCCAGTACTTGATCGAAACCAATATTTTGTTTGAAAGGGATATTTTTTGTTATGTATGGATACTTAAAAACTCTTATATATCTTTAAAAAGTAAAAAAAAGAACGTATTCGTTGTGCGTATGACCCTTTTATTATCGAAATGTAATCATTATTTCGGTTTATGAAACAAAAAAGCGGAACTGTGTTTCGTTTTTTTGGAGATGGATGTGTCTCAATTTTGATATCCGCTGACTATACCACCTACAGCACATAGTACTGTCTTGTTAGATGTGTATAAACAGTTGAATAAGTCCCAGGAGGAAATGTAGTGATGTTCAGTTCAGGTCGTTCAGATACATGTGAGCATGGTAGTGCATTAGCTTACTTGGCAAGCGTTAAATAAAACAACAGGAGTGAGCAAATCAGTGAAGTGCGGAAATTAGCGACTACGTCTGCTTGTGTAGGAGAATAGGAACGAGAGACTGGATTGCAGTGGAACGTTGTGGTTGTTATGAACGAACCACGGTGACGCCCTGCTGCTGCCTTACTAGCAGCTCGAGCCGAACTTTCATGGTGGCTGACAGCGGTGACAGGCTTTATTCTGTGTCCCACCACGGAGGTGACAAGTTTATTGGAAGTCCAATCACGGGGGTAGCAAGATTCTGGTTGATCGATAGTGAGAAGTGTTAAGTGCTGTCTCGACTCTGAGACATGTATTGAAACTTAGTAACATCGGCGTCTATGACCGAGCTTGAGTTATTAGCAAGCGCTGTTGGTTGTGGACTTATATACGTTGTAACAGCCATCAAACCTATACTTAAATAGAATTGTATTTTATGAAGCATTTGTAGTAAGCTTGAGTTTGGTTGAACATGATCTTGTATGTTTGTTTTGCTAACTTAATGTAAATCAATGTATATAGACTTTGTTTTATGAAAATAAATTATTTAAATACCATATAATATGTTTAAGTACAGAACTATGCCAGGGAATTGCTTAAATGTTTGTAATTCCAAGTATTAAGGCAAGTTACGATGTCTAAAGGACAATTTTCTACAGTTTAAAATGATTTCTGTGGATAATTTTGTGTTTAAGTATCTTTAATTTCCATTTCTGACTATTTTGTATTAATTTTGATTGTTTTTTAATAAGTTTCAATTGGTTAAGTATTGTTAATGTTTGAGTAATATCTGTCTGAATCCTTTGTAGTGTTCTAGAAACTTCGATGGAACTTACATAAATCGATCAGCAGAGACAAAGACAGTTTTAGTTTTTCGGCAGAGTTTTTACAGACTCAATTTATGTCGGCCAAGGACTGTGTTAGTAGTGTTGTCTGTGGAAAAGTGTTGTATGCAAACGCTGGATTGTATGTATGCATGTAACCAGTATCTTTGACATCGTCCCTATGAAAATAAAAAGAAGTTTAAATTGAGCTGTATGGTGGACTGGTTATTTATCATATTAATTAAACCACGAACCATCTAACAACGTGATACGTGTTTCATCAAAGGTATCATACTGATACCAGACTGCAAGCTGTCATGATACACACTTTGTATGAATCTACAGTTACCATGAGGATGGTGAAGAAATGACGGATGTCTTGAGTTACCGTCTGGTAACATAACCACTGTAGACGAGGTCCCGTAGTCATTTAGCGTCCAGAAGAGAACTGTCGCAAACACTCGGTAAGCTCTTCGAACTTATCGGCAACTTTTGTTGAGCCGCAAAACGTGTGTTGCCTAAATCAGTAACGATCCTATCGATTAACACTATAATAGATGAGATTTTCATTGCTCTGTGTGTCACTTAGATGAGCTAAAGCCGAATATTAAAAATGATCTACTATATTCTTTGTATCAGTGTTCCACGCTGAATAGACGGTTAATCTTAATGTTATTTGTGTTGAATAAATCAATATGATTTTCTTGAATTATGACAATAAATCCATTGAATGTTATATTAATTTGAATTTCTGTCTTTCATTTGAGGTATGACCATATATTTCCAAGCACGTAACTATGTGGAATAAATGTCCTTTGTATTGGAGGCATATTAGCTTATTTATAGGGAAATTAGATTTCATTCAAATATTGCATTTTATATGGCGCTCAACGTACGTTTTATTAATACAAGATTTATGCAGATCGTATACTACAATTTTTCACAAGCAATAATTATTTTAACGCAATTTGATCTAGCAATGGTACACTAACAGCACACCAAAAGCTTTCAAATATTTCAAACAAAAGAAAGCACTATGAGATTCCTGTCTGTAGAACTTCCACATTCTGTAGGAGAAAAATGAATCAACCGATAATTCAAATTGATATAAAAAATTTGAGAACTTGACTATTCCTGTTTTTTTCTCGTTTCCTTACTTGTTAAAAAGGATGTGAGAAAAAGTGTAGTTAATATTTAATTTGTATGTAGAGAAAGCAATGAAGAAAGTAAAAGAAAAATTTGAATGTGGCATTAGTGTTCAAGGAGAAAAAAATCACTGTGCTACAATTTACTGATGACATTGTCCTGTTAGCAGAACAAAATGAGGATATTGAGAAGTTACTGAATGTCATGAATAAAATACCGAAGGAAGATTTTAAACTAAATATAAACCAAAGAATGACAAAAATGATGGAATTTAGTATAAATTATAGATGTAATAATGGATTAAATATAAAAATAGGATTTAATGCAATAGAAGCAAATGAATTCTGCTACTTAGGAAGTAAAATTCCAACTGATATCGGAAGAAGGAATGATTCTAAAAGCAGAATATCATTAGCGAAAACAGTTTTCATGAAAAAGAGATATCTTTTATTTTCAAATCTTGATCTAAGGTTCATAAAGAATGTTTTAAGACTCTACGTGTGGAGCACATCACTTTACGGTAGCGAAGCATGGACTTTATGAATACCAAAAAAAGAAAAATTGAAGCATTTGAAAAGTGGTGCTATAGAATGATGCTGAAAATTAAGTGGACAGAAAAAGACGAAATCAACGTGTTTTGGAAATGATGGGAGAGAAATGAAGAGAGGGGATGGAGAGTCACAATTTAAGACATACAGGATTGGTTAATTATTTAGTGGAGGGAACAGTGGAAGGAATTTACTGTAGAAGTAGCAAATATTAGAATATATGAAACAGATAATTGAAGCTGCAGGTTGCAAGGGATATGTTGAGATGAAGAAATTTTAACAAGATAGGAAGGGATGGATGATAGCAAATAAAGTTCTAGAATTAGTAGTAAAATGTGTTAAGGCAGGCTTACATAAAGTCGTCAGAGGTATTGTCAGGTTCTGATTGGCCAAGGCTAGTGGGCGTGTGTGTAGATAGGTGTGCTGACGAACTAACCTTAGGGAATTACAGTTCTGCTCGAAGCGTCTCTTCTGTTCTGGCAGCACCACTAGAATCTTACCATTGGACTGTTTGGGCTAATGTTTGACACCACTGTGGTTTGACGGCCACAGACCGAAGGTTAGAAATTGATATAAAGTTCTTGCTACATGAAATAATGTGAGACTTGCAATGGAACAGTTTATTGGCTTCTAACACGGAGTATTACAGTTTATAGCGTGCCCCAAAGTGGATTCCAACTATCACCAACTTATCTAAGCCCCGAGCTGTAATAGTTAATTGCTAGGCAGATGTTCGCGCGGATACGAGATTCATGGGAGGGTGGCAGGCTCCTAACAGGTGGCTATCAAAGTATGCTTGACTACTCTCGCCGACTGCCCGACAGTAAAGACACTACTTGCTAGCTAGTACTTCCCAAACCACCTTGGCTGACCTACAATTATGAAGGGGACTGCACTCTAGGTGCTGACTGCAAGCATGCAGATTCCTGGCTGGTCAATGCTCGATCGCGCTCAGCATTGTCAATGATCGCCGATTGCCGATAGCTCGACGACGGAATATTCCTATAATTCCCCAAATAGTAATGGTCTTCAAAATGACCTCTTACAGTATCTAAATAACTGTTGAATGAAGTAACATTCCATTAATGATATTCTGGAAAACAACATCAAACCATGGGTAATTCAGGTGTCGGCATGGTTTCATTAAACATGAAAAGCTGTGGCTTTGTTAAATATAGATGCACCGGAAACTTCTCAGAGGGTACGAATTTCGCCAGTTTGAATAAAATTCTTGAAAGTAATTTAATCAAGTAGTGGTACACTAACGGCACACCACAAGCTTTCAAATATTTGAACTAAAACAAAACACTATGAGATTCCTGTAGAGCAACCAAATTCTCTAGGAGGAAGCACAATATAATTTAAATGCCATAAAATTTGTTATGAGTGACCAAAAGAAGATAAAGTTGTATTACATGAAATAAAAGTAATTAACTTCGATCAAATACCGGAAATAGACTATTCGTGCACAATGTCATCTCCTGAGTTTATTCGCATTTGCCGTGATCTTTGACAACTTGGAGGCTTCTGTGTCATTTCTTGTACAAATGGAGTGGAATTCTCTGCAGCAAGAGATATTATTTAGTAAGATAATAGAGGAATACAACGATAATTGGGAGAGTTGTTAGGCTAAGGCCAGTTTAGATTAATTCAAAACAGGAGCAGAAGATTAAGATTAGAACTGGAAGGACGTATCAAGGGAAATAAAAGTTATTTTATGCCATTTGTGGACTAAAATAAGGCTTTAGATTATGTTGGAAAGTCTGGTTTAAAATATCGAGGTAGAAAATAATTTATAATCTATACATGATCAGATGATTATAACAGAAGTAGAAAATCTTCAGAGACAAACAACAGTTGAAAATGGTGCTAGGCATGGTTTTAGTCGAATCGCACTAATATTCGTCTTGTACAGTACGTAAGGAAGCTATCCAGGAAGTGAAGGAAAAGTTTTAGTGCACTGTAAAGGTTGGCGGAGAAACAATTAGCATGATGCAATTTGCTAAAAACAATGTCCTGTTAGAAGACAAGTGTAACGATATTTCGAAAATACTGTGATGGTAATGTAAGCCAAATATTTTCATAATCAAAACAAAGGACGTGAAATGTTTTAAACACCATAATAAAGTCAGTATGATAAAAGCAGTACGTAATATAAACAGATGTAGTTGAAGAAATAAGAGAATTCTGTTACTTAGGATATAAAATTACAATATATTCCGGAACAAGAAAGATCTTACAAATACAATTTGGCACTAGTAAATTGGGCGTAATTTAAAAAGAAGAATCTTTTAGTTTTAACCATTGACCTAGTAATCAGAAATAATTTTTTAATCTGTATATATGGAATGAAGTATTTTCAAGAAGTGAGCTTGGATTAAAAATGTGGTGCTAAATAAAATCGTTAAACATTTCATGCAAAGGTAAAGTTCGAAATGAATGTGTTGTGCAAATGATAGGTATATATATATATATATATATATATATATATATATATATATTGAAAATTTGCATTTAAAGCATAAACAGTCTTTTGGGTCATATTATAACACATTCGGTATTGGTTAATTTGTTAGTCGAAGGAAGGGAATGTATAAAAAGACAAAGAATATGTGAAGCAGATGTCTGGGGACATAGAATGAAATGGGCGTGTTAGAATGAAGGTATTAACTCATACCAGGAAAAAGATGGAACACTGCATTAAACCCTACGAGGGAGTGGCGACAGGAAAATGAAGAATATGATGGAGCATCTGCAATCATTCATCTCACTGTCCGCTTCGGAAACGACACAGGTATTACAAACAAAAACAGCACTAACAGTCTTTTGTAATTATGGTCAGAAGATGAATTTTCGAAGACTGTTGCCTACGAAAAAGTTCTAAGCCATCCTACACCGAGCGAAATTAATTGAAAATTTCATCAGAAAAAGGAAAAAATTACAGCCGAAAGTCACTAAAGTATTTAAAATTAAAAATGGATGGCTCAGTTACAGTCCACTCAGAAACTGTTATTATCTTCACCTAATCCTGTTAACCGACCTGGCAAAAACACACAATTCTGCTTACATTTAAAAGAATTTGGAGAGAGAAGTTAAGATAAATTATAAACAGCCTGCAGAACAATGGATTAGTCCAACAAAACAATGCATGGGGCAAATACGACATCGTATACCTCTCTGATCTGAGCTCTATAATCACCAATAACTTTTTACCAGTGGCAGACTCTCATGTCACTGAAATAATGACAGAAAAATAACGCCTCAAGATGTATTCAATAGGAAACACAGTGGATAGTCCATTTGTTTTAAACTATGATAAAAAATGTACGAGGAACCGAGAAGAGAGAGAGAAAATGAGTAGATATAATTGGTCTCAACTTTTAAAATACTTATAACGGAACAAAAACAAATACAAAAACTCTTTAATACCGATCACAAAAATTAACATATAAAATATGGAGCCACAGTTAGGAGAATCTTTATTAATTTGTTACTAAATAATGTGGTGTAATTTCTGCAAACAGCATTGGACCTGCTCTTTAATGAGGAGAATAATGGCACGCGTTACATTAAATATTTCAAAACCAATCAAAAATATCAAATTAACACAAAATGTCCGATAATAATATGGCTCAAGTTACAGTTTCTTAGTAAATCATCAGTCGAACTTTTATACAGTTTAATGTGTAACTTGTAGAAAGCAAACACAGTTTTATCTTGTTTAAGCTTCCTGCTCTCAGTTGATTTTCGTCAAATCTGAACTGCGGTGGGAAAGACACGAGCCCTAAAAAGAATCATATTTCTGAAGGTAGTACATCAACAACGGAACAGAGTTTGCAAGTGAAGGAACTTTCCGTACATAATAGTCTACTTTCTGTAATGTTATTGACTCATTTTTTCACTTAGTAGACACACCTGTGAATTATAAAAACTACTCTTCACTATAAAATTTGTTAAAACACATCCGTTATGCTTCCATTCAAACTAATCTTGGGACTTCAGTTATATTAGTACGTATTTGCAAGCTCTCAGCTCTTACGACTTCAAAGGCGTCTATCTACCAGCCATAGTCGGCTTTGGGACGTCACACACTGTGTCGGCTTTGGGCGAGGAGTCTATTCGTGTCATCTAAGCCAAATATTTTTAAAAAGCCTATCCTCAGGTATATACAATTTCTATCGCGTCAAGCTAAGGTGCATGTTCAGTTACAGTTACAGTTAAACGGCTTTTGATCTTTACCTGGTGAATAGAATTATTATTATTACTATTCCCCGATGGCAATTTACCTACTCACACATTAATGTTTTATTTGAATCTTTAGTGTGAATTCTTTCACTGTTTGAGGTTAAATATTAAGCACTTCCATCACTGGAGAAATTTTTCGTACTATCAAGTTACTTTATTATTATTACTCCGCGATTCACTAAAAGTGTGTGGCGGAGGGTGCATTACACATATCCGAAAGGGTAATACTTTGGAACGGATATACGGAATATGACAGGAGGCGCCCATGGGCTTATGTGAAGAATCATCCTAGCATTCGCCAGGAGTGATCAAGGAAAACCATGGAAAACCCAGATCAGGATGGCCGGAGTGCTTTATCGAAAGCTACTCCTGTCGGATTTTAAGTTTACTCGCCCCGTAAATTCCTTCTATTCCATTCCCTAAACGCTCGTGGGAAAAATAAGTACAGAAATGAATCGGTTCTGGCCCTGATTTCTCTTATTTTCGCGGTCATTCCGAGATATGAATGTTGCTGGTAGCAATATTTGTTTGCTGCCATTCCGAAATACGTCAGTCGTGAATGTTTCAATTAGTTTCTGTCTAGAGCAACGCCTTCGATGTTCCAGGTCTTCGCAACCTAACTCCTTCAACATCGCACTTACGCTTTCCCTCCAACTACACTCCTGGAAATTGAAATAAGAACACATTGACGCCGGTGTGTAAGACCCACCATACTTGCTCCGCACACTACGAGAGGGCTGTACAAGCAATGATCAAACGCACGGCAAAGCGGACACACCAGGAACAGCAGTGTTGGCCGTCGAAGGGCGCTAGCTGCGCAGCGGTTGGGCACCGCCGCAGTCAGTGTCAGCCAGTTTGCCGTGGCATACGGAGCTCCATCTCAGTCTTTAACACTAGTAGCATGCCGCGACAGCGTGTACGTGAACCGTATGTGCAGTTGACGGACCTTGAGCGAGGGCGTATAATGGGCATGCGGGAGGCCGGGTGGACGTACCGCCGAATTGCTCAACATGTGGGGCGCGAGGTCTCCACAGTACATCGATGTTGTTGCCAGTGGTCGGCGGAAGGTGCACGTGCCCGTCGACCTGGGTCCAGACAGCAGCGACGCACGGACGGACGCCAAGACCGTCGCATCCTACGCAGTGCCGTAGGGGACCGCACCGCCACTTCCCGGCAAATTAGGGACACTGTTGCTCCTGGGTATCAGAGAGGACCATTCGCAACCGTCTCCATGAAGCTGGGCTACGGTCCCACGCACCGTTAGGTCGTCTTCCGCTCACGCCCCAACATCGTGCAGCCCACCTCCAAAGGTGTCGTGACAGGCGTGTATGGAGGGACGAATGGAGACGTGTCGTCTTCAGTGATGAGAGTCGCATCTGCCTTGGTGCCAATGATGGTCGTATGCGTGTTTGGCGCCGTGCAGGTGAGCGCCACAATAAGGACTGCATACGACCGAGGCACACAGGGCCAACACACGGCATCATGGTGTGGGGCCGTCTGGTGATCGTCGAGGGGACACTGAACAGTGCACGGTACATTCAAACCGTCATCGAACCCATCGTTCTACCATTCCTAGACCGGCAAGGGAACATGCTGTTCCAACAGGACAATGCACGTCCACATGTATCCCATGCCACCCAACGTGCTCTAGAAGGTGTAAGTCAACTACCCTGGCCAGCGAGATCTCCGGATCTGTCCCCCATTGAGCATGTTTGGGACTGGATGAAACGTCGTCTCACGCGGTCTGCACGTCCAGCACGAACGCTGGTCCAGCTGAGGCGCCAGGTGGAAATGGCTTGGCATGACGTTCCACAGGACTACATCCAGCACCTCTACGATCGTCTCCATGGGAGAATTGCAGCCTGCATTGCTGCGAAAGGAGGATATACACGGTACTAGTGCCGACATTGTGCATGCTCTGTTGCCTGTGTCTATGTGCCTATGGTTCTGTCTGTGTGATCATGTGTTATATCTGACCCCAGGAATGTGTATATAAAGTTTCCCATTCCTGGGACAATTAATTCACGTTCTTATTTCAATTTCCAGGAGTGTATAAATACCTGGATATAACAGGATAGGGTCATTACAGCTGGCAGCCACTACAAACAGAAGTTGCCAAATTTTTCCAGAAGCTCTTTCCATCTCCAGCAACCCGTTTCAACATCAATATATTCTGTATCACGGATTTAAACGTTAATTATTCTTAACTTAAAAATGCTTAACTGAAATTTGTAACTAAGAAACGACTAAACGGCAAAGTATATCAGGTCCAATATTGCAAAGTGCTATTCGGAACCAGATTAAGACACTATGAATTGCTGTACACGGAATATCAGTAAATTACGCAGAAACCCTAGCTGCAATTGAGTAGGCACTATTCGGTCATCAAACGGGTATTAGTTTTAACATGTCTCCAAGGCAGGTTAGCTGGAGATTAATATATTTTTTCGGGGAACTAACCGAGCAAACATTGTTATCACACAATATTTCGGAGATAAAAATCCTCGGCATTCATCTGACTACTGACTTGGCCGGAAGACCTAAGCTTAATAGCGCGGCAAGAGCGCGAGTCGTTGATTGGCAAACTATAATGTCAAGCCTGGTCAGTACTACAACTGAAAATGGTGACGGAGTTCGATCGCCGAAATATTGTATGAAAATACCATGTTTACTCGGTTAGTTTCATTTCCCGAGAAGAACAGAATAATATACAACACCGAGAAAGACTTCGCTCTTATGCAGCTACGGATTGATTCACAACACTGGATAAACCCACTATGGTTTAAGATGGTTTTCTGCCACTATTTTAGTTTCAAGTTCGCCTTTAAAATGTGTCTGGGACTTAAGATCCCACCAGCAACAAAGGTCTTTAAGAATTGGTTACCGAATGTTTTCATCTGCACGCGAATCATGTAATCAGTGAATAAGTGTATATTCCGTTATTCACGTGTATTTTTTGGTAAGACAATGGTTACCACGCAGCAATTCACAGATGAGTATGGAAAACCGGCAAGCCTACACAGAAATCCTAGCACCATACGTTGTCCAGCGAGGTGGTGCTTTAACCCGTCCAGCAAAACTGTCTTAATAAAACTCCAATAATGCATTAATGCCGTACGTTTCTAGAGTCAGTTTCACATTTGCAGTTTAAGTATCATATATGTTTTCCTAAGCGTGATTCAAAATAACGTGGACTAAATGACATGGTAGATCAGTCATACAATAAGAATCAAAAAACGCATAGGAACAGAGGGTCGCAACTGCGATCCGGAGCCGCTACAGGGCGTCTAAAATAATACTGACACAAAAAGAAGAAACAAAACTGTTCAGTCTGCCAGTAAAGGCCCCTGCCAGGCAGACCTCACACACAACGCGCCTGCACGCCGGGATACATATACGACTCCAAACAGGCACAGAGGCATCAAAACAACCAGGAAAATAAATAGAATCATCTAGAGGCTAAGTGGGACCTTTTCTTACTACCACACAACGGTATTCCTGCGCCAGGCCGCCTATATAAGCGTAGCCGACAGCTCCACCGGCAGTTCCGGCCTGACCGCGGAACCAGCATCAACTACAGAAGACCACCGGAAGTTCGCGAGAAGTAGAAGCCGTCTCTCTCTACCCCGAATCAGGACCAGGCTAAATTTCTCGACGGTCATCCGATAATTGTACCCACATTGTTTATTGTTTACCAGTTGTTTTGTGTACAGAGTAATAAACCTCAAGAAACCATTAAGTGTAGTTCACTTCAGTGGCGACAAGGTTGGGTTAAGAACTCTCGACCATCATGGCTACGCCAGCAGCACCTACGGAATGGCAACAGTTCCTCCAAGGACTTCTACATCAGTTCACAGCAATGCAGCAGCAATTCGCAGAATCTCAGACAGCAATGCAGCAGCAATTCGCAGAATCTCAGAGAACACTGATTGCGGAAGTCAGGAATTTCCACCACCCCACGGCCCCGCCTCCGTTCCCAGCATTCAACGACGACGTCGAGGAATGGGAGACCTACGAGAAGCGCATAAAACAACACTTCGCAATTCATCACATATCCAAAGAAGAAGACCAGCGTGCATATTTCCTTTCCTGGAACCAATCGAAGATGTACGTCTTGCTCACCAAACTTCAGCCACAAGACCCCGACACCCTCACCTTTACGACCATCGGTACGACACTGAATGCATACTACAGACGCCGGTACCATGTCGTCGCGGCCCGCGTCGAATTCTATCAATGCCGGAAGAAGCCCGATCAGACGTATCGCCAGTGGGCGGCCGAACTCCAAGGCCTTAGCAGAAAATGTAAGTTTCAAACTCGTCGTTCCCACGAATCCTACGCCGACGACATGGTGCGTGATCACATCATACAGGCTGCACCAGATGCCGCATTCTGGCATGACGCCCTCAAGTTAGAGGACCCATCCCTGGAGCAGGTCATCGAACTTGCCTACAAATTCGAAATATCTACGGCCGCAGATCGCCGCCTGGAGTCCTGGGCGGATGTGGCCGCAATCCGAACCGACGTAGAGGACACGGAGGACGTCGCCGCCATCCAGAGCTCCCAGTCGCGCTCTTCCCGACACCACCAAACGGGGACCGCTTCCTCAGAAGAACATCGAACCGACCCGTTCCGGCCGGGGCACCCAAGTCTCGGCAGCAGCAGCGGATCCCGCAGCGCCGACGCCGCAGCCCGCTCCGCCTGCCCTCCTGCCCCGCCTGTTATTCAGCACATGAGAGGGAAAATTGTCCGGATCGTTGGGCTGAATGCTCACGTTGCGGCAAGGAGGGACACCTGGCGTCCGTCTGCCGCACCAACACCACCAATG
>CM061921.1:243655154-244014370 GCA_031002005.1 Vandiemenella viatica
TCATGCTCACCGAGCGGGATGCTGGTCTGGCCGCTGCCGGTGAGCATTTTGGAGACTGCGTCCGACTCCATGGCGAGGACGTCCCATTCTTCGGATGAAAGGGTGATTTTGTTGTAGCCCACCCTCTCAAGTACCACAACAGGCTCGAAATCACGTTGCGGTGACAAACCGAAAGTCAGCCGCTTGGAATCTCCGGCGTTCAGCTGGTACACAGACGCGAAGAACATTACTGGACGACACATCGCAGCGGACTGAGGGACACTAATTATTACCGCATACGTCATCACCACCTCTGCTAAATACATCAGTTCCTTTTAAATCTTGCTCAACTTTGCGTTTAACATAGTCATACACTAACAGTTTTTTATATGCTTTAATTTCTAACTTTAAACGTTCATAGACTAGTGTTGAACAGGGGCTGTATGACACTTCATTGACATGTACACTATCAAAATGCAAATCTATCAGGCCATTCACAGAACAACGGGGGAAGTCACGAATCACTTTCACTGATAACGTATTCACAAACTCGTTGTAGTACTTGGTAACTTGATAACTCCAGGGCTTCATGGTGTTGATGGCGCCGGTCACTGCTGGCAGGGCGTCGACCATGTTGTCCCATGTTGATTCGCCGAGAAACACACCATAGGCAGTCACAGCATTGTTGTAAAACCATATAGTTTTCGCTCCAGCCACTGTTCGGGAAGAGATGGTGTGGTTGCCGAGCGAAACACTCGTTTGTAGATGCTCAGTGTTGTTGAAAAGCCACCAATTGTATAGACCATCTGTCTCAGTACATCCCACTCATCATGTGTGAGAGTGACTTTATTGTACCCAACTTTTTCGAGTACAACTACTGGATTAAATTCCAGTTTAGGTGACAAACCAACAGTGATACGCTTGGTGTCACTGCTGTTTAACTTGTAGCATGTTGAAAACAGGAGAACCTCACTAGCCATAGTGAACTGGACTTGACGATCGCCGACCGGGAACTGAGGGCTAGCTGGCTGGTGTGATGGCCTTTATACTCCGGCAGTGACGTCAACACCCACTTCTTTAGCTAGCTTGACATCTGTATCAAACAGTATACATCTGAGAGGAAGTGGATTCGTGACATCATGGAGACCATCTTACTCGATTTCCCGATTAATGGAAGAACTAATCGTCCATTGTCTACTTAAAACAATGGGTCCATTTAAACTCCTCGAAGATAAGACTTTAATTATATTTAAGTTACTCGGTAAAGGTGGAATTGGTATACGCAACACACGATGACCACTAGGAACTAAAGTGATAGACGAACCCATAGTTTTGTCGTCACGTTACAACTTGTCTGACGTCCGCATTCCAGAACAGAAATAGCCATTGCCTCAGGGGTTGGGTGGGTGGTGTGGAATGTCTGCGCCCAAAGAAATTAAGCCCTTGGGAGATGCTGCCATCTGTGTCGGCCGGTCGAGGAACTAACGGTCCAGCGCAAGCCCGACTGCTGCCGCCATCTGGGCGGCCGGCCAAGGAACTAACGTGTGACGTCATACGACCTTGAACGCCATTGGCTGATTCAAAAGGCCGCCGGAGGGGAGGGAAGGGAGGTCCCCCCCCACCACTTCGTGACGTCATGGGTTTTTCCCGGTTTCTGGCTTGGTCCATCCTTCCCCTCCTACTTTAGGATATAAAATTACAATATATTCCAGAACAAGAAAGATCTTACAAACACAATTTGGCACTAGTAAATTGGGCGTAATTTAAAAAGAAGAGTCTTTTAGTTTTAATCATTGACCTAGTAATCAGAAAGAATTTTTTAATCTGTATATATGGAATGAAGTATTTTCAAGAAGTGAAGCTTGGATTAAAAATTTGGTGCTAAATAAAATCGTTAAACATTTCATGCGAAGGTAAAGTTCGAAATGAATGTGTTGTGCAAATGATATATATATATATATATATATATTGAAAATTTGCATTTAAAGCATAAACAGTCTTTTGGGTCATATTATAACACATTCGGTATTTGTTAATTTGTTAGTCGAAGGAAGGGAATGTATAAAAAGACAAAGAATATGTGAAGCAGATGTCTGGGGACATAGAATGAAATGGGCGTGTTAGAATGAAGGTATTAACTCATGCCAGGAAAAAGATGGAACACTGCATTAAACCCTACGAGGGAGTGGCGACAGGAAAATGAAGAATATGATGGAGCATCTGCAATCATTCATCCCACTGTCCGCTTCGGAAACGACACAGGTATTACAAACAAAAACAGCACTAACAGCCTTTTTTAATTATGGTCAGAGGATTAATTTTCGAAGACTGTTGCTTACGAAAAAGTTCTAAGCCATCCTACACTGAGTGAAATTAATTGAAAATTTCATCAGAAAAAGCAAAAAATTACAGCCGAAAGTCACTAAAGTATTTAAAATTAAAAATGGATGGCTCAGTTACAGTTCACTCAGAAACTGTTATTATCTTCACCTAATCCTGTTAACCGACCTGGCAAAAACACACAATTCTGCTTACAATTAAAAGACTTTGGAGAGAGAAGTTAAGATAAATTATAAACAGCCTGCAGAACTATGGATTAGTCCAACAAAACAATGCATGGGGCAAATCCGACATCGCATACCTCTCTGATCTGAGCTCTATAATCACCAATAACTTTTTACCAGTGGCAGACTCTCATGTCACTGAAATAATGACAGGAAAATAACGCCTCAAGATGTATTCAATAGGAAACACATGGGAGAGTCCATTTGTTTTAAACTATGATAAAAAAATGTACGAGGAACCGAGAAGAGAGAGAGAAAATGAGTAGATATAATTGGTCTCAACTTTTAAAATACTTATAACGGAACAAAAACAAATACAAAAACTCTTTAATACCGATCACAAAATTAACATATAAAATATGGAGCCACTGTTAGGAGAATCTTTATTAATTTGTTACTAAATAATGTGGTGTAATTTCTGCAAACAGCATTGGACCTGCTCTTTAATGAGGAGAATAATGGCACGCGTTACATTAAATGTTTCAAAACCAATCAAAAATATCAAATTA
The DNA here is from genome assembly GCA_031002005.1 of Vandiemenella viatica. Taxonomy (NCBI): domain Eukaryota; kingdom Metazoa; phylum Arthropoda; class Insecta; order Orthoptera; family Morabidae; genus Vandiemenella; species Vandiemenella viatica. The sequence continues at coordinate 243,658,207 of CM061921.1, forward strand.
ACACAAAATGTCCGATAATAATATGGCTCAAGTTACAGTTTCTTAGTAAATCATCAGTCGAACATTTATACAGTTTAATGTGTAACTTGTAGAAAGCAAACACAGTTTTATCTTGTTTAAGCTTCCTGCTCTCAGTTGATTTTCGTAAAATCTGAACTGCGGTGGGAAAGACACGAGCCCTAAAAAGAATCATATTTCTGAAGGTAGTACATCAACAATGGAACAGAGATTGCAAGTGAAGGAACTTTCCGTACATAATAGTCTACTTTCTGTAATGTTATTGACTCATTTTTTCACTCAGTAGACACACCTGTGAATTATAAAAACTACTCTTCACTATAAAATTTGTTAAAACACTTCCCTTATGCTTCCATTCAAACTAATCTTGGGACTTCAGTTATATTAGTACGTTATTTGCAAGCTCTCAGCTCTTACGACTTCAAAGGCGTCCATCTACCAGCCATAGTGGCTTTGGCACGTCACACATTGTGTCGGCTTTGGGCGAGGAGTCTATTCGTGTCGTCTAAGCCAAATATTTTTTAAAAGCCTATCCTTAGGTACATACAATTTCTAGCGCGTCAAGCCAAGGTGAATTGCTATTTTAAAAAGTTACAGTTAAACGGCTGTTGATCTTTACCTGGTGAATAGAATTATTATTATTACTATTCCCCGATGGCAATTTCCCTACCTACCCATTAATGTTTTATTTGAATCTTTAGTGTCAATTATTTCACTGTTTGAGGTTAAATGTTAAGCAGTACCCTCACAGTATTTTTTTTTTAACTGCTTTACGTCTCTTTTTAACATCGAGGTCTTTAGAGACGGGAAAGGATGGGGGGCAAGGATGGGGCAAGGAATGGGAAGGAATTCGGCCATGGCCTTTTTGAAGGAAGCATCCCGGCCTTTGCCTGGAGTGATTTGCGGAAACCATGGAAAACCCAAATCTGGATGTCCGGACGGGTATTCGAACCGCCGTCCTCCCGAATGCGAGGCGAGAACGCTAACCGTTACACCGCCCCGCTCGGTTCCCTCACAGGAGAAATTTTTCGTACTATCAGGTTACTTTATTATTATTACTCCGCGATTCACTAAAACTGTGTGGCGGAGAGTGCATTGCACATATCCGAAAGGGTAATAGTTTGGAAGGGATATACGGGATATAGCAGGAGGCGCCCATGGGCTTATGTGAGGAATCATCCTAGCATTCGCCTGGAGTGATCAAGGAAAACCATGGAAAACCCAGATCAGGATGGCCGGAGTGCTTTATCGAAAGCTACTCCTGTCGGATTTTAAGTTTACTCGCGCAGTAAATTCCTTCTATTCCATTCCCTAAACGCTCGTGGGAAAAATGAGTACAGAAATGAATCGGTTCTGGCCCTAATTTCTCTTATTTTCGCGGTCATTCCGAGATATGAATGTTGCTGGTAGCAATATTTGTTTGCTGCCATTCCGAAATACGTCAGTCGTGAATGTTTCAATTAGTTTCTGTTGAGAGCAACGCCTTCGATGTTCCAGGTCTTCGCAACCTAACTCCTTCAACATCGCACTTACGCTTACCTGGATATAACAGGATAGGGTCATTACAGTTGGCAGCCACTACAAAGAGAGGTTGAAAATTTTTTCCAGAAGCTCTTTCCATCTCCAGCAACCCGTTTCAACATCAATATATTCTGTATCACGGATTTAAACGTTAATTATTCTTAACTTACAAATGCTTAACTGAAATTTGGAACTAAGAAACGACTAAACGGCAAAGTATATCAGGTCAAATATGAATTGCTGCACACGGAATTTGAGGAATTTACGCAGAAACCCTAGCTGCAATTGAATAGGCGCTATTCGGTCATCAAACGGGTATTAGTTTTAACATGTCTCCAAGGCAGATTAGCTGGAGATTAATATATTTTCTCGGGGAGCTAACCGAGCAAACATTGTTATCACACAATATTTCGGAGATCAAAAACCTCGGCATCCATATGACTACTGACTAGGCGGGAAGACCTAAACTTAATAGCGCGGCAAGAACGCGAGTCGTTGATTGGCAAACTATAATGTCAAGACTAGTCAGTACTACAACTGAAAATGGCGACGGAGTTCGATCGCCGAAATATTGTATGAAAATACCATGTTTACTCGGTTAGTTTCATTTCCCGAGAAGAATAGAATAATACACAACACCGAGAAAGACTTCGCTCTTATGCAGCTACGGATTGATTCACAACACTGGATAAACCCACTATGGTTTAAGATGGTTTTCTGCCACTATTTTAGTTTCAAGTTCGCCTTTATAATGTGTCTAGGACTTTAGATCCCACCAGCAACAAAGGTCTTTAAGAATTGGTTACCGAATGTTTTCATCTGCACGCGAATCATGTAATCAGTGAATAAGTGTATTTTCTGTTATTCGCGTGTATTTTTTGGTAAGACAATGGTTACCACGCAGAAATTCACAGATGAGTATGGAAAACCGGCAAGCCTACACAGAAATCCTATCACCATACGTTGTCCAGCGAGGTGGTGCTTTAACCCGTCCAGCAAAACTGTCTTAATAAAACTCCAATAATGCATTAATGCCGTACGTTTTTAGAGTCAGTTTCACATTTGCAGTTTAAGTATCATTATATGTTTTTCTACAGCGTAATTCAAAATAACGTGGACAAAATGACATGGTAGATCAGTCATACAATAAGAATCAAAAATCGCATAGGAACAGAGGGTCGCAACTGCGATCCGGGGCCGCTACAGGGCGTCTAAAATAATACTGACACAAAGAGAAGAAACAAAACCATTACAGATCATTTTATTAATAATTACTCACTCACATGCGACTAATGCAAGCCAAATGTTGAGCCTACAGCAGATGTTCAGAGTTTCTGCCAGATGCATCAAGACAAGCCCGGCATCTCCGTTGCATGGAACGGCGCACCTTCTCAAAGATACCAGGTGTATCTCGAACACATCCGGCTGCCGCAACGATTCTTCCTACCAAGTCTTCCAGCTTTTCAATAGGTGTTTCATACACAAGTCCTTTTAAAAATCCCCACAAGAAAAAATCCAAGGGAGACAGGTCTGGTGATCGTGACTCTAGCGCCCTCTACAGGCGTTTGCGACCCTCTGTCCCTATGCGATTTTTGATCCTTATTACATGACAGATCTACCATGTCATTTTGTTCACGTTTTTTTGAATCACCCTGTATAAGATCATACGGTTCCTTCTTCTTTTTTTTTGGTAAATGTTTGTTCGTTGGTGTTTTACGGTTAGTCGAGACGAGATTATGAGAGCAGGTAGAGGATACAAATCTATAAAAGATTTCTGAAAAAAGCGGGAAGTGTTTTCGAGAAACCATGGTGATATGAAGTCTTGAACCTGCCTCCTTCCAGATGCCTGGAAAAAACTTTATCAGAAATAACTGCTGACAAAGAACTGAGAGGAAGTCATCATCTTTATGAAGGAAATATATCATCATTCGCCTGGACTGACTTGGAGGAACAATGAAAACTAAAATCTGGTTGGCTGGACCAGGAATGCCATACCTGAGCGTTGTCGGTCCCCCATGAGATTGGGCTTAGCTACTCTGGTTTCCGTGACTAGCAGGAAGATTGGCTCCTGTGAACGCATTAGGTGATAGTGGAAAAGATCGAGGAACCTCACGACAGCGGAGAAAGCAGACGTGGTTCCACTTCTTTGAGTCTACTGAGCGAGACACGACGGGTACCAGAGCATGACATCGCTCCTTTAGAAGTGGGTCGACACCGCGCAAACCAGATGTCTTTCCTTGCGAATCAAATGGATAATGAAAGTTTAACCCAGTCATCCTATGTATGTCAGTCTACGTTTTAGTTTACACGCATCTGAAGGTGTAAGCGTGATCCATCTATGGTTTTGAGACGAATCGTTCAAGACGTGGTAATATTTGCGGGAGAGCGAGATATATCTAGATCCTGATTGAACTTGTGTAGAATTAATTTTCTGGGTCAGTTAAACACTTAGTAATAAGATTTGCAGAGAGAAGAAATGTGAAGACTATTTATGGGGCGCGTAACATGTTGTAAAAATACATACAAGCAATTGATAATCTTGACAGCTGTATCCAAATACATATACTCATTAATGTGTTTTGTAGCTAAGGCTTTTTCTATCTTCCAAACAAATAGCAAACAAATCTTGATTACGACACTAAAAATATACACTATTTAAAAACTCTTGAGTGTAAAACATTTTGATTTGTGTTTGTCTCTTACAGAGAAAAATCTGATTGGCATCAATGGAATAAAAATTATATGTATACTAGCAGTTACCCGCGACTTCGTCCGCTTAAAAGTGTGTTATAGTATAAGAGTTTTTGTTACTATTCAAAGTACGACCAGCAGAAAAAATTTTCCTTTGAGGTTGAAAATATGGTTAACTGCTTCAAAGTATTTTACTCTTCAAAGAAAAGTGTACCTCTAAGCCAGGAAGAAGGCATGAAAGCTGTAGTGCGCGTCAAAATATACGGTTACGCGCATCACTCACTCAGAGGCAATAGACGTCTTGAGTCGATTCTGGCATTATTATGGCCAGAATTCGGCATGGCAGCCACTTTCTTCACTCCAAATCCGCTATGCATCATGGAACATTAGTAGTCATTCTGGTCCAGACTGCATTTCAACCCAACCACAAACATCGTTAATATTGTTTTTTGAAAATTATGACTTTTTTTCAAATTTTGATTTGGCACGCATATTATCACACATATATTATGTCACAAATATTACGAACGAAATTACGGTGAGATACCTGAGGTGTCATAATACTTCATTTCCGCTACGGAAGACATCTCCTAAAATTTTTTAAGATTAACGACGATTCATATTTCCTACTGCGGATCTAGTATTACAGGTCTTCTAATACAATTTCGGTGCAACGCGATACATGTCTCTAAACTGACGCTCATGAAAGCAGGTTAAATCTTTATATATAAAGATGAATGTATGTTTGTTTGTTGGTTTGTTTGTTCTTCATACAAATCCACAGTTTTCATCCGTTCTCGATGAAACTTTGCACACTTATCCTTTGAAACAAGGAGAAAAATACTGTCTACATTTGGTTGAAAAATTATCTGTATAAATAACACATTTTGTCTCATAACTTCGAAATACGGTGATAGACAGACACGTTGGATATGGACGTCTCCAGGCCGTATTTCCGTGTAGTGAACTGGCAGCTCAATGGCTAAAGAGCTTGCTTACGAATGTCGTGGTCTCCGCTTCAAATCTCCGTGGAGGCTAAGATTTTTAAAAATTGTTTTTCATCGTAAGAGTCAGGCCTGGGCCGTAGGTTATTTGGATTGAATGTTAAACTGTAGATATTATAAAGTTAGGGGTGCAATGCGAGGCAACAGTCGCTCGCGACCTGCCGTAGCGAGCGGTCGCATCACACTTTTCCTGCTGTGTCGTGTGACAATTGCCTGCAGAGTAAATAAAAGCAAAGTATAGTGAAAACCAACAAATATGGAAGTGAATCAATTCATACGAAAATCAACGCTAAAATTCTCCTTTGCGTATGGATATATGCGTCCGAAAGCAGTTGAAATCGATGAGTGGTTATATAGTGAAATAGGATTACGAGAAGAAAGTGTACACGGTATCCAGATGGAATTCCTGGCCAATGTGATATACGTCAAGCTACGAAATGAAGAAGAGTGTCTGCGAATACTGAAGGAAACCAACGGAGAAAGAAAATTTGTACACACCAATGGCGAGGTAAACACCGTTTCCATATCACATGCAGGCCTGGGAATAAGACATGTAAAAATCCATAATGTGCCCTATGAAATTAATACAGACATAATACGAAAAGCTTTGGATAAATTTTGATTGTTACCTCCGATAAAAGATACGGTAGCAAAAGATTTGTCGTAGATAGTGGTATTAGAACTGTGAAAATAGATCTGAAGTGCCACGTTCCATCGTATGTAGATGTTGCCGGATTTAAAGCACTAGTTATTTACGACGGACAACCACGTACGTGTGTCATATGCAACTCAAACGAACACCTCAAGGCTGAATGCACCAGGAAGAAACCCCTGCAGCTACCATCTGAGTGCTTGGCCCCTGATACAGCTTTCAGAGGCGAACTTTTAAAAGCATCATACGCTAGCGTGGCAAACAGTAATCAATCAACCAGTGTACATAGAAATGATGAACCTAATCTCAGCATGGAAACAGATGACCCCACCAACATCATGATGGAAATAGAGAATCCTTATAATGACGTAGTACCTGATGAACCCCCGAAGGAAAAAGAAGCAAACTATCCAACTGGACAAGATAATAACCAAACTTCTAATCTACATTTACTGGAAATATCACCAACTGAGAAAAAAGAAATTATAAAAAATGCTAAACAACATCCTGTGACAGTGCCATCATCTGAGAAAAAAGAAATTATGCCCATGGAAGAACGCAAGCATGAAAACACACACAATACCAAAAGACTGAGACTTGATAAGAGGGGAGTAGATTTGATAGCGAAAGAATTAGCTGAAAAATCCAGGAAAGTAACCACCTTACAAATGGAGACAATTGATGAAGAAATGCCCCAAAGCGCCAACTCCAATAAGGAAGACAACAATTATGAAAACAAGAACAGCGAGATAGTTGAAATGGGAAATGACCGCGGGAACAATAAAAGTCTTTGGTCGGACGACTTAAATGACACTGAGGAAGAAGATAAGTCAAGCAAATAAGAGGCAAAAGCAAGATTATAAATGTTATTACATAAACGTGAAAGGGAAGAAAAGAAAGAACTGTCTCGTTTTCAACCTTGTGTGACAACATTTGATCTAAATGGCAGACCGTAGTGGAACAACGCCCGCTCAGACATACTGTGTGTCTACCCTAAGTCTAAACGGAATAAAGAACCAAACTAAAATACAATGCCACAAAGAATATCTATGGGCGGCATCTGTTGATATAGTGCTCTTACAGGAAGTTGCCTGGGAAGGTGCATTGAATGTCACCGGGTACAATGAACTGAAGAATCCTGATTACTACCATGGTCTAGGGACTGCAATTCTAACGAAAGAGGGTATTCAAATCAAAGATGTTGAGATTTTAGAAAATGGAAGAGGGTTAGCCTGCACAATAGCAGGAACACCTGTAATAAACATCTATGCTCCCTCCGGAAATCAGAATAGAGAAAGTAGGAAACAGTTTTATAAAACAGAGATAACCCAGCTTCTGACAAACACCTGTGAAAGTCTCATACTTGCAGGAGATTTTAATTGCGTTTTATCTCAAAAAGATCAGTACCCTAATTTTAACAAATGCCAGGAACTCGAGTACCTAATAAATAAACTAAGTTTGTTAGACAGTTGGGAAATAAAAAACGGGCAAATTCCCGGGTTTACATTTGTAACTGAGAGCACAGCAAGTAGATTAGATAGAATTTATATTTCACCGGACATATCGAGTGAAGTAACATCATTCGAGATCTGGCCAGTAGCTTTTTCGGACCACAGTGCATATCATTGAAAAATAAAATTGCGGAGCCAAGAAATCTTTAGAAACAGAGGATACTGGAAATTAAACACCTCCATCCTAAATGAGAAAGAATTGGAACAGATAGTCAATAATACTTGGAATCAATGCAAGAAACAAAAAAACAAGTACAATACTACTGTCCAATGGTGGTTACAGTGTGCAAAGCCACGCCTCAGAATTACATTGATAAACTTCAGCAGATGCTTGAAGAAATGGAAAAAAACAACAAAAGAATTCCTTTTCATGGTCCTAAGAGAACTATGCACCAACGACGTAGATAGCATCCAAAATATGAGAAAAATAAAACATACCAAGGCCAGAATAACAAATATAACTAGAAAAAAACTAATTGGTTACCAGATACGAGCTAAAACTGGATTCTTTCAACAGGAAGAAATAACTTCAACATCTCATAAAAGAAAGACATCAAGCAAACAGGAAACTCGTGACGGAGTTAAAATCAGAAGAGGGATGTATCATTACCAACCAAAAAGGAATAGAGATAGAAATAAAAAAAAGTATCTCTCTGAATTATACACTGAAGAGGCAATTGACAATGAAGAAGTCAGCAGTCTGTTACGTCACATAAACCCAGTAATAACAGAACAAGAGAACGGAATGCTGAATAAAGAAATCTCGGAAGAAGAAATAAAAAACGCAATTCAACGGAGTGCGAGAATGAAATCACCTGGTCTTGATGGCCTCCCAATAGAATTTTACGTATCATATTGGGATATTCTAAAATACGAATTTATAAAAATGTATAATGAGATTCTAGCTATGCAGTCAGCTCCAACCGAAATGCTAGAAGGATTAGTTGTACTAATCCCGAAAAAAACAGATAAGAAAAATGTTGAAAATTTCAGACCTCTAACTCTTCTCAAATCAGATTATAAAATATTCGGTAGAATTATCGCGACTAGACTTGGGGCTGTAGCTAAAAAGATGATTGGAGAATACCAGACCTGCATTGGTGGAGGCAGAAATATAATGCAAACCCTAACAAATATTCGTGATGTAACTGCAGTCTCGAAGGCAGCAAACGTGAAAATGGCTATTTTATCACAAGATTTCCATAAAGCATTTGATCGTATTAATCATACTTATTTAAAACTTACTATGGAAAGAATGGGTATCAGCCAGCAAATATGCAATTTGATTTACGTGCTATTACATCAAGCCACATCGCGAATATCTATAAACGGATCTATAACCAATTCAATAAAAATAACCAGATCCATTAGACAAGGATGCCCTTTATCCATGTTCCTTTATGCGTTTGCAGCTGAACCATATTTAGCGGCAGTGCATAATATACTTCCTGGTCTAAAGTACCAAGGAACAAAAACAGTGGTGTGTGCGTACGCAGATGATATCAATATCATCATAACCAACTTGGAAGATCTAGAAACACACGACAGTTGGTAAATTCGTATTCAAAAGCTTCAAACGCAAAATTGAATTTAGATAAATCTGCAATACTAAACATAGGCGCTGGTATAGAACTAAACAACACAACATGGATAAACCCATGTGACAAAATAAAGATTCTTGGTGTAGAATTTAATAAAGTTCTGCAAAAAGCTTCCGCAGTAAACTGGAGACGTCTATTGGCAGTTATTCGAAGCAAACTGCATGATTTCATCCATAGAGAACTAAACCCAATACAGAAAATATGGTTGATAAATACCACAGCGCTCTCCAAAATATGGTACATAGCTCACATATTTCAGATACCTGTGGAAATAGCTAAAAAAAAAATGGAAACGGCAATCAGCTGGTATGTACAGAGGGGACAGATACTGAAGATTCAACATAAAGTTTTGCAGATGCCGTATGGGAAAGGAGGACTAAATCTGGTTGATATACGTACGAAATGCACTGCAATCTTCATGAGGAATATGTACAGTCAATGTAGAACAACACAAACAAACCTTACAAGACACATAATAAATGCAATGGAACCGCACAGCAACAAAGCGCCAGTTGACGTGAGTCACATAAACGCTACCTTAAGCCACTTCCGCTCCTTCTACATTGAAAACAGCTACATAAGAATAAACAACACAGACCCGGTGCCATCAACAAGGAAACTATACTGCTTGATGAAAAGAGAGATTAAAAGTAAACTAGAACTCACCTATAAAAGAAATGATTGGAAACAAATATGGGAGAATATTCACAGTCAATATATCAGCAGTAATGCCCGTTCCACGTGGCACACAGTAGTACATAGAAAGATACATACCAACGAAAAACTTTTCGCACTACGCCTCTGTCCTACTCCAATGTGTTTACGCTGCAACTTGCAAGACACAATACAACACCGACTGTTAGGATGCGAAGCTCCTGATATATGGAGATGGACAAAAAGCAAACTGGCAATAATAAATAGAACCACCCCACACAATTTCACGCCAGAGGATATACTAATCCCTGACACGACAATATATCCTGCTACTAAGAGAAATGCACACTTCTGGTTGCTGGCCAACTACACCCATTATGTTGTACATAAAAGAGAAGAGATGGCCATCGTAGACTACTGGAGCTATTTAACAAATGAACATAGCAAAATAATCAAATCGAGAAAATATAAGGAAAACTTTGCACGCTTCCTGCTTGTCATAATGCCCTACTAAGTACCAGCTGTACTTCAAGACAACGACTGACAGAAGAGCAAGATCGACACTTCCACATCATGAAGATCAGAAAAAAAAATATTATTTTATTATTATTATTATTTTCGCCTATATCACTATTCGAAGAAGATGAATAGAAGAAATATTTATTTTAATCCAGTCCTTAGTACATTGGTGCCCACAGCACTATGATAAAAAAAAGAAGAACATCTTATTTATTTTACAACAAAGAATAATACACCTAATTTCTTAACCTAAATTTTAATTTACTTGTCGATTTGAGAAGAAATTAAAGCCGAAGAAGGCAAAGAAGCTGAGAGAAATGGAGGGGGAGGAGGAGACCGATAAAAAAAAAAAAAAAAAATGGCTAAAGAGCTTGCTTACGAACGTCGTGGTCTCCGGTTCAAATCTCCGTGGAGGCTAAGATTTTTAAAAATTGTTTTTCATCGTAAGAGTCAGGCCTGGGCCGTAGGTTATTTGGATTGAATGTTAAACTGTAGATATTATAAAGTTAGGGGTGCAATGCGAGGCAAATCGTAGGTAGTCTTGCAATTTTGTAGGTGTACACTTTTTTACGTTATAATGATCCCTCAGGGGTTGTTCGCAGTAGGTGTGTGAGTGTAAACCACAGTAATCTTTATCTTTATATATATAAAGATGAATGTATGTTTGTTTGTTTGTTGGTTTGTTTGTTCTTCATACAAATCCACAGTTTTCATCTGATCTCGATGAAACTTTGCACACTTATCCTTTGAAACAAGGAGAAAAATACTGTCTACATTTGGTTGAAAAATTATCTGTATAAATAACACATGTTGTCTCATAACTTCGAAATACGGCGATAGGCAGACACATTGGATGTGGACGTCTCCAGACCGTGTTTACGGGTAGTGAACTGGCAGCTCAGTGGCTAAAGAGCTTGCCTACGAACGTCGTGGTCTCCGGATCAAATCTCCGTAAAGGCTAAGATTTCTAAAAATTGTTTTTCATCGTAAGAGTCAGGCCTGGGCCGTAGGTTATTTGGATTGAATGTTAAACTGTAGATATTATAAAGTTAGGGGTGGAATGCGAGGCAAATCGTAGGTAGTCTTGCAATTTTGTAGGTGTACACTTTTTTACGTTATAATGATCCCTCAGGTGTTGTTCGCAGTCAGTGTGTGAGTGTGAACCACAGTAATACTAATATAAATACGGAAGTAAGTCTCTGTCTTTTTGTTACGTTTTGACGACTATATGGCTATATCGTTGTGATGGAATTTTATAAGGAAAGCTGTATTAAGGGCACAGGATATTTTTTCCAGTATGATTAACAGTTGTAGTCACGAAATTTTGAAATCTTATCGAATAGTGACAGAAATATGTTGGAAATTTATTCTCTTCAAGAGGCAGGTTCGACAGTAGAATGATATAGTGATAGCTTTCCTGTCATATTATGCCGACTCGATATTGTTTGGGACCAATCCTTCGTTACCAACAACTTTTTATATTTAATTCTGGCAAAAAAATTCTTAATCCACGCGTACGAAGTCGCGGGTACGAGGCTAGTTACTAATAAAGTTCCAATTATCATTCTGGTTCAGGCTGCATTTCAATCAAGCCACATACTCCGCTAATATTGTTGCTAGAAAAACAAAGGTTCTATCACTCGTGCATTAATACATTCACTATACTGCATGTTAGTGATGTCATGAATGACCCACAATTGATACGAAGACAACAGCTAGAAACCAGCTGAATTATGATGCTGGCGATATGACTCTCGTAAAAACCAAGTAAATTAAATACTAAATACATGTGGAACTATAATTAGCCACATAAACTATGACGTCAGTTTCGTGACAATTATTAAAGCAACGTAATATAAAAACTTATACTTATATGATCCTAACTTAGTCTGTACAACGGGAAGTCAAGATTTCATTACTGCTCGTACGTTAATACTGCGGGTCAAGTTCACATCGCGATACAGCTACTAAGTTACTGAGCGTGCTTTAGTTCAGTTGCAGTTCATGTTGAAGGCGAATAATAAAATTAAATGTGATAATATATGCCACTCTAATCAGGAATCCTGATATATGAAATGTTGCTACTTCTCGTATTGTAGTCCCGATGCATTTAATGTATTAAAGTGTTTCCGTATCGTTTGATTTTGTAGCAGCAACATTATCGGAGATAGTGGTTATGTTGAGTGGTGCTTGAACCAGAATGTTCTTTTTACAGCATAAGGAAGGAGGGATTTAGTTATTATTAGTCGTCGATACGCTGCTTTCATAAGTGCCTTGTTAGTTATGACGTGTATCGTTAGGTAAACTGTTCCCAAAACTGCTTCTTGAAATGAAAAATTTCTACCTTAGGCCATTGAATGCATTAGTTTTAAGTGAAGAATTTAATAGGTGAAAGGTAGAATATTGAACAGTAAGTAAAAAATGCTGTTTTGTTAATCATAGGAAACTGTTTGTATTGATTTCTACAAAAATTTTGACCAAAAAATAAAAATGGTTAGTTATCTACGGTTAATTTTTAAATTTTGGTAAAAATAATTTGTAATGTTACAGAGGGTGTATAGTAGCAAAAAAGAAAACACACAGAAAATAACATTTTACCACGTTTAGTCAACTAATTTTACAATTTTTTTCTCGCCTATCACATCTATTATGACGTATATATTACAAACGGAGTTACGGTATGATACCTGAAGTGTCATACTATTTCATGTACGCAGCAGAAAACATTTCTTTGTGTACTTACGGATAGTACGATTTTTTAAAACATTTAAGGCTAAGTACAGATTTATATTTCCTGCTGCTGAATTATTGTGTATCAAGTGCATCAGTTTTAGCGCTTTTGAACTTAACACAATCATGCATATATCAGAATGTTCTAGCTTTTATTTCTGAGAAACTTTACTTGTGACTCGTAGCCCTACGTAAAAATCAAAGAGTAAACGTGGCACTGCCGTTTACAAAGTAGGAAACTTTTCGGTGTTTGCAAATTGATAATGGAAATTTGTAAAGCAACTATTCGTTTCGGCAAGATAATATCCTATGATATGTGACTACGCACACGATTTACTAATTCCTTGTCAAATTTCATTTAAATCAGTTTAGTAATTACGGCGTGATATAGGCAGATAGTACATCCAAACATACATTCAAACTTTCTCATTTACCTAGTTACAGATGAATTTGCGCATTTAACGACTTTGACCAATTTTGTTTTTCTGATTCAAACTCACAAAAATTATTATGCTCAGATATAGAGAATTTTGTTGTGTATTTCCCATTCCGATACAGGATACGTTTCTTTTTTGATTTGCTATTGAGGTTACGGAACAATCAACTAATCTAATTGGCTTCATAATATGGCCAATGACTGGTTTCCATCGCTTTCCTAATGACTATGTGATCAATTATGCCGTTAATGCTGTTAGCCAAATAAAAAAAGTTATCTTATGGCGCAGTGGATCAGTTGGATGAAAGCTCATTTTCATGCGCCGTGGTAATGCCTAATAGATCTCCGAATTTTACACCGATTAGGTGCACACAGTAAACAATTCATAATTGCTGATATTTAATTATTGATACATAATGAGTCTCAGTCAACGTAGCTAAATTTGTTACTCTATCAAAAATACTGTGCTGCGAACCCTAAACGCGAAACTTTGCAGGGGGAGAGAGTTACATAGTGACACGGATGCTAAACAAAACTTCCAGTAACGTTTTGACAATGTTTGAGGCGGCATCTAACGGCTTCCCTCCGAACGTCTTTGCTGTATGAAGTGAAATGAAGATGACAGTTTATATCAAAATACTTCAAGCAAACTTGTTTTATCATTATTACCTGTTCAACTGTCTCGTTTCACCAAAAAAGCTGGAAAATTTCAGTTAAAAATAAAAAAGTAAGTACTCTTTGAAGCAGATTTTTATTTGTTTTACGCCTCGTCGACGTCAATGTCATTAGAAGTGGCAAAGGATTAATGGCAAGGAACGAAATGGAATTCGGCCATGGCCTGTACGAAGGAAGCATCCCGGCATTCACCTGGAGTGATTTGGGAGAACATGGAAAACCCAAATCTGGAAGGCCGGGCGGGGATTCGAATCCTCGTCCTCCCGGATGCTAGGCCAGAGCGTTACCACTTGCCCATCATACTCGGTTGAAACTGACATAAAATGCAGATAGCCCTTACTGTTACTGTTTATAGTCGGCATTTTGTGACAGGCATATGGAAAATCGCCACATTATGAGTACGCTGACGTATGCAAAGGTGATGAATCCTATTAGATTTGTCCACGTAGTTAGGAAGGGTAACAATTATACACAATCTTGCCCCATACGCTAATACAACTTGTCCCTGGTGTTTGGCAAGATCGGGTAAAATAAGCGATTTTTCTGCCTGATTATTGTGTAAGGAATAATTCATTTTTTATTATAATTTAAACAATTTAAAAAAAAAAACCGCCTCGTTGTCTCAGATGGATGCTGCACCTTGACACCTTGATAATTGGAGTCTTGGTGATGGAAGAATATGCAGTTGAGATGGTCACGAGTGTGAAGTAAGCAATCAGTAATGGAAGAGGCGGTATACCGATGCAGTGCAAGATTAGTTGTTGCAGAGCATACGTCTGCTTGCTAGCGAGAATGAGATTGGCTAGGGCTTCTCCTGAAGTAATCGATGGTGCAGGTGGCCAAGAATAGCAATGAAAAAAGGTTACTAACCAAACCAGGAAAGAATAATACTCCCTAAATTCCCATATCCCTCGCTAATAGTAACATGATATAGTGTTGCACATTCTTCTACCAGGGAATGACATATATACAAGCTGTAAACCAGGAAAATCGAATACTACGACGTGTCACCCTTAGGAGAGCCCAAAACGTTGGAAAATAAATTAGGTTGTTTCAACAACGTTATGAAACATAAATTTAAAGAAGACCAACTAATTTACCTTGCTGTGGATGAATACAGTCTGTATAACTATTTGATGTTGACAGAATGAACCATGCATTTATTTAGAATATTTAGAAAGGACTGAGCGTTGTGGATGATGGTAACGCTCGGATATGTCATTCGGAAGGACACTGGTTCAAATCCCCGCCCACCCAAGCAGATTTAACTTTTCCGTAATTTCCCGAAATCACTATAGGAAATAACAGTATTGCTTATCCAAAGGGCCATGGCTGAATTTCTTCCCGTTTCTTGCCCCCTCCCCCAACCTCTTCTGGTTCTAATGACCTCGACATCAAGTAGTCAGAAAATCCGAAAAACATATATACAAATCCTTTCAATATAACGCTTCCCGATGGCTCCTGTTGTGGAGCGATGATAGGCTTAACTTACTCCTTCTGAAGTTCTTGATACAGTATAATACAATGCAATACAATACATTCATTTTCCATGGACTCCGACATAACAGACTGGCTCTGTGTGATGTGGAAAGTTGTTATCCTACATACAAACTATTGCATAACACAGTAGATACATACAGCAAAAGATTTACAAACCACATTCACTCAAACTACTGGTAATTAGTTTGTAGATACCTTATTAATAAATTCTTCGATTAAATTTAAACTTATCACCTGATAGAATGGGAGTCACTAAAATGGACAGAATAAGGAATGAAGTGATTAGACGCACCATAAAAGAGGAACCCCTACAGGAAGGGGTAGAGAGGACCAGACTGAGATGGTATGGACATGTAAAGAGAATGGAGGTTCAGAGAATCCCAAGAAAAATCCATGAAATTAAGATGCATGGTAAACGACCCAGAGGAAGACCAAGAGATGGATGGCTGAAAGGAGTGGAGGAGTGTGCACGGAAGAGAGGAGAGGACTGGAACAAAGTGATGACAGAGTGGTAGTGGGATGAAAGAAGCAAATGGAAAGGCTTGTGTATGAAGCAGACCCGGCCAGAGGCTGGAGACTGTTGAGGATGATGATGATGGCCTGATAGACATTTAAGATGTCTTGGAAGCTTATTGAAGATATGTATCCCTAAATATCGGACTCCTTTTTTGAACAAATAACAGCGACTTGTAATCCTTCTGAAGATAATTTTTACTTTGGGTGTGATAATTCTGTATTTCAGTATTTGTTTCAAATAGAGTATAATTTGTGACTACAAAGGACATTAATGTGTATATGTACTCAGCCACCAATGTTAAAATCCCTAACTTCTTGAACAGCTCTCTGCATGAAGATCTACTGCTAACACCACACATAATTCCTATTACTCCCTTTTTTTCCCTGAATACTCTCTATGAGTAGGGCTGCCACAGAATATTATTGCATATGACATTAATGTGTGAAGATAAGCAAATAAAACTAGTTTCTTGACACAGAAAACACCTATTGCAGAAATTGTTCTAATTGCAAATGTGGCTGCACACAGTCGCTTTAGTAAGTCAGTGACATGCGGCCACTAATTTAAATTATGATAAATATGCAATCCTAGAAATCTCTATCTATCTTGAATGTTTATGTTTGGTGGTAATCTGTGTGATTTACTGAATAGCACATATTGAGTTTTATCAAACCAATTATTAATCAAGTAAAAGATATAATCTGATATATGCTCGGTAGAGAAATCTGGAGTATTTTTACCATGCTTGTATCGTCTGTAAATTGGGAAAATTTTGAATTCTTAAATGCGAAATTTATGATCATTTATGTATATTAAAAACAATAATGGCCCCAACAAAGAACCCTGAGGTACTCCACATCTGATAAATCCTCATTCAGAAACCAGTGAACCACCTAACGCAGCATTAAAATGTTCCAGTGACACTTGGCTTAGATAAGTCACAGAAATTTCCAGCAGGCATTAATTTATCATTTTTAAGTTGTAAAATATTGTCTGTTCCTACATCTGTATAAATTTGAGCAAAGTCGGGTCGTGTACACTTAATCCAGTTTTGTTTATAGCTATGAACTCTTCCCAACAAATTTCAGTTCCTGACTATGCCGACCATAAGTTTTGGCAACATTTTCACGAGTAACAAGAATCATGACTAAATCGAATGGTCTCCGCGAGTGAGGTGGTGGAAACGCCCTAATGCAGCTTCTGGGTTACGCCCACGTAGTTAGCGCAGTACTAAATGTCAGGAACAAGTCTGACAATGTCATTACCTCAGCCTCGGTATCATCAGATATCACCAGGAAGGCATATCTAATGGAAGATATGTTACAAATAACGAAGATAATATACTCATCAACCAGGTTAAGTTCCTTTAAACACCGTCACATTGAATTGGTCAGGTTCGACAGCCGTGACTTACCGACCATGCTTATTATTTGTTCTAAATAGTTTTCCATCTTGACTAACGCACTGGTGGCACTCATTACTTGCGTCCAGCATACACAAACAGCATAACATAATTTTCAGTAGAACAACGCTTTCTCATTTGGCTAGGTGGTAGCAACAATGACTTCTCTCCATTTGTAACATGCTCGGTATATAAACCCAAAAACTATCACAAATGCATATTTGACGTAAAAAAAAGCTACTATGGCAGCTAATTCGGATTCTTTCTAAATGTCTTAAGCAAAAATGACGATCTGTGAAAATAGGGTACGTTCTAAAAGGCTTCAAAAAGAATCAATGAAAATTTCAGAGTGTAGCTTGGATATTTATTATGACAGCCCATCAAATAATTATAGACTCAAGGTATTCTCCAAAACGTATTGAAATGTTTAGTTAAATGTTGCATATCACTGTTTGATTTTCGAATATCAGTCAAAAGTTTACCTTGTGTGTCCATTCTAGATTAAGGCGATAATAACGGATGATGCAGCAATATACTATATAATAGAAAATATTGAGACAATATCCTTACGTTTGTGTAAATACTATAGAAAAATACAGAACAAGACTTTTAAGGTTGTGCAATACAGTTAGAATTGGATAACAAATATTTTGTAGTACTGAAAGCTTATCGAGCACTCACTGGAAACTTCAGTATATTTTTTGATCAACATGAAACAGTTCTAATCAATTTTTCACTAACTAAAAACGAAATTAGCATCTTTGGTGACTTCAACATAAATTTTGTGTAGAATGTTACCACACATATTATCTTCTAGGAATGCTTAGATCATTCGGTCTCGGTCAAGCTGTTAATTTCCTAACTAGAAAACAAGAAGATAGTAGCATCATTATTGATAACATTTATATTCAGGAAAATAAATTACAGAAATATGGAACAGTTCCATTAGAAAATACCTTGTCAGACCACAATCCTCAAATAATTGGTTTGTACCCACTGAGAAAAGAAATAACCCAAAGCAAGGATTTATCAAAGAAAGGCCAATAAACAATTTTAAAAAATTGAACAATGAAATTCTGAGTAAGGACTGCAGCACTGTGTTTAAAATAACAGGGATATAAAATAAATTCAATTATTTTCATTAGAGTTTTTTAAATTTATGAATGGTGCCCCTGTACAATACTATTTCCAGTTGGTAAAAAACAAATAAACAAGAATTGGATAATAGTAAGTATTACAACATTTTGCAGGCATAAAAGAACTTTGTGCGGAAGCTAGGTAAAATTGATAATGTTCTTCTCAAAAGGCATTAAAAAACATACTGTAAAATTTTAACTCAAATAATTAGAGAAGGTAAGCTGCAACAGGGAGATTAGCAGGTTAAATAATAAGATGAAGTGTTTGGAACATTATTAAAAGAGAAACTACTGTATTACTGTATTATTCCCTGAATATAAACATGTAACTTTAAGCATTAACAATAAACTTGTAAAGACCACTCTTCTGTAGCATATGCTTTTAATAACTACTTGATAAAGGTTGCTGAAAAAAATAAAAGGATCAGTTATTGGTGATATGGATGCAGTGACAATGTTTAGACCATTGTCATCAAAATCGGTATGTATGTCTCCATATCACACCAGTCCAAATGAAATGGAAAAAATTACTAAATCCCTCAAAACTAAAAATTAATTTGGTTATGATGAGGTTTCCTCCCATATATCGTAACAATGTAGCATGAATATTAGAAGAGCTATCAGTCACATTTTTAATAGTACTTTTGAAGAAGATATCTTTTCCGACTCACTCAAAAAGATAACAATCAAACCCCTTTATAAGAAGAGTGATAGCTAAAAGACTGAAAACTATAGACCTACATCACTTCTGTCAGTATTTTTAAAGATCTTTGAAAAAGCGTTATACAGAAGGATGTATGCACATCTAATAATAATGACCTACTCAGTAAAGCATAATTTGGTTTTAAGTAAAGTGTTTTGACAGTGCGTTGCTTTTATATACAATATATTGGAAACAATGCATAAAAAAAGAATTCTCTGCGAATAATCTGTGAACTGGCTAACACAATGGTGTTAATGGTAGGCCAGGACCTTGGTTTAAGTCGTATCTGGAAGATAGAGAGCAATGCATATCCTTGAAGGCTGTTAATACAGGAGAGGTTATAAACTAAAAAATAAGAATTGAGTCTTTCCTGGCGTACAGATGACAAAAATTCATATTGGGAGTTCTACCATGTGCTTAACTGATCCCGCAGAACACCCGAGAAGATTTTTTGTTAAAATGGGGAATAGTTGAAAGTGATATATCTGAGGATTCAATTCTCTGCCCTCAGCTGTTTTTAATTTACATTAATGATCTCCCATGTTTTTTAGGCCATAGTAAATAGATGGTGATTTTTACAGATTCTACTAGCATATCATTGAAACACGCATCAGTTGGAAACCTCGAAAACAAAGCAAACGATGATGTACAGAAAGTTCAAATCAATTGATATATTTAATATATAAAAGACACAATTACTTCTATTTGTAAGAAAAAATAAAGTAAAGGACAGATCTAAAGTGATAACCGAAGGAAAAGCAATCACTGAAAGCAGTTTCACAATATTTTTGGATGTATATACAGGGTGTTACAAAAAGGTACGGCCAAACTTTCAGGAAACATTCCTCACACACAAACAAAGAAAATATGTTATGTGGACATGTGTCCGGAAACGCTTACTTTCCATGTTAGAGCTCATTTTATTACTTCTCTTCAAATCACATTAAACATGGAAAGGAAACACACAGCAACAGAACGTACCAGCGTGACATCAAACACTTTGTTACAGGAAATGTTCAAAATGTCCTCCGTTAGCGAGGATACTTGCATCCACCCTCCGTCGCATGGAATCCCTGATGCGATGATGCAGCCCTGGAGAATGGCGTATTGTATCACAGCCGTCCACAATACGAGCACGAAGATTCTCTACATTTGGTACCGGGGTTGCGTAGACAAGGGCTTTCAAATGCCCCCATAAATGGAAGTCAAGAGGGTTGCGGTAAGGAGAGCGTGGGGGCCATGGGAACGAAACTAAAATGAGCTCTAACATGGAAAGTAAGCGTTTCGGGACACATGTCCACATAACAAATTTTCTTTGTTTGTGTGTGAGGAATGTTTCCTGAAAGTTTGGCCGTACCTTTTTGTAACACCCTGTATAGATGACAAGTTGAACTGGAAGCAACATATTCATTATCTTTAATTTATCCATAATAAATGGACTTATGAAAGTTTGTAACTGTTTTCAATTGACTGGTAAGCAAATAATTTTACTGCAACGCAGTTACTTTTGATGATGTTTTAATTTACGCTGTGCGTGACGCGTGACGCGTTTCGAGAAGTGATTTTCAAACGCAATATTGCTACATTTTCAATGCATTTTTAATGTGCGAAGTGCTTGTGTTAGTTTCTGTTGGATAATGGTAACACTTTTGGAGTTTTCCTAGAAATAAAAATGTGGAATGTTGTAATAGATCAAGAAAATGCAACTAATCAATCTTACGTTTTGAAGGCATCTCTTGAACCTTCAAAACCTAAGTTAGATTAGATAATTATTCCACATCTACTTAGTTGCATTTTCTTGATCTAGTACAACATTCCACATTTTGATTTCGAGGAAAACTACAAAAGTTTTACCAATGTCCAGCAGAAACTAACACAAGCACTTCGCACATTAAAAATGCATTGAACATGAACCAATATTGCGTTTGAAAATGAGGATCACTTCCCGAAACGCGTCATATACAGCGAAAATTAAAACATCATTAAAAGTAACTGTGTTGCAGTAAAATTATTTGCTTACCAGTCAACATATTTAGTAATTACTTTTTTTTAAATATTAAATCTGGCGCATTTTCGTCGAGGACAATAGCTAAGATAACTGAAATAGAAACAAGGTAGTTATTATAGTTTGCATATTTTGACTCCCTGCTCACTTATGGCATCTCATTCTGGGGAAACTCTTCATAAGCACAGAAGGTATTTAAATTACAAAACCATTTAGATTTATTTTTGGAGCAAATCCAAGGACATTGTGCAGAAATCTGTTTAGAAATCTTATATTATATATATATATACATATATACAGGGCGTTCGCCGGAAAACGCTACCCTCCCAGTCTGTTGCCGTCGGCAACTTGCTCGATCAGTCCCGCCAGCAGTTTCCGCCAACCAGCACCGTGAATCACCGCACTGTTTAACACCTCCGCTGCCCCAACAGTGCATTGCAGTGACCCTTACATTGTTAAGAACGGTTTCTTTGCATTGTAGATAGTTTGTGACTTCAGTCTCTTATTAATCAGTGTTGTGAATAAACGTTTCTTTGCGGTTTGGCTGGTTTGGGGCTTCATACTCTTATTAATCTGTACCGTGTTTGAGTGTGAGTAAAATTATGGTACGTTACAGTTTGCAACAAAGAATATTTCTCTACGATACATATGTGAAGAAGAAGTCGTTTAAAAAGTGTCGCAGTAAATTTCGTCGCGAATTTCCTGGCGCTTTACTGCCAGCTAAATCAACAATTCTGCGTCTGGTTAAAAAAGTAAGAGAAACGGGTTCATTTTTTAACAAAGAGAGACTGTCGGTCAACCGTATTCTCACAGAGGAGAAAATTAACGATATCGCTTTTCGACTAGAACAGTCACCCAAAAAATCATTAAGTCAGTTAGGGCAGCGTGTGTCTCGAAATATGTTCAGAAGATGTGAAATGTGCATTACACAAGAGGGTCAACACTTCCAGCATCTTTTATAAGGTAAGCTAATGAATTACGTCACATTTAAATGCTTAGCACACAAGTTTATGAAGTTTATGAAGCGTAATTATTATGAAATAGTCCGCGGCCGACGGTCGAACAATGCCGGAAACTGAGCGCTCGCTCGCCGGGAGCAGTTCTTCCTTATAGCGCTAACAGTGGGTTGCGTTTCCCGGCGAACGCCCTGTACTACCTACTATTGTTTGTGATGAAATATCCTGAACATTTCAATCAATCCAAACTGAAATAGTTTTTGATTCAGAACCCATTATACTCTCTGAAAGAACTTCCTTTTGGCAATTTGGTAACTAGGGATGACAGAAAATACCGTATATTTCGGGTATGGAAGGGAAAGGTGACAAATTAGTTTACAATCATTAATATGGTCTATAGTTTTTTTGTGTTGAAACCGGTTTACAAATGCTGTAATCACATTGTCTGAAAATTGTTTTCATGTATTGTAACTAACATGGGATAGTATGCATTTGCGGATTATGATGGAAATTGACAATGCTAATGGGTTTTTAAGTAACTAACGGTTTATCAGTATTTGGTAACATTATTGATTTATTATTAACTGTATATACTATTCCACATCCCAGAGATTGTTTTCTCATGGCATCAAAATGAACATGTCGAGTCTAATCTTAAATAGACCATTTTCCGAACATGCAACGGAAAAAGTACCCGAGAATGTTTGCAGGTTGCCTTAGACATCTCACAATCTAACCAACTTCTGCATACAAACACCTTAAAGTTCAAATCCAACTCAAACCCAGGACTGCCTCATTGCAGCCTGTAAAAATGTATTCACAAGATATAATGAAATACAAACCCTTATAGATCTGGGCAGACTAACACTGCAGGCTTAATTTTGTCACCTTTTTTACGTGACGAATAAAAAAATTCTATTTTTACTTAATTTTAATGATTTTTTTCATTATTTGGAACATTCTGTTAGTAACTAAGTTGGGTTGGAATCATTTAAGTTTACACAACTCGAATAATTCGTATACGTAGTAATCGCAATATGAAAGGGGAATTTCATTAAAATATTCACGACCCAGGCTACATAGAATTTGGGATCCTACCTATACTACTATAAGCGGACTGCGTCTGTGTCTCCCATTGTCAAGTCATCACGCATTAATTTAGATGGGGTTACACAGTTTTAAAAGTCATGGTTTATCTTCTGACACAACGTGGCCGAGTAAAGTAGCAATAAATGATTATTGGTTCGTGACGAAAACAAATAGATGTCACAGATCATACTACAACACAAATGAACACTCTCTTTTACAAGGTACCCACCAGAGATCACACTACAACACAAGTAAACACACCGTCCTTTGGATTGTGTTGATATTGTTTTCTTAATACCTAACTATGGTTATTTTTCTTCAATTTTCTGAATATAGTAAGTTGCAAAACACGGAAAACGTTAATGAAACCACTATATCAAAGATTAGAACTTCAATAAGTGAAACGAAACTGTGTAATTAGATTCACAGTAAATGTTACACAGATTCGACATTACAAAAATTTATGCATTTCTACTAGAAGAAAAACGAAAGGCGAACGTTATCGGTTTGATTTCGCCACCGATTTTACAGATCAGACATTGATTAAAAACTACTACATAAATCCTGAATCGTCGAAATATTTCGGTTGATATTGCAGATTACGACGAAGATTAGCGTGTGAAAGAATTAATTAGACTCGCAACACTGTTCTATGACAGGGAATGTGATAGCACCTGTGAGAAACAAAGAGATTTATAACATCGCGTGGCGTGTTGATAATGAGCTCATTTTAGTCTTGTCCAAGGTTTGCGAGCTGTCTGAATGTAACATCGGTTGCATGACCAGCAAACCTCGTCTCTCACGCAGCGGATCAGCATTAGCATAAACGAAACCGATAAGCTCAACGGGCACGCGACGCGGTCAAAGGTCACTATATTAAATATGCTCCAAGACGTAAAACATCTGAGAACTGAAATGAGTTTGTCACCATCCACAGAAGTTATAAAACTATTTAAAAAAACACACAATCATATATATTATTTCTAAAAGGTTGTAACAGTACAGAAGCAATGGTACGTGAGCTTCGCAAATGTTTGTATGTACAAAGATAATTATAGTTCGTTCTACGAAGTCGAAAAAAAAAAGACAGTTGAACGTTGTTGGTTCGTGGTAGACATGAAAGTTATGACGTCAGTCAGAATCGAATGAATGCATTTCTTTCACGGACTGCAAACTACAGGTGATGAATAATTTTGGTTGGTGACCCCGGTGAGGGAATGTTTTATCTGAAAAGTGGAAAAATAACTATAGTGTTTTACCTTAATTGTGCAAATACTGTTATTAACTTACAAGGTGTTTATTCCGGGTCGTCTTTCTTCCTTCAAATATAACCAAAATTGATAAATGAGGTATTATTTTAAAGGTTAAAATCTCCACTTTCGTAACATCATTAATTGAGAAATTAATTTTTCGAAATTCAACCTTCAAACTGAAAAATTATGAACAATCAAGGTCACCGGTATGCGGTAGTTTAGAGTCTAGCTGCGAGGCTTCGCTGGGGTCGATAAGTAATACCGCTAGGTAGCAGCACCACATATCCAAAGATATGGATAAACCGTTGGTGCTTTGTTCAGCAAGATGTATTCCGGTGAATGCGAGAGGTTGGCTTCCATCTGTTGCCACAAGGGAAAGGTAAGCTTACGTCCCATTACTTCTGTCTTGTAAATAACGGCGAGTTTGTGCTATACGTATATTTAATGTGTCCAGAAGAGTTTTCTGATTGTTTTGTAAGACGTTTTGAGTGTTTTGCTACGTACCTATTTCAGTTGAAAAATAAACACATGACCTGATGCTTCTTTCTTCCGACAACCTCGCTATGCATCGTATATTATTAGTGAAATACCTAGTATCTTAAAATTGCCGCGGTGTCAAGCAAGTACACTCAACTTGCGTGTTTACGAACTGTCGGACAGAGCGACTGGTGAGTGAAGGCTACGGTTAGGGGCCGACATTCGTCAGGTCTGTGTTTCGATCCCAGGTCTAGCCAACCAGATTTCGGAATTCATTATGAAGGGGAATATCATGGAAGACTTCTTTCCTGTTTCTTTGCCATAGTTTTCTCCTGGTATGTACTGATCTCATCTTGAAAGAAACATAAAAGTTTTAAAATAGATTCGCTGATAGCTTTGAGAGTTATATACCGTTTATTCTGATCTCCATCACGCAGCTTCCTTAGTTCAGAATTTATTAGGTATAGAGAACACAGTGTACTTAAAATGTGTTTTGTCTATATTCAACCGTCATACTGGTCGCCAAAATTGATAACCAATAAAATATTACCTGAAAATCAGAGTTAGGAAACTGTGGTGCAAAAAAAAAAAAAAAAAATACTAATAGAGACAGTTTACATTACTTCATTGCAACTCCTTCGGTGGCAGTGAGATATTACTTTATTTAGCACCGAATACTTCAATCAAAATATATTTCAACTGGTTATTAGGAATTAATCGCATGAGTGTCGTTGACAGAGTCGTTATTGGGTGAACAAAAGTTCATTTACGTAGAGAAATCACTTGCGGTTCAGGCAGGCCGATAATTGCAGAAGTTTCTCTTTGATGTCTTTATCGACCTCTGTGGTAGTGGATGCGGTTTGCACCGCATGGATGACAGGATCTCTTATTTCAGCGACAGAGGGACTAGCATTGGACCACTCGCCTGTGGCAGACACCAGGTTAGCAAGTCGAGCGGACCGTTTATTGCTGTCAGTTGAACCGTCGTATTGTGCACTGGCTATCCCAGGATCAGTGCGTAATTCAGACACTCTGGCATCTTCATGTCACCAGGGGCGGCGTACTTGAACGAGATAATAGGTTTACCGATCCTTCGGAGCGTCGTTGCTTCTCGGCCTATTACTGGTGAACTGAATCCCTAAATAAGTCTAATTCTTGCACAGAACCGATAAATCGTAACACGTGTATCGCGCTGCACATACATGGGTAATTTGATTGTCCGCGTTCAGTAATTGATCTATGCTCAAGGCACTAAGTTATTAAAATATTAATTACCGCAAGAGATATAGCAAAATTTCACCTCTCGAATATAGTTCACCATGTTATTGAACTAGCGAATATCCGACAGAAAGGAGCCAAACTTCAAATCACTTCTCCAGCCATTTGGTTGATTCGACTTCTGTTGTTGCCTACTTTCCGAAGGAGGTCGTCAATTCATACGGAACGTGTATATTTGTTTTTGCAAAGTTACTCCCACGTGTAATTCCTATTGTTCTTCAAAGGATACTCCTTTTTCTTCACACTTAGGAAGACTCTTAACGGTGCTATCGGATTTCCTAAGAACAAACATTTCACTGGGAACAGTACTGCGGCTGGGGCTGGATGAGAGTAACGTGTGTCATCTCTGTCCAAGTACCAGTTACTACTCCAAGTGCTTTCCAGTCGTTGAAGCAAATGGCGAGCCTAACGAAACGCAAGTTACTAGTACCTCCTTGTGCAGTGTCATAATTTCTTTTTATGATAAATAGATATACTCAACTTTTTTGGACAAACATTATTATAGCCACAACTACAAAAAGTAAATATGCCTAAAATAATACAGTCATCTGAATAACAAGGTTGTATGACGTCTTCCTGCTCGCATTAACCATAGTTCAGGGTCCGGTCACATATCTTCATTTTTGCATTTCACCTGCATCTGTTTATACATTCCTTCTTTCCAGGTTTCCGAGAATTTTCCACCCATCTTCTCCCGTGAGGTATCCATGGTAGTTTTTGCATGGGTACTCGATTTTCCGGCATTATTTTTATGTGGCTTAGTAATATCAGCTGCTTCGATCGAATTTCATCAACAGTTGATCATTTAATGCCGATATACTGTATTTCATAATATTTCATATGTGGTTCTTTGAGTTCTAGTTTTTTTCCTGCGCATCGTTTCCAAAAAACCTATTCCTGTTGCCTCCAATAATTATTTCAGATGGCAAACTTCACTATAATTTTGACTACAGTGTCATAAATTATTCTTTTATTGGGTTTTGATATGTTTTGCTCCCACAACTCACTGCTTGGCTGTACTGCGTTGGGTATATCTTTCCTCAATAGCTTAATGTAGATAGCCACTCCTTGAGATTTTAATTCCTTAAAAATAACGAGTTTTTTATTACTATAATTAGTTTCGTTAGCGTATATTAACTACAGACATTGAACAGTTTACTATCGTTTCGCACAATCACTTGCCACCTGGAGGCACCATGGACAGTTCCATTACGAAATTAAATCTTACTGAGTGCTCCTACGTACACTTTTTCGCTGTAAAGGATGTTCTTTCCAAATACCCATATTCTTATTTCAGTTTCAAGATCTTTGTAGTCCTAAGACAATTCTGTTTCGTTTTCCACCAGACATTAATCATATAAAGTGCAACCTTCTAGATGAATATCCTGATCTCCAACCTTGTTTTTCCTCACATAATCTTTAAGTCCTTTGGTGACTTTGAAGTTATCTGAGATGACATTTCTTGGTATTATTTACAGTTATAAGTAGTAGTCTGTGTTATTTTACTTCTTTAATAATAGGTGCATTGATATTTCTTCTTTTTTAATAGGAACTACAAAAATTTAATTTAACTACAGTGAAGCACACACGCTCCTAGGCTATTTCCCCTCACACCCACTATCGGATTTCATGATTTTTAAAATCTTAAATTATTTGAGTCCAATATCACTACCTATCTACTTTTGATCTTTAAGAATTTTAATCTTAAATTCTCTCTGTATTCCTGCAACTTGCCCAGCATTTTTCCAGGTAATTTGTTCCAATCCTTTCCTAACAAGAACAAAAATTCCCACCCAACTGTGGAAAGCTGTCATATGTTTTTTTTACATTTAATTTTAGTGTCAGGTTCATATACCATTGTTTCTAACTTAATTACTTGTAAAATCTATGGCAGCGTGCTGGGGAATCAAGTGCTATAACCTCTACAATTTAAACAAACTAATCGATTTTTGAAGATTTGAAATAAATATCTTCTTCTTATGGTGCCATGCCCGATTCCGGACGTTGGCGGCTACAATGGAGAATGTACCCTCAGTGGGAACTCTCTTTAAAGATGAACTTTTTTTTTTACCCGTTCCTTCTGCAGTGTGTGCTCGTATGTATTATTGTGGGCGTGGATGAATGTGATAGTATTTGTGTTCAGTATAGATTGTTTTATGAAATGTGAGGTGAACAACGGAGAGGGCCAAACCTGGTGCCGGCCCATTTAGACCTCTTCCAAAAGACACCAAGAGGACATCAGGCATAACGTCTCCGTCTGACGTCACCATCATCAGTGCTGCACACCCACAGTGCATACGCACCGCGGAGAGGTTTGGGATTAGCCTAGGACATTGCCGCACAATCTTGTGATTAGGAATGCTCGACCACTGTTCTACCCAGCCGGCCAAGTCAGAATTATGAAAATTTCTTTCACCACCAAGAATCGAACAAGCTAATCCCGTGTCAGCGCCGGACACCATCAGGGAACCGCAGCCACCTGAACCAACAGGGAGAGCCAAAATTAATTTAAAGGATAAAGGGAATTGATTATAACTATTTTCACAGATGAACCCTTATTTGTTCACTGATAAGCAAGCAATAATATCTGACGTTAATGTCCATTGTGGCTATAGCCAGTTCAGTTTACAGAGGCGGCTCAAGATCAATCTGATTTATCCCCACTCCGCTGCCCTTACCCCTACATGCGAAGGTGAAAATAACCCCACTCGAACGTCACCATCAGCTCTTACCAACTGGAATTGTGACTCATCGTACAAACTAATCTTTTTTTATTCATCTTGGAACAAACCGATATGTTCAGGAACTCTGGAGAGGCGCTGCAGCCGATGGCGTTTTGTTAGCAGAGGCACTTGCGTCGGTCTTCTGCTGCCATATCACATCATCAACAATTTTTTCTGCAATGTACGGACGGACACGTCGGTCGTACGTCCCATATCGTGTGTTGTTGTTATTTGACACAGTGTTGCTTGTCTGTTGAAACCGACACCCCGTCGCAAACGTCGCTGGTCTTGGTCATTTAGTAGACATGGTCGGCCTCTGCGCTGTCCGTGGTGGGAGGCAATGCCTGAAATTACATATTCGCGACGCACTCTCGACAAGAAATGCTGAATTCACAAACAATATGCGTAGTGGAATGTCTCATGCGTTTTGTGACAACTAGCTTTCCGTGTCCAAAATCTGTTAATTCATGTCGTGCGGCAACAATCACGCCAGAAAACACTTCACACGACTCACGAAAGTTCAAATAAAAGCCTTGACACAGAAATATTTGCATCTTCTTATCTCATCACTGTTGGCACTTCAGTAAGGTAAGCACGTGGTGGAAGATACAGAATCATACTTGCCAATGGCGATAATGGCCAAATGGTGTAATATATAATTATTACACCTATCTTATTTACGTTACCTGATATAAATATATCTATGCTTTATTATACCTATCTCATTAACGTTACCTGATATAAATATACGACCAATTACAAACCTGTTATTTACGAAAAACCTAACAATAGTAAAATAACTAATTTGAACCCATACCTTAAAAGCATCTCACAGGGCTTAGCAATTATCTACGTTATAGGTAGGTGAATACACAATTTTTTAAACTCATAATCAACATCAGAACAGCTTTAAGCTATTGAGTAGGTCTGTAGGTTACCATGGTACGCCGATAGTAATTTTCTTTATTGACACGTGTATTTATGAAATGAGTTGTTAAACTTTAAATATTTAACGTGTACATTACAAACAAATATAAGAATTTTTTTGCACTTCTGTTGTGAAAGAATCTAAAATTATAAATTGGCTAGTTTCAGTTAAATGCCTTTTGAATGGTAACCGGCTGGCAAAACAATTTGCAGAGTAAATCCAGGAAACATTTTTATCCAAATGAATAGTATGATATTTAATCCCAGTTTTTCTTCTGTTATAAAATTTAGTTCAGTGTTTTGCAGAGTTTATTATACGCTCAAAATTGTGTATTACTTTGACTATTTGTTGAGAGGTAGCTTGAATAGTGTTTGTATCAACTTCAATGAACTACTGTGCTATCCGCATTCAAAGGAATTTTGGTCAAAGGAGCCTTGGAAAGAACCATAAATGAAATTTTAGAGAGCGTAAATATCAGCAGCGGTCCTTCAACGACCATTATGTATATTGTAAACACATCAAATCGACAGCAATTAAGATGTGAAAGTTACTAGCTAATTACTCGTACTACACGCGATACATATTTAAGATTTGACGTCTGTTTGTGATTTTTAGATAATATACCATGATAAGTATCTTATCGTCAATTAAATTTTATATCGCGTACTGAATAGAGCTCCAGGTATGTGACATATTTATTTAAATACTGGTGAAGATATGCATCTGAGATATTTTTTATCGGTTGGAGTTATTATGACAGAAGTTAAAGAGAAATTATACTGACAAAACTACTGGTCGCTGTTACAGCCACCATCCGATTTTAATGAAATTTAAAACGTAAATCTTTGTCTTGTTTTCCGTATTCGATTTTATTTTGACTGTCCCTAGGGTTTAGCTGCATCCGTATACTAATGGGTGTGATTTATTATTCTGTTTGCGATACGTGAATTTATTATGCTGAAATTTCAGAATTCGCATAAATAATTACAAAAATCCGCCATAAAAACTATAATGAGGGTGGTTGTCATACAGCCTCCAGGGTTTGGATTGTTTTAATTGGTACTGAAAACGAGTTCTAAAAACAATTTCCCTTTGTCACGTGAAACTCGTGTGACATGTAATTATCGCAGTCGTTTATCGTTTTATCTTGTTGGGAGTGTTGTGAATCCACAATTACTCCCTTTTACGTGATGGCTAATTCGATGTAAATTTTTCCAAGTTTCTGACTACCTAATAACAGGTTAGGTTATTTTAGTGTAGCCTGCTACCATTTTCGAGAACGGAATTTATCAGGCAACTTTGAGGATCGGTCTTTCCTCTTGCTTCCAACAAGTGACTTTCAACATTTCATTTCGCTTGGAGCAATGCGACATGTTTGAATTATGTCTGTGTACAGTAAAACAGTGCTGTCGTAAAGACACTAAGGAAATAATTGAATGTATGTTTTTAGCAGTACGAAAAATGCGCTAAAACGTGAGGCTCACAATAAATTCCTAATTCGTTTTTAAAGGTGCACGCGCATTGATTGCATAAAAGATTTAGAGGAACGGGAAATCTTCCAAATACACTCAAATATATCCTCCATTTCCGTGATGCGTACAGTGAAACGAAATCAACAGAGAAAGTAGCTCTTTGAGTGTCTAAATCTGTTCATAGCCGCACAAACTTCTGTGGTGAAGGATAAACGTGAAGCTTACTCTCTGTGGTGACCTTTTAGGATCCCGCCGAGCCGTCAAAGTGAATACGGTCTGATAAAACCTTTATAAGCAGCCATCCGTGAGCCATAAGAACCCGCTTTACGCACGAGCTCTCCTCTCGTCAAAGCAGTTCGCTGTGTCTGACGGCTTCCACCGTTCTCCGGAGGTAAATTTGCGAAAATTGTGGAAGGCTCTTACGAAGTGGGCACGTGAGTCTTATATAATGTCTGGCGAAAGAGTTATGGTGACGTCTGAATCTTGTGGGCTCTAGTTATTCATGAGCCGTCGTTCAACTGTCAATATTTTAAGCTGCGATTATACTATGGGACATTTTTTTTTTTTTAAGTCGTAAATTCATGTAAAGTGAAACATGTAAAGTGAATCATGTAAATATTCAAAATCCCCATACTTTCTTTTACTTACCACAGATACCAACTTTATATCACTGCCCACAATTTTAATAATTTTCAATGTTACTACATTTACTCTGAAAAATGGTACTTGTACGAATTTTTTGGTTTCATCAAGTATCTGTAGACAGAATAACAATTGTTTTGTCTCTACCTAAATTAAGAATCCGATTCATGGCTTAAGGACACAAATTATCTGTTTTTGTTTGATCCAGCATTAAGCCTCAAAGATAAGCTATTTGTAACCTCCATACAATTAAAATTTATCCAATCTAAGACGAGCAAACTTCACTAATTAACTTGCTCGTAACTCTGCAGGTCTTATGACGATGTGGCCCTAAATATGTCGTCTTTTTACCCAAGTAAACTTCTTTAAATATTATAATATTCAATCGTCGTAAAATAGCTCAATCAACGGGTCACTAATACTACAAAAAATTACAACGCGCAGTTGTTAACATATACTGTCAACTTCACATCTGGATATTGTGGGCCATTTCCTCAATTGCGATAGGATCAATTTTATGAATTTATGAATTGTAAACAACAATTTCAATTGCATTGGCGTTACAATTATTCATAAAATTATACTGTCAACTGTTTTAATAATCAAACCAAAGCTCGCAGACACTCGATAAAACAAAACACAATTACAATATATCACTTTTCGAATAACTAATACATTCATATACCGCTACCGTGGCACTCGCAGTCCGAAACCGGCAACGCTTTCTCGAAAAAAAAAAAAACAGAAAACAAAAACAAAAAAAACAAAAAAACAAAAAAACAAAAAACAAAAAAAAAACCTTCCCCCCCTCTCTCTCTCTGTCCGCCACACCAGACCAAAGATTTCTATCTTATCTTTTATAGATGTACTTACACTACCCACCAACAATGTGTTTGGTAATCTGTGAATTTCTCGAGCTTCGTAATTACATTATATACATTATTACCATTAATATTTACATCACAATTAACTACACTTAACTAAATAATATTTACAAATTAATTAACTTCGTGGTAGCATATGTTACATATTTTACTATGAAAAGGTCCGTCAAGTATATTCGACTAGTTCTCTAAAAAATGTTTAGTTAATCCCATTTTAAAAAAAAAAAAAAAAAGGGGGTTGTTTGATTTCTAAATCGAGTTTATTATTAGTTTTAGAAAATAGTCTTTAAAATCGTATTTTTGTAGCAAATATTTATTTATTTATCAATTGGAAATACGTAACGAAAGCACATTCAGCAAGCTAAAATCAATTAAATTGAACCTTGTTCTACTAAGTTCAATATAAACCTTCTTTTTTAAAAAAAATAAAAATAAAAATTGTACGGGTCCATATTACAGTCAATAGAGTGTTACCCAACGTTATCACCTTTTACCTTCAGATTTTCATTGGTTACATTTTATTTATGTGTGAAATAGTTTGTAGTTCTGTTTTTATGATGTTGAAGATATAAATGGACATACAAAAATGTTAAAACAGCAGTTCTGTTAATCGCAATTAATTATAAATTAAAAATTTTAGTTTATAAGATGTTTTAATTTAAAAACGTAAAACATACATTTCAATATAAAAATTTATTTGCAGCATTTTTTTAGAATATGTGTCAAGGTATTTATTAGGTCGTCCCTTAGGAAATTGAGGCCAAAATATTAGATGAAAGTAACCACTCCCTGACCCGTGTCCCACCTCACTTCACTTGGATGGTGCTGCATTCTGGTAGCAAATATTTCAACTTATATATATGGAAAGAAATTACGTGTTTTGAAGTTTGCGGGGTTGGACAGAGTACCACGTCAGTTACGCTATTAATGCAATCAGTAAGAGTGAACATTTTACAGAGGTGTTTGAGACAGAGTTTTTATAGTGTTCCAAATGGAGCAAATAGCAATCTGTTCAGTGCAATGTCTTTGGAAAATACTACTTCATATCATTGTCTAACTTTTTTACTTTGTTATTTACTCAACATTCTTTTTAAATGCCTGACACAATAAAGTCAACGAGGTATGTAGGGTGCCTGGCATTCCCTAAGCCGGACCTTCCCTCTCCCCATCCCCAAAATTAATATAAATTTGTTTTAAGTTATTTCAAATTCTGTTTCAGATGACTAAAACAAATAGAAACGTTGGTGAGTGAAAATGGTGATTTTTGTCGTTAGTGGAAGAACATATTAGGACAGAAACTTTTTTTTTTCTTAGATGAACATTATGAATATCAGATAAGCTGAATTATTTATACCACTTCGTCAAATATTAAAATAAAAGGCTTTTGTATCCTTTTTTAATTTTTATAGAATTTTCTAGTAACTTTTTTTTATATTCCTAACAGGGGTCCGACTTTGGCTACCTTTTTCTCAGAGATTGTTTTTGAAAATTTTCATTAAAAACCAAATTTGAAGACTATGATCGGAAATTTACTAACTTTTGTCATGCAGGCTATTTGAAAACATACCAAGGAGCGTGTTCCATTAAAATTAAAATAAACTTAACTGAAGTCAAACTCGAGACAGGTGAAAAATAAAACATGATCAGATTTTTATCTTTTCATCTATATATATCAAACACACATCAAAAACTCAATAGAAAAAAAATATGGTGGGCCTACATTCTCTATCAAATGATATATAACATTTTCCGACGAAAAAATCATCTACTGTATGTTAAAATTACTCATTTAGTTATTTTGAAAAAAACATTAAGACTACTATAGCTTTCCTGTAATCTTTATGAAGCTACATAACATTGTGAACGATGAAAGAATTTTTCTGATCAGTTAAAGGATTCTGAAAGTATGATAGCGCGACAGACGGGTACATGCTATAAAGGTTCCACATTTCTTTCATAACATGATATAAAATAAAATAGATTACTTTATTTATATTGTTTATCTTCTCAATAATAATGACAGCTTGAAGTTCTGCCATAATGTTAGTTAGAAGGAGGGATTTAAAGAATGAGGCAAACATAAATTATCTCAAGCAACCATTATTATTATTTATGCAAAAATGTCATCGACGAACGGTTTATGAACGTTTAATTTTCAAAAATGTTTGTTCTAAGAAACATTTTGAGTCAATCAATAACTACCAAGACATTAGCAATTGTTTGCTTCGAAGGAGAGTTTTCAAGTTTGCTAGCTACTGCTGGGGTGAATTCATTCCTCTCTCGCTTTTTCCTTTGCCTTCGCTGTTATAAATCTCCTGTTACTGAGTATTAGCTACTTACATTTTACAGGATGCATTATATGATCATTTACAAATTTTAACAATCAGTAGCCAAAGAAAATATTATGAGCTTAACGTACCCTTAAAATGGGGATATCTGGAAGAAGCTTTTCTCAAAACTGATCTCTGCTGTAAACCCTGATATGATCTCAATTTTCAGTATAACATTTATCACTCACATGGTCTGCCTAGACTGTAAACGCAAAATAACGAATTGGATATTCTATATTGAGCCAACTGAATAAATCGTTATAGTACGTGATCACTCCAAAATTAAAATATTAACATCACCAGGGTAATAATCAGATGATTCTTTCAAAAGGCCATGGCAGAATTGTTTCTCGTTCCTTGCTGCAGTCCTTTCCCGCCTCTAATGACCTTTGCTAGCTACTGCTGGGGTGAATTCATTCCTCTCTCGCTTTTTCCTTTGCCTTCGCTGTTATAAATCTCCTGTTACTGAGTATTAGCTACTTACATTTTACAGGATGCATTATATGATCATTTACAAATTTTAACAATCAGTAGCCAAAGAAAATATTATGAGCTTAACGTACCCTTAAAATGGGGATATCTGGAAGAAGCTTTTCTCAAAACTGATCTCTGCTGTAAACCCTGATATGATCTCAATTTCAGTATAACATTTATCACTCACATGGTCTGCCTAGACTGTAAACGCAAAATAACGAATTGGATATTCTATATTGAGCCAACTGAATAAATCGTTATAGTACGTGATCACTCCAAAATTAAAATATTAACATCACCAGGGGAATAATCAGATGATTCTTTCAAAAGGCCATGGCAGAATTGTTTCTCGTTCCTTGCTGCAGTCCTTTCCCGCCTCTAATGACCTCGGCGTCGGCAAAGCAAAAAGCCATTCATAATAAAAATAAAGTATGAGATCAACCTGTTTCCTGAACTGAGTGATTTAAGTATAAAGAATCTGTTTCGTGTATTCATTGTTAAGATGTTCTCAATTCCAAGTATTTTTTTCAGCTTCTCATACCTCCCATATGCAACCAATAATTTATTAATTTGTTCTAAATTATTATTCCCTACCTTTATTGTAGAACAGTGAGGAATGATTCTAACTTGCGCCGTCTATATTGCTTACTGATTCCTACAACATTAGGATAGTCAAGTGGTCTGCTAACGTTGACCTACATGGCTAACGTGGTCATTACTGGCACATTAATGCAATTTCTGAGACAAATTCAATATGGAAGCCACTGGACTAACAAATTTTTTTCCACCCGCATAGTTTTATCGTGGTAACAGATTATCGAAATTTATTTTAGCACGTAAAACAAAACAGTGCCTGGCTAGAACATCGTTTATTATATTAATTAGGTCCGCGCTGATTGGATTGACCAGGCTTTTAAATTTACGGCGAAATTTAGCTATCCTGTTTTTCTGTTTTTCAATTTTACACAAGTAATTTAATTTTATCCGGTTGTAGCATATGCAATTTTTAGGTACGGTAACAGAAAATCTAACATAACTTGTTAACATCCTAAATTTTAGTTATCCGATTTAATGACTGATTACGTTGTTCAACAAAGGTTTTTTTGGTAAAGATTATTTTCTGTAAAACACATTGCTAGAGTAAATTGAAATCCCATATCTCAACTATATATTTTTTTATTTTTTCGTTTTAACGCCTCGTCGACGGCTAGTGTCATTAGAGGCGGGATGGGATTGGGGACAAGGAACGGGAAGGAATTCGGTCATGGCCTTTTTTAAGGAAGCATGGAAAACCCAAATATGGATGCCCGGACGGGTATTCGAACCCACGTCCTCCCGAATGCTCAACTTCTCTATGAGACAAAGTTTGGTTTTATTAATAAGAAATAAGTGTTCATTTCAGTCAAGATTCATAGTTGGTTATAACTGTAGGGAATTTTTTATGCATTAGTTGAAATTAACAACTTCTAAACTTACAAAAAAAAAATATTGCTGTTTTCACAGCCGTTATCTTGTTCTAAATATCTTCCCGGGATTAGTTGCTTCAGAAATGCCCCTTGTTCTTCCCGACGTTTCGACCATGTCTAAGTACGTCTTCAAGGGACTAGCCTCCTCCTGAGTCTGCTAGGTCTCTAACATACTCAGGAGAAGGCTAGCCCCTGAAGAAGATCTTAGGTTTGGTCGAAACGTCGGGAAGAAGGTGGAACATTTGTTAGCGTTAATCTCCTGAAGATATCTATAACTTCTAAGCTTGTTTTTTTAGATATTTATAGTTATGTTATTATGTTCTCCATTATGTGGTACTACAAGTGATTGTCCAGCTACGAAGCGTTTAGTTTTACCATAACGGGCCCTGCCTATCCCATGCGGGTTTTTAGCTGATTGAAGACGGCTGGAGGTGTCATGTTAGGGGCAAGTGATCGAAGGAACTTTGAAATCCTCCTACAATTATATAAAAAACCACTGCAGAATAGAAATTTTTATACTGTTAAGGGTCTTCACTTGCCCAAGGAATATCGAATGAAAACCACAAGCTAATTACAGAATTGCATTTTACCATATTAACTCTCGGATTTGTTTGCTTTCACTCTAAGCAATGTTAAGTTTTTTTTCCTTCTTGAAGCAGGCTAATTTAACCGATTTGGAAAGATTAACGTTTCAATAATAGAAACCCATTTATAAATATTTTTATAAAAATACTGGTAAAGTACAGAGATTTAATAATAACTAAGTTTCCTGCTGAAGTTGAGCAATTAATTTCTATTCATTTTCAAAAACAAAATCTGACATTTATCACATTGATGTGCAGAATATCATGGAGCAGCTCTTCCACTACGAAGGCAACCGAAGAAGAAAAAGTCAGTCTTTCCGGTTGTTAACCTTTACATCTCTTTTTGTTTATTGTTATTCTAAGATTTTTCCGTTCAAAAT
This sequence comes from Vandiemenella viatica, assembly GCA_031002005.1. Taxonomy (NCBI): domain Eukaryota; kingdom Metazoa; phylum Arthropoda; class Insecta; order Orthoptera; family Morabidae; genus Vandiemenella; species Vandiemenella viatica. The sequence goes on from CM061921.1 coordinate 243,696,418, forward strand.
CTGATCATTCTGATGACTTAACAAATACGGCACATGGCTCTATGAAATTCAATTATGAGTCATTCCTTGTTGATCAAATTTTACCGTGGCTGGCCAAGGGCAACAAAATATAATAAAATACATTATTTTGTATCACGTATGCTCAAGTGCACCCTCTGGATTGAAATTATAACCTTGTGTATTAATGCCACTTTCCCTTCAATGTTTTTCTCTTTTGTGTAGGTCAGAAACTACCACCAAATTAGATGGCAATTTGCCAATGTCTACATTATATTTATATAATCATCGTTTTAATATCTCCAGAGTATAGCTACCGAATTAATATCAATTGTATCATTCAGATGAAAGTATAAGGAAAGTAAATACAAGACATTAACTTTTTTTTGCTTCTTTTATTAATTATAAAAATCACAGTTTTGTTTAGTTTCTATCCGATTGACACCTTCTTATGCATTTTTCCAACATTATACATTCTCAGCCATACAAAAATTTCAATAATTTTCTTTGAATGTAGGGTAACATGATTTTCAGGATATATATATATTATGTTCCTGGCAGCTTCCTTTTCATATTTGTTCTTGTATTTAGCAAAACTTTAATTTTTCTGTCAATCAGTGCTTCATATTTCACATGATTTATCGAATTTTCATACGTGTGGTAATGTTGCACACAGTCTTCTTGCTTTCTGGCTTCCTTATAAACATTTTCAGAAAAAAACTGGCATTTTTCTTTCCTGTGTAGGAGGTCGAGCAACAGTCTTCTGAAATTTCATGCAGTATGTCAGTAATTGAGAAAACAAGGAATAATTTCCTCAAATATTTGTTCACAAATATAGTGCTTCTGCGTATGGAGCAGCTAAAATAATATAGGTTAGATGCTAAGAATATATACAAGGGGTGATCAAATGAAAAGGTACGAAACGACGTAAAATCGTAACAGTTAAATATTTGCATATTCCGCCATGGGAGAACGTAGCGAGACATCTCGGGATGCGATTGGAGTCTCTGACTGGGATCGGAACATGCGCGGGCGCCCGCATGCGCAATAGAGAGCAGAGGCTCTTATCAAAAGCGGCGTCAAAATGATGCGGCAGTCGGTATGAGGACAGGATGACTTACAGGTGGGGAATGTGTACTGTGAGACACTCCGACGCCTACGCAGGTCTATCAAGAACAAAAGACCGGGGCTGCTCACGGAGGGTGTGGTTCTGCTCCATGATAACGCGCGTCCACACGACTACAGAGTCACACACATGGAACTGGCCAAGTTCAAGTGGGGGACGTTGGACCATCCGCCCTACAGTCCGGACATGTCGCCCAGCGATTTCCATGTGTTTGGTCCACTGAAGAAACACCTGAAAGGGAACCGCTTCAAGTCGGACGACGTACTCAAGGACGCTGTGAAGGACTGGGTCTCGTCACGGCCACAGGAATTCTGGGAACAAGGAATCCTGCGGCTTGTTCATCAGTGGGATCGTTGTGCTCAGGCCTATGGTGTATATTTTGAATAAATTCTACATTTGTACCCACCGTGTCGTTTCGTACCTTTTCATTTGATCACCCCTTGTACGTATATATAGTCCTTACCTTCGATATGTTGTCTGCAAAGCAGAAAATTGTTGGTACCGTAGAAGCTTTCAGGATCTTTTTATTTTAATGTTTCCAGACACAATCTTCCTCGAAACACTGGGAACATATAACACTATATTCCCAGGGAGTAAAAGTGTCCCGGCATGCTTTACGAACCATTCCCTTTATTAAATTTCGGAATGGAAATCTGTATCGAAAGAAAATAATGAACATGTGATCAACACGGTCAGATCACGTCAAATCGTTTCGATAGTAGACGATTCTGAATTAATTTAAATGCATATTGACTTGTGAAACAATAAACTTGTGCCTCTTGGAGCACGGTTGGTGCAGTTGAATGCCCGCATGACTTCACCATCGTAGAAAATAAGTGTAAACAAAATGGTCCTGCTTCCTTTGAGAGTGACATAGCTGTGACAGAAAGTAACGCTACACACAAAAAAAGATCTGGTAACAACTAAATTCGAAAAATCTATTTGCTCGTAAAGATGTGCATCCTTAACCTTTCCACACCATGCAAAATATTTTTAAACAACTTTAAAGGCCATGGATGCTAGAAGAAGAGAATTTAAGTACCTATCATACAAGTTTTCTTCTCTTTCAGTAGAAACGTTTTCTTGTTGGATCTCAGATTAAAACTGAAATCAATGTTGCCAACTCATAATAACATTATTTGGTGCATTCTGTTTAGAAAACACTTTTTTTTTTTGTTTTTTTTGTTTTGTTTTTTGTTTTTGTTTTAGGTGAATGAAAGCCTTCTCTTTAGAAACAAAGGATTTAGGATCTCAGCAGAAAAATTTCTTTCAAATATTATAGCTCTGAAGTTTCATATATGTACGAGTTGATTACAAATTACACAAAATTATGGATTTCTGTAAAGGGTACGATTCCTCACAGGTTGCTCAAATCAAAATCCTCTGAGCAGGATAAAGCGAGTTTTACTAAACAATTTAGACGAATTTTGATGCTGAAAAACACCGAAAATAAAATGAATGTGTACGTGTTTGAAAAAAAAACGGAGAAATTAAAATTCTTGTCGCTTTTACTGATTTCCATAAATCAACTTAAGTCAAGTTGTTGTTGTTTAGTAGGTAGTGTCACCCAAAGAAACGTAAATTCGTTGCAATTAATGTTGTGTGGATTCATAGCAGGTTTGATGCAAGCTATTCAGTGAAAATGCACAGTTTCTCGTTTAACCATTCAACAAATTTTCTTTCAGCGCCTCCACTACTTTTAGATTAAAAAAAAAATAAAAAATAAAAAAAAAAATCCTCTTATAACTCGTCAACTATACGAATAAAAAAAACAATTGCTCTAGCACTCCCATCAGATTTAAGGCAAATTAATGTTTAGTAGGATGATTTTAAAATAAATGTGCTGTCTTCTTTCAGGTTCACTATGAAATTAACTGTTCATTTCCTTGACAACCTACGATAGCTCGTTCACATTGCCACATAGCCTAACAAACTGTCGGAAATTATCCATAACATATTCAGAAAAAATTAGGTATTGATCACGTTAAGACAGTGCAAGTTCTTTCAAAACAAAGCCTGAAATAGCAAAGCTGGAAAGTATGGTTCCCTGAGACAACAATATCTCCCGCTTATTAACTCTTACTAAATCGATATTGCCGCTAAAATGAGAGACATGATAGAAAACTAGATTGATAAATAAATAAAAAAATATTCAAATAATGGGCTTTTATGTTATAACATAAAATACATTTCATTCCGACACGAAGGAAAGAGTGAATAATTAACAAACGCCTTAAGCATAAGCTCCAATCAATTAGATCGCTTTAAAAGTCATACGTTATCCAAGATCACAATACAGGAATTTATACCTTACTGAATTTTCCCAAATCATGAAAGGGTACTCCGTCACATAATTATAGCAAGAAGCAGTGTGAAATATTATATCAAACGGCATTCAGAAACCAGATGTATGAAGGCGTCCATCACTCCCAATTAGCATTACAAACTAACATAAATCATAATCACAAACAGACATGACACGTATGTACGTCACCACGCTACATTACGCTCATTACTAATTCACCTCAGCCACATTACTAATTAGCCTCGCCGCCCTCAGCGAGCCATTCCAGCCGTCCACTAATTATCACAGGCATTAATAAGTTAGTGTTGATTAGCGAGCGCATTATTATAATGAATTCAGGTTCGCTCAAAGAGATTTGGAGGACATAGGATAATCCCAGTCCTCATTAGACACTGATCGTACCGGGTGTTTCAAAAATGACCGGTATATTTGAAAAATCAATAAAAACTAAATGGACAGCGATAGAAATACACAGTTTGTTGCAATATGCTTGGGACAACAGTAAATTTTCAGGCAGCCAAACTTTCGAAATTAGTTACAATTTTCAACAACAGATGGCGCTGCAGGCGATTTGAAAGATATAAAAGTAAACGCAGTCGGTGAGTTCGCCATTCTGTAAGTCGTCTTTCTGCTGTATGCGTGTGCTGTTCACAGATTGCATGTTTGCTGTGAAAAAATTTTGCAAAATATCGTACTTTAGATTTTTACAGACTGCAACTAATTTAGAAAGTTTGTCTGCCTGAAAATTTACTGTTGTCCCAAGCATATTGCAACAAACGGTGTATTTCTATCGCTGCCCGTTTAGTTTTTATTGATTTTTCAAATATATCGGTCATTTTTGAAACACCCGGTATATTTCCCATATTTGGATGAGGTTATTACTGGTGAATGAAATTCATTTTTGCTTGTGATAGGAGGTGTTTATGCGATAAATTGTATTTATTAATCTGAAAGTTTTTTAGTGATAAATATAATTACAAATCGGAATTGACTGCTTGCACTGTTCTACAATGAAAGTGTTATTCTTATACCTGTTATATTTTTTCAGTTCGTTTGATGCAAATTATTTGCAAAATAATGAAAACATTCCTTCACATACAGTATCGTCACAAATTTCATTCAAATTTTTAGGTATCTAGTATATTTATAGACATAGAAGCATTATTTATTTGAATTAATATAGTGATCTCGGATAAAAATCTGAGTGAACATCGAGTTTCCACACAATATAATGGAAATCTGCATCTCCGTCGCTATCTTCTGTTGAAATGCCGAAGTCCGAAAACAGTTCAATTGCGTAACGGAAATGAGTATGCTTCTGCACCTGTCTATTCTAATCCACAGTAAACTGTTGTATTCAGATCGCAGATGGATGGTCTGCAATGATGTGCAGATGATATCTAAGTTTCTTGGTAAACGGAGTGGTGGCAAAAATTCCCCCGTTTCCTATGTGGATGAGACAGCAGAGAGACAAAATAAAACATTAAGAATGAATGGTCAGTTGGGAAGACATTAGATCCTGAAATCAAATATATTTAAAAGGAAAAATCAGGATGATATAAAAGAAGTGTTACTCTCACCATTTCAAATAAAATTAGGCCTTTTAAAACAATTTGTCAGGTGCAAAAGAATTAAATTGAATTGTTTTAAGTTGATAAGGAGCGCATGCTCCGATGGAAATTTCCCTAGTCATCTAATTACACTTTCCTTAGTATTTTATTATTATTATTAATATCTTATATATTTTAAGTGTTAAATTCCTCCCCATTTACTTTTTGATTTACGAATTTTAATTTTAAATTCCTTATGCATTTTTGGTAAATTATTCAAATCCCCGAAACCCTTACCAACAAAAGAAAATTTTCCAATTCCCTTATGCATAAAATCAAGTGCCAACTTGTGCCCATGATCATCTTTTCCCTTCCATGCACTACTACTAATTCTTTGACCAATATCCTTCCAAGCCCTATTACTAAAATACGCCTTCTACAGTACAAGAAGGAGAATACTTCAAAATCATTTATGATTAATACCCGGATTTATCCGGAACAAAATTGTGGGAAGACGTATTTGTAGGAAAAGGCATCAGGAAACTAATGAAAATTATGAAACTGAAATCGAAAGAAACGAGAGAGATGCCTGGAAATCTTTCAAACTTGTTGCCATTGATTTCTTGGAAACAGTAGAGAACATGACTACAAATCTGTATTAGAAGAGGTATTAAAAAAAGATCTTTCAGATTCTAGGACATAATATGAACTTAATACTTCTGCTGGTTGTTGCAAAGGTACAATCCCTGCAAGGTTCACGAGACGAAAAGTGGCAAAATAGGTTTTGAGAGAAAGAAATTACTTTACTGAAACGACTTGAAATCTTTTACAAAGAATTGTTTTTTATTTAATGATCAGTTGAACTAGGATATAAGTGTAATTTTTATGGATTTATTAATTAACAAAATCAAATATCAAAATTTCGTGGTTATTGCCTTCGATATCTGTATACTTCATTTTTGGAAACAGTACTGAAAAAACGGTCATCAAAACTAAATAAATTATTCAAACGTATTTTTCAGACTTTTGACATCGATCACATGACAGTGCAGTACAATCTTACACTGAATTTAACCTTCAACCTCAGCTTTGATAGAAATAATAACCTAAGTTGTTTACAGTAACATTTGTACATTGATTGAGCTCACGTCACACGCTTTGTATGGCAAAATAAAGCAAACTACACTGACTGATAATACAAATCAGACATTTGAAATAGGTGTAGAATACATTGACGCTCCTCAATATGGGAACGGCTTTTGGTTAATATGTGTGTGTTGGCACGCTAAATGCTACATGCCTGTTACTACAGTCGTTAGATTACTTATTTCAAGATACATGAACAATAGATTTATGTGTCCGGATAACTATTAAGTTTCTAGTACGCCAAGTGGTTTCGAAATCTCTGTTGTGCAAGTGACATGCATTGTTTCGTGAAACAAGTTATCACAGAACAGGCATCAAGCCTCTGATCTAAGTTGTTCACAAAAACACACGAATAACTAACTGTCGTTGAAATTAGTGCAGCAACTAAATTAACTTATGGAACGGTGCAGAAAAATATTAAAAAACCGGAAAGTTCAAGTAGAGCGTTTCACAATTACAGTTCAGTATCCAAATAACATTTATTATAGGTACAGTCGGAGGCAGAGTTCGCGAGACCCCTCGGCTTTCGATTATGCTTCGCTCTAGACACGAAGACCTCAACGTATAGCATAACAGGTAGGTAGTACACTAAATTCAGGATATAATTGAACAGCAATTCACAGTATTTATAAATTATGTTCCCTTACGCCTTAGCAGTAAGCTTAATAAAAGACGAACACTTCATTAGTAAATGCAGTTACATGACGAATGCTGAAGCAATTTATTAAAAGAGAGTTTGAAAGAACTAAATCACACATTTCTAATGCTGTAGCAATATAGAACATTGTATCACAAAATAAACAATGATTCAGGTTTAGTGGAAAATGGCTTGCTGGCTTTGGCTGGTTTATGACCTTCGCCTCGTCGACGTCGAGGTTATTAGAGGCGGGAAAGGACGGGGGCAAGAACTGGAAGGAATTCGGCCCCGGTCTTTGGAAGGAAACATCCCGGCATTTGCCTGGAGACATTTGGGAAAAAACTATGAAAAACCAAAATCTGGATGCGCTGACGGGGATTCGAGCCCACGTCCTCTCTAATGCGACGTCAGATCGTTGTGGAAAGTGGAATAGATTTTTTCGGAAGTAAAAAAATATAGTTCCGTCAAAATTTGAGAAAAATAACTGCTTCATCTTTTTATCGTAACATATTTCCAAGGTAAGCTTATCCTGTTCGTAGAACAAACAGGCTGGTATATTATATTTAAAAAGAAATCTATTTAATCAACACAAAGAGATCCTTTCAACAAGAAGACAAAATACGCGCTCAAAAACCGCCAGGAGGAAAAGAGGACACTTTTATTCATGGAACATAGCGCTATCTATATATCCGTACTCAAGTCACCAGTTGGAAAGAATAAAATTAAAAACAATATAACAACTTTGATAGTGATAATAATAATTACGAAAAATTATCCCGTCTCCAATATGAATTAGCGGTTTGAGGTTTTGAAGTTCAAAGAATAAAAGTAGTAAATTTTTTTATATCTTCCATTATTTTTAGCAACCAAGGATATTTATTTAAAGTGTTTGATCATGCATTACTTCTTGCAGACTGAGTACGGAGGGTGAGGAATGATGGTTAGACCTGGAATTAAGGAGGACACGGGTTCGAATCCCTGTCTGATCATCCAGATTTGGTATTTCCATGGTTTTCCGAAATTACTCCAGGCGAATGCTGGAATCGTTCCTTCAAAAATGCCATAGCCAAATTTGTTGCCGTTCCTTCCCTCCAGTCCTCTCCCTCCACTAAATACCTCGACGTTGAGGTGTAAAGCTATAAGCAAAAAAAAAATGTAAAATTTTAAAAATTCACCTGATTACTGTCATTTATTGAGCACAAACATAATCGCTATTCACACTACTCGGAACCATAATGTCTTTTAGTCAGTTCTCACAATTGTTTTGTCAATTTATGATCTAAATATTTTTACGATAGTAAAAGTTTAATACAGAAATAATATTAAGTCAACAACTCAACAGAGGAAATTATTATGGAGGAATAGAACGATTTATACTTAACGAACCGTGATTTCAGAACTTAATATAACAAGAAGGCTTATAATAATAACAATAACATTAAAACTACCTGGCAGTGGTACTTCACGTATACGTATATGGTTCTATTCCTCCATAGTGATTTCCTCTGTTGCAGTGTGTCTGATACAACGTTCTTGGATACTTGCTGCTCAGGTGAAGTAAAATGGGGAAAATTGCTACAGGAAATGTCTGTGGCACCTTGGAATTATCCATGTTAGACTTCGTGATAGCAACCACGTTTACACATTCTTTCACTAGAGTCCAATCTAAGATATTAAAAACAGATCAGTGTCCCGTAAAGCATGCTTACAGTTTTAAATATTTCCACGGCCAGTACAGAATATTAATTAATTCATTTTGTCATGCCAATAGTACACGCCAGAAAACACATTCAAGATGCTCTGAGAGCATTCTGAAATCGAAAATGAATAAGGTGTAATTTTCTGAAATTACAATTTCATCCTATTTCTATGACCAAGTAACAACAAAAAATATTTCGTAAATAGTCTTCTTACTTATTTTCTAAATAATGCCTGTCTGTGTCTTTGTAGGTGGTCTATTTATATGTTACGGTAAAGAAGATGAAGCTATTATTTATCTGAAATATTAAAGGAGCTACATATAATTAATTAATTTAAAAAAATATCCATGTGTATGTTAGAAAATTGTTTCAACATGCGTCATATAACTGCATTTGCTAATGAAGTGTTCGCAGTCCACGGCTATCAATGTTATGAGAAAATCAAGCGATTTCGTTATTTTAATAATTATTAGGACTAAAAGCATGAGACTCCTAATTGTTTGAGATGTAGTGCTCTGAACTTCGTCTTTGTGTGTGTGGGACTTTTGGGTACGGGAGCATATTATGTTTAGTCTTGGGTATAATACTGTGAATTGCTGGTCTATTGTATCTTGAACTTAGTGTACCACCAACCAGTTGTGCTGCCACCGCGCCACTCGTGTCTAGAGCGAAGCATAATCGAAAGGCAAGGGATCTACGACTTTGGTATTATGAGGGAAAAAATAACAAGATTTTTATGCTTATCGTTTTAGGCCTATTCGACGTCAATGTCATTAGAGGAGGGAAAGGACTAGGACAAGGAACGGGAAAGAAATCGGCCATGGCATTTTGAAGGAACCATTTCAGAAATCGCCTGGAGATATTTGAGGAAAATAAGGAAAACACAAATCTGGATGCCCTGACACGTATTCGAACCCGCGTCCTCCAGATTGTGAGGCCAGAGCGTTAATGCTCATCCACTACGCTCGATGCCCCCGATTGTACATTGGAAGAGAACTTACAATATATTAATTTAGGGCTAAGTAACCATGCAATAAAAGCTTTAGCTTGCTTTGCCTACAACTTACAATGTATATTAGACGTAAATGTTTATGGTATTTACTGTTTAAATACAGGATATCGTTGATATTGTGGATAAATTTCAAGTTCCTAGAGAATGGCGTTTTTAATACAGACTTGGTAACAAAAATGGTCTAAAACCAATTTCAAGACAGCTCACCTATTTATTTTTGTGAACATATGAGGAAAAAACATATTAATCTTCTGTTTGATTAGTTCTAAATATGTGTTCTTCATACTTTAAGATTAAGAAAACTTGTTTTTTGGGTCCCTTTACTTTTATGTAACCCCTGTAAAACGCAGCATTACCACATTATAAATATGATGTTCAGTAAATACCTAAGCTAAGCATGGTCCTATACCACAATGTTGGTTGGACCCACCCGAAGGAGGAATATTTAGACAGGTATCGGAGGTTCCTTCCCTCCTAACGTGGAATCAGAGACATGGAAGCGGTCATGTGTACTTCACATTAGACTGCAAGCTATAATAAAGGTGAAAGTCAGGTTACTGCCTTCCGAAATCCCCCTCGAGACAGAGATTCGCATCATGGGCCTTTCGATTGCCAACCAGAACCATTAACCATTGCTCAATCACACCATTCAACGAAATACATAACATTTTCAAATTTAAAGTCTGAAACATATTTGATTTATGAAAGCAGCTGAACGACAGCATTTAGATTCCGTTCCCATTAAGTTTTTATTTATTTATTATGGCTCTACGCCTCGTCGACGTAGGTATCGTTATGGGCAGGAAAGTAACGGGAAGAAATTCGGCCATGGCCTTCTGTAGGAAGCATTCAGACATTTGCCAGCAGGGATTTGGGGAACCATGGAAAACACAAATCTGGAAGGGGATTCGAACCCGCGTCCTCCCGAATGCGAGAACAGAGTGTTACCGCTCACCCACCACGCTCGGTGTCGTATTAGGAATTAAAATTCTCAGCAGCTTTTGGAAAGCTTAGCGTCTCAAGGAGATGCACATTCGTAAATTCAATTAATCATATCAAAATGAAGATGAAGTACGTAATGACGTACAAAAGCGGAAGCAGCTCCTGTAAAGACGAAAACTCGTTTTTAGGATGGTTAATACTCATGCTCATCTCTTTGGATACTGAAAGCTTTGTGTAAGTTGATTTTATGCTTTAAAAAAAGGTATATGTATGTTTCACAACACTGTGGACAGTTGGATAAGGTTGGAGAAGCCTGTCGGTCAAAACGTCTCACGATTTTGATCCGCCATGTCCAACTTCCTCTCACTGCTGAGGCTATAATACAGTTATGTGTATTTGGGAAATTGTTTTATGGGAACGGTGCCCTAAGAACTATCCCAAATATTAATTTAGTTCAACAACTTTTTCTTAATTTTTGTATATAGCATCTGCTTTTACTGTCACTATAGAGAATTCCCAGAAAAATAAAGTTCGGTAATGTTTGTCTGCATATGATTTACGTAAATAAAATCATGTTTTATGTTGTTACTGGATGATTATTTATTCCTGATATATTGCATGTTGTTTTAAGTGCCTCCACAATTATTATTAATTATCTTAAGAAAGTTTTTGTGAATATGGGGACTTTTTTAAGATGTATTTCTATAGTATACTTGAACGCTTTTTATCTTAAACCTTAATGCTTTCTAAATTTGTGGTGTTTTAATAGTTCACGGGACCACAGTTTTGTCACCCTGCGACCTACGATTTTGTTGAAAGCCTAAAAAAAAAATTTTCGTTTGATCATATTTTTTAATGGTAGAGGAACAACGATTCACGAGTAAATGGGATTGATGATTTATTTTATTTTATTTTTGCCTATAGATTTATTCCTTACTAACGTCGGGGTCATAAAAGGCGATAAAGGAAACCATTCCAACGTTTGCCTTGAATGATTTCGGAATGTCATGGAAAACCGGTCTGAATAGCTGGACGGGGATTCGAATCCTCATCCTTCCGAATGCCAGGCAAGAACGTTACCGCTTTTTTATGACGGGTTTAAAAAAACTGCCATTGCCATGGAAAAAAATGTGTAGTGTCACAGAAATTGACTCTATACTAATTCGCTAAACGAGACAATATTTGCGTGCATTGTACATGGACACGCTGGTAATTTACCAAGTATCACGCAAACGAATCGTTTTGTGTCGAGTGAAGTCAATATTAACCGTAACCATGAACATCTTTTCATTCATCTTCGGTGCGTCAAACCTCCAACGGGCTTGGTGACTGGAAGATTAAGAGGATGGCAAACAAGTTAATTACTGCTGATCGAAGTCTTGGTCCAGGAGCATTATTCGTGCACCGTGTTGACAAAGTGAGTCAAATCATTCCACGAGCCAGTAAAAGTCACGGTAATTATAAGACGTTCGCATTGGTTATAAGCACAGTGGAATGGTCTTAACGGATAGATCAGTTTTGAAAAGAGGAGACCCCAACAATAAACAGCATAAAAAACTACTAATTTTGGTTGCTCTGCCCTCAGAGTCATTCAAGTGTTGCATTCGGTTGCTGATTCTGGATATGTCACCTGGCTGCCGGGGTAGGAGATGTTGCTCTTGAGTCCTCTGGTATTGCCGTGGTTCCTGCAGGTTCATCCCTTGCGCAGCTGGCTCCTATAGCTCCCGAATGACGTTTCCTGCCGTCACATCGACTCAACAGTAAACATGCCGATATCGGTGAAATCGACATTCGTTGAGTCTTCTGAATGGTACTGTACATGTTCAGCTGCACCGTTATGAATATTTGTCCCTTGCTCCTTAATGATCATTTAACTCCGTGATGAACATTTAGTCCTGTAATGATCTGTCTGATTCATCATGAATGAGCCTTGGATTATGTGCTTATCTGGGACAATTACTATCTGACTGTAGCAGATTTACTACCTGTTACCCGCCAGTGTAGTGCACTGAATCGAAGGGGGCGGCACGAGTCTAGACCTCCAGGTACCGGCTGTTCTGACTACGGTTTTAGGTGGTTTTGCGCAGCAAACAAGGTGAATGCCGGGACGGTTTCTAATCTAATCTCCACCTCATAAAGGAGCGTGCACAAACTACGTGGCTCGGTCCAGGCGGGGAGGGGTTGGCCGGAAATCTACGCTGAGCTACGTGGGGGGAGGGGGAAGGGGGGTTTCCTAGCCAGGCCACGTAGCTTTCCTTCCATAACATTTTTCACAGTTAAAATGAGGAACAGAACACACAACAGCTTGTGAATATTTATTTCCATCAGTTAATTACCTCCGTATGTAATTTACAATAGTCTGAAAAGAGAAAACAGTACAAAATGTCTTCTGGAATCAAAAGCGGAAAAAGGCTACGTGCTACGTGGGGGGGGGGGGGGAAGGGGGGTAGAAGCAATAGCCACGTAGGGCTACGTGGGGGGAGGAGGGTTCAGAGGAGGCCATAATTGAGCTACATGGTTTTTGGATGCTCCCTCAACTACAGATTTTACAAACAACCAAAAAATACTCTTATCACACATAAAACATAGTTACACATTCATCTTGCTGTGTTAACAAGCTATAAATAAATGCCTACTAGGGACGCGTTACAGGATTTATAAATGATGCAAAGGAAAAAGTTCTTCAATCTGTAAAACTCTTTAAAACAAACTATGTGTATATAAAATAAGATAAACTGTGGGATATACTTTTCATGTATGAATATTTATCACCGTTAACAGTATAATATTTCATTAAGTGCTCGATTAATTTCACGGGAAAAGAAACAGAGAATGTATTATTCAAAAATTAAGTAAATTAAACATCTGTGTACTTCCTTTTAATACTATAAAAATGACGCAATAACTATAGTAGCATCAGCAACGTTAGGTCATTTCACACAGAAACGAAAATCTTTTCTGTGAGTAAGCCATGTTTCATCATACTGATGTAACGTAAACGATAAGGTTCAAAGGAAAGGGCCATGCCACGTCCACTGGCGGACCAACATCAGAGAACTCTAGGAAATTACTGCAATTTTTGTGGAGTGCCCAAAAGATTACGCAACAAGTCACGCGGATAATAAATTGCTTCCTCATGCAAAGTTACGTAATCCCGGCTGCATGACGTAACGAGCAGTTCACCTGACTTCTAGATGGCGGTCCTACAGGAAAACTGCGGAACTAATAATGTCAGGAAAATTCTGTAACAGAGTGTGTTTGGGTGGTGGGGATTCGAACACGCGTTCTCCCTAATGCTAGGCCGGAGTATTACCACTCACCCACCACTTTGTGCCACAGCCGTGTGACGCTTCAGAAAACTTGTTACTTTGAACCGTAAATAGTCGAAATAAGACTGCTGCTACTCCAACAAAATTCAAACTTGGTGATTATAACAGAATTAATAGAACAGTTTGAGAATGGAAACTAACAAATCCTGTAATTTTGTACTGAAAGATTATCAAAATAATGATACCGCAGGGAGATTTTAGTAACAAGAATTACAATTAATAAAATGTCCAAGTACATTTCTGGCTGAACAAGTGATAAGGAGAAATATGGTGTTGGTTCAGTGGTTTTTATAAACCACTACACATCGATAATGTTACAGATTCGTCAAAATTATAAGTATACAATTCTTCCTTAGTAAATAATCTTACTATTTCATGTTTATAAAACAAAAAACGTAGAATACTTTTTGCATAATAAAGAACATTATTATTCTACGAGGGTGGGCTGAAAAGAAATGCTTGTGGAACATGATTAAAAACAAATAGCAAGATCGGGAAAAAAATACATTAAAGTAGAATTCTCAAGCTTCAAAATCATCAGGTTTGAAGTCGTTGAATTCATCCAGTATATTTTGAGAAGCGGAAGTACGGAGACGTGTTCTAGTGCTGTGTTAACGCGAGTTCAACAGCGTGCTGTTATCTAATTTTTAACTGCTGAAACAGTAACTCCTACTGAGATTCATCATCGTTTAATGGCTGTTTATGATTACGATGCTGTTGATAGGTCTACTGTGAATCGATGGGCAGTAAAATTTTGTGATTACGAGCCTGGAAAAGCCATAATTGTTGATGAAACACGCAGCGGACATCCGATCGCTGCCACAGACGATAAAAATCGCATACTCGTCGACGATTTGATTAAAAATGAGCGGCGAATCACTCAAAAGCGTATCGCAAACAATATTTGAATATCCAAGGAACGTGTCAGCTTCATTATCGAACAACTGGGATACGGTAAAATATGTGCACGATGGGTACAACGCCGCAACTGTAGAGGTTCTGCGAAATCTGAAGTTTGAGCAGATTCCATACCCTCATTATTCACCAGATTTTGCGCCTTTCGATTTTTATTTTTTTCCTCTACTTACTAGAGACCTCAAGGGTAATCATTACAACTCGGACGATGAAGTGAAGGCAGCTGTCAAATCCTGGATTTGAGAAAAATCGAAAGAGTTTTTCAGTTACGGAATAAAAAAACTTGTTACAAGTTGGGAGAAATGTGTTAGCCTTAACGGTGACTATGTTGAAAAATAAAAATATGGTTTTGAAGCTTAAGAATTGTACTTTAATGTACTTTTTTCCCCAATCTTGCTATTTGGTTTTCTTTTTCGTGTCCTCCAAGCATGTGTACAGTACATTTCTTTTCAGCTTACCCTCGTACGCACAATGTTTTTGTTTGCAAATGATGCTAAATGTGTAATACTTAGCATATATGTAGCATATAAAAAGAAACTTTCAAGAAATGTATAAGAAAAATTCTAAGATTTCTTTGTATATTACTAGTTATAGTGTAGACACATTAACTATGTAAAAAAAAAAAAAAAAAAAAAAAATTGTATAAAGAAACTATACATACCACTCCTATGTAGAAAAATGATTAAACGATATACATTTTTACACTGCATAACGATGTTCATAGTTATGCTACACAAAAGAAACTATAAACATTATTGAATTGTACAGCAACATTTTACTATATAATTGCACTACACAACTATATACCAAGATATTTTGTACTAAAGAAACTTTTAACCTTATTACAGTGTACAGAAACATTTCACTAAGCACGTTTTAACACTACAAAACTATGTGAAACGATATTTTGTGCAAAAGAAACCAGATACAAGTGCACTGCAATATTTACAAAGTTAGACACACATCTTTATTAAAACAATTTAAAAAAAAATACTGCTCATTGCTGATACATTCTCAGATTTGTTCCCCCATCATGCCCTACTTCTTTGGGTGGAAACATACTATTAACAATCAATTCTAGACAGATCTAAATGGATATTTCCACCGCATATACATTACGCAGATCGGAGACTATTGTTTGCTGCAAATGATATTTACACTGTTCTGTTTGGTGGCAGTTATTGTAGTCCACCATTGGCAGCTTCCTTATGACAAAGCCAGCCTGCCCCCCTAACCTCCTACCCGTCTACAGGTTTCACTGAAATCCAGCCTTTTAGGCAGTAAGCTAGCAAACTCTACAGTCAGGGAGCATTCCTCTCGTCATAATACCGTCAGCCTTTTCATCGTAGGACTCTATCCCGAAACGGATGCCGCACTTATAGCCAGACGTATTGAATTCATCTCTTAATACTTAGTTAGGGTAAATCCTGTTACACAAGCATCGATCGTGGCGATAGGCAAATTGCATATCGCTAACCATCTCATAAGTTCTAAAAAGTAATACCCCACTTTGTACTTCGTTTTTTTTCGCTACATCTTCCACGAAAGGCAATGGGAGGTAAACAAAATACACAATGAATATTGTAAACTCGCAGTGAGAAAATTAGCACCACATCTCTGCCTCGCAGCATTATATTTTTTGTCTCCACCCTAAGTTTTTTACTAATTGCTATTACTGAATCGCGGAGTAATAACAATAATAAAACTCGTCAAAAAAGACGGAAATTTTTGTTACTATGAAAACGTTTCTAAGAAAAGCATAATTTCAAAAACGAATAACGGTTATTTACTTGATTGATATATTTCGTGATTTTTGACATTTCGTGCAAATTTTCTCAGAGTTTTTAATAAACATTTCTGTTTCTTATCTTCTATATAAAAAAAAAGTTATTAAGTTTAGTTGTGACTCGGTTCTAGTGACTGCAACAGAAAATAGATCTTAAACATCAGATGCTCTTCTCCTTGCATCAATTTATGGTTTTAATCGTCATGAAGGGAGATGAAACAACTTAAGTTAGATGTTGTTGGGATTAGTGAGATTAAATTTAAGGACGCACAGGATTTCTGGTCTAGGGAACACAGGATAATTTGCACACAAGCTGTCAATGGAGTCACTGGTGTAGGATTTGTAATGAACAAGAAAGTAGGGCAACGGGTGAGTTATTATGAACAGTTTAGTGACAGGATTATTTTGATGAGGTTAGAAACTAAGCCCGTCCCAACAACATTAGTACAAGTATATATGCCAACGTAACAGGAAGATGACGAAGAAATAGAAAAAATATACCCTGGAATTGAAGAATTAATCCAATATGTGAAAGGGGAGGAAAACCTAATAATCATGGGTGATTGGAATGCAATAGTGGGAGAAGGAAAAGAGGGCAATACTGTAGGAAGTTTTGGTCTTGGAGAAAGAAATGAGCGAGGAAGCAGGTTGCTAGAATTTTGTGAAAGATATAAGCTAGTAGTGGCAAACACACTGTTTAAGAACCATGCAAGAAGAATATACACCTGGAAACGTCCAGGGGATACAGGCAGATATCAGCTAGAGTATATCTTGGCAAACAGCGATTCAGGAATCAAGTTCTAGACTAAATGGTAACCAGGAGCAGACATAGACTCTGACCATAATTTGATAATAATGAAGTGCAGGCTGAAATTTAAGCGAATAAGGAAGCAGTATAAACAGAACAGACTGGAAGTGAATAAACTGAAACAATCTAGCACGAGAGAAAAAATTGTAGAAATGGTAGACTTGGGTATAAGAAGTAACTCTGAAAGGAGCTCAACCGAGGACGAATGGAATGCATTAAAGACCGAAATAATGAAAGCTGGTAAAGAAACATTAGCCTTAAGGGAACAAGCTGCCCGAAAACCTTGGATCACAGAAGAAATTTTGGAGATGATGGATCAGAGGAGAAGGTACAAAAATGCTCAGGATGAAACAGGAAGAGAGCAGTACAGGCAACTTAGAAATCAAATAAATAGGAAATGCAAAATAGCAAAAGAAAAATGACTACAAGAAAATTGGGAAGAAGTAGAAAAGGAAATCGTCGTAGATAAAGTAGATGTTGCATATAGAAAGATCAAACAGAATTTTGGAGAAATGAAGAAAAGATGTATGAACATTAAAGCTGCCGATGGGAAACCTCTTTTATGCTCAGAAGATAGAGCTAACCTATTGAAAGAATACATTGAGAAACTGTATGTTGGAGACGACTTGAACAATAGTGTAATGAAAAAGGAAGGCGATGTCGACATTGATGACTTAGGAGATCCTGTTTTGTGGACAGAATTTAATAAAGCTCTGAATGACTTGAAAGTAAATAAGGCAGTTCGAATTGATGAGATCCCTGCAGAACTTCTTCAAATCCCTAGGAGAGGAAGGAATCGAAAGATTATTCAAGCTGATATCAAAAAGTTATGAAACAGGAGAAATTCCAACTGATTTTAATAAAAATATCATCTTCACACTTCCAAAGAAAGCACAAGCCGACAAATGTGAGAACTATCGCACCATTAGTCTAACAACACAAGCTTCAAAATTATTGACCAGAATAATATACAGAAGGATGGAAAAGGTAGTAGAAGAGATAGAAGGTGAAGATCAGTTTGGGTTTAGGAAAAATCGCGGTACAAGGGAAGCAATTCTGTCTTTAAGATTAATACTTGAAGGGCGGATCAAGAAAAACAAAGATACTTTTATGGCATTTGTTGATTTAGAAAAAGCTTTTGATAATGTTAGGTGGGACAAGATGTTCAAAATTTTAAAGAAGTCAGGTCTAAAGTATCGAGATAGAAGAATACTCTATAAACTATATAAGAATCAGGTGGCTATAATAAAAGTAGAGAATCTCGAGACACATGCATCAGTTAAAAAGGGTGTGAGAAAAGGTTGTAGTCTATCCCCATTAATATTCAACTTGTATGTAGAAGAAGAAATTAAGAAAGTCAAAGAAAAACTTCCATGTGGCATAAGTTTTCAGGGAGAAAAAATCAGTATGCTACGATTTGCTGATGACATTGTCATGTTAGCAGAGAGGGCTGAGGATATTGAGAAGTTACTGAATGGCATGAACAAAATACTGAAGGAAGATTTTGGACTGAATATAAATCAAAGCAAGACAAAAGTGATTAAATGTAGCAGAAATAATACCAATACTAGCAGATTAAATATAAAAATAGGATCGGATGCTATAGGAGTAGTAACTGAATTCTGTTACTTGGGAAGCAAAATTACAACCGATGGCCGAAGCAGGAATGATGTTAAAAGCAGAATAGCACTAGCAAAAAGAGCTTTCATGAAAAAGAGAAACCTTTTAGTTTCAAATATTGATCTAGGAATTAGAAAGAACTTCTTAAAACTCTTTGTGTGGAGCACAGCACTTTATGGTAGCGAGACATGGACTTTAGGAATACCGGAAATAAAGAAAATTGAAGCATTTGAAATGTGGTGCTACAGAAGAATGCTGAAAATTAAGTGGACAGACAAAGTAAGAAATGAACGAGTTTTGGAAATGGTAGGTGAGAAAAGAAGTTTGTGGAAGAAGCTTACAGAAAGAAGAGACAGGCTGGTAGGTCATATTTTGAGACATGCAGGATTGGTTAATTTGTTAGTAGAGGGAACAGTCGAAGGTAAGAACTGTAGAGGAAGACAGAGATTATAATATATGAAGCAGATAATTCAGGACGTGGGCTGTATGGGGTATGTAGAAATGAAGAGGTTAGCACAGGATAGGAAGGGATGGAGGATTGCATCAAACCAGTCGAAAGACTGACGACAGCAAAAAAATAAACAGGTGAAATAGTAACAGTAAATTTAAATATATCTGCCTCACACCAAAATATTTTATCTCTGCCCTTCGTATCTATGTGCAGTTACCTTCCTCAATATACATTGCCTTTTAGCTGACATCGCAGTTACATTTCCTTTTAACAATATAAGAAACAAATAAAATCAAACGCAGTTACTTATTTGAAATTTCCTAGTTAGCGAAGCAGCACTGCGGTGGTAGTCAATGTAACTAACACTTCGGCGTCGTCACTCGCCGAGCTATCGAGTATGCGTCCAGTCTACAGGCAGAACGCATTTTGTTAAAGTGGATATGTTCGGGAGGACGGTGGTTCGAATCCCCGTCCGGGCATTCAGATTTGGGTTTTCCATGGTTTCCCAAATCACTCCAGGCAAATGCCGGGATGCTTCTTTCAAAAGGCCATGTCCGAATTCCTTCCCATTCCTTGTCCCCCCCCCCTCCCATCCTTTCCCGTCTGTAAAGACCTCGCTGTTAAGAGACGTTAAGCAGTTAAAAAAAATGGATATGGACCACAATCGTTCACCAAATAAATTAATCCATTTGTGTCCATATGAAGCAGTCTCGGCCTTCTAAACTAAGGTTTTGTGAATTCGTAATAAAAATTCACAAAGGTCAGAATGCACATTCCGACGTAGACATGTTCGTTAAACAGTATCTGTCCTTTCGCCATCTCCAGAGCCACGGCTTGTTGGCTTACTGTTGCAGCCTGCATAGAACGACATGTTGATATTGTGGGACAGCCGTAAGCCGCAACCAATCGACTGGAGACGCAGCGAGCCCCTTCCTGGTAGTCAGCCAGTGATACTGCAGCAGCACGCACATGTAAACCCAGCATCATACTGATAAGTTGGCTCATACTGCCAAGTTCTTTATAAATTTTACTCTATATTGTAATCAGTGAAATAACATCAAATACACTCTCAACCCGTGAAGTGGTTTTTTTTTTTTTTTTTTCGTTATTATTTGCATTCGGCAACTAAGGCCATACAGTTCGTTGAATGTGATTATTGTCGTAACTCTTCCAGTGAATCAGTTTCCCCAGTACGTTGTATCTTCTAACTATCGACACCACAGGATGGAAACGACATTAACAAACGCAACACTTATACACTACATGCCCTCGGCCGGATTCATACCGGCGACTTTTGGCACGCGAGGCCTATACTCTGGCTACGCTACCTAGGCCGGCGAAGTTTCATTTCGTTTCCTCCTCCCCTCCCAAGTGCTTCACTTTTTTTTTTATCAGACATTGTATATCGCGTTACTGCATGAACCTCAAAACCGCAATACTGTAGTTCAGCGCGTCTGATCGTAATACTAAACAGTAATGAAGCACTACTCGAACTAGCTAATTTTTTAGCTTACAATACTAGCGTGGAACACCTGAGTGAAGAGTATTACGGTTAGCGGTTGTTTCATTGCAATAAATTCCAACAAATACAACACTTATCGTATGTTGAATGTATAACTACATCCTTTGACAATGTATAGAGAAGTATGAAATATTCATACTGAAACATCTCACATACAGTTCCTATATTAAACTTGAATTTCAGTATCGCTTTCGCTATTAGATGGACACCAATTACCTAATATTTATGATCGACAAATAAAGGTTAACAAAACATATATCAATGCTACAGAAATACTAGCTTCTTAATCTAAGTCTGTACCTACAAGAAATTTGCAACTAAAAGGGTGTTTTAGACTGACGGGAATTTTCAATCGTTTGTTCCCTTAGTTTAAGGTGCTATGAACCGCGCTATGATTTTAATAGATCTCATTGTAGAAAGCATCCACCACAGAAAAGGTCATTATCTTTCAATGGCTCTTTTTGTTACGTTTAGTATTTTCGAAGAACTACGCTGATAAAGTTAACTCCATTTCTGCTGTTTGAACTGTGTGATGTGAAGTATATGAGCTTAAATTTAACCATCACACATAAGATCTGGTCAGTGATGTTAACATTTATACATGAATTTTCTAGAAACTTATTATTTATACCTTTTTTTTTTTTACGTAATCCTGCTTTCATTTAAAGGCTAATATCAACCATTTCAAATTACAGATTCTTCATATAGATCGTATAATTATAATGAATAACCGTCGGATTATTTTATCTTTTTAATTAATTTGATTTTTTCATAATAAACCACTTGGTGCACACCCGTTGGTTGTTCCCTAACGAAGCGCTCTGCTCCAGTATGTAAGAACAGGATGGTCTGTTCCTTTCCTTCAGGCCTTTAGTTTATTGTGGAATGCGAACCACGGATTTTTAATCTTAGGTTGAATTTTTAAAACAATATGCTTCATAATAACATTACAGAATTTTATTTCTAATACTACTTTCCAAGAATTTTTTTTTTCTTTATTATACAGTTCATAAAACTCTTAAATCAAAGATATACAAATTAGTGCCGTTTTATGAATAACAGTAATTATACAGGTGTTAAGTCTACTTTCGAGCAGAGTCCAACTTTGGACATAATTTGTTCTAGTCAAACTGCAGATTGAAATCATAAAGTAATAGAAAGCAACACGCCATAAAGAGAATCTAAAGTAACCTCACATAAAACCAATTTTTAAGTGCAGGTCTATACAGAACACTAAAGTAATATAATAATATGTTTTTTTTATCTGCTTAATGTCTCTCTAACAGCTAGGTCTTTAGAGACGGGAAAGGATGGGGGGCAAGAAATGGGTAGGAATTCGGCCATGTCCTTTTGAAGGAAGCATCCCGGCATTTGCCTGGAGTTATTTGGGAAACCATTGAAAACCCAAATATGGATGCCCGGACGAGGATTCGAACCGCCGTCCTCCCTAATGTGAGGTCAGAATGCTAGCCGTTACACCACCACGCTCGGTATAATAATATGGAATATGCGAGTAGAAAAGAGAGTGAAATTATTAAAGCAGGAAAAAGGTATGGAAAAAGGAAAGAAGCAAAAGAAAAAGAAAAGATACAGGAAATGAAATTTATGTATAAAAGTATGGAGTAAAAAAATGATCACCTCGGAGGTGACAGTAGAATAGAATTTTCACAAACAAAATAAAAAGGTGATTCAATTCAGACAATTATATAGCTGCATACAGTAAGAAAAATATAGAAGCTGAAAAGATATTGTTATAAGCAGAGTATATTCTGTATACATAAATACGTATCTCACACAATGTTGAAGAAATGTAAAACCGTTATACTAAACAACAAAGCCGCTGTTAGGACACTTTTTACAGCCCAGAATGCAGAAAATTAAGATATAACTTATACACCATATGTCCAGATTGACGATTAAGGATATGTTATTTTAACTAAAGAATTTTATATCCCTCTCAAATATTTAAATTTAAACTAGACGGTTAAACTAGAGCAAATTACCTCACAATTCATAAAATTAAATTACAGAATTGTTCAAAGAAGAAAGAGGACAGAAGAAACAGGACGAATTCTGTAAATTTTTTATGAAAGCATCATTTTCACATTTCCTAATAAAGCGTTGTTATCATATGTAACAATTCCAGAACCTTCAATTTTTACATGATTCGATGCAAAATTACCAACTAGCGAGATATACAGAAGAAATGAAAGTTAACGAGAAGCTTTATACGCTAAAAGCAAATTGAGTTCAGGAAAGTGATTTTACGGAATTCAAAAGTTACAACTGGCAAGACAATGGCAAACTGTAATTACGATACGTAGAGGCGAAAATTAGATTAAATGTATGAAAATAATGAGAAACAATTGATAAGTCACTGTTTTCCAATCGCATTGTACATTTAATTAATAGTAAAATTCTACATGAATTACGGAATCCCATAAGGAAGAAAACTGTACTAAATATTAACAGAATAGAATTAACGGTGGTGAATGACGAATGACAAAAAAAAAGGTCAATACAGGAACAGATGCAGTGACTGTGGTACGTGAATTCTGTTATTTAATAAATAAAATCGTATAGATGGTAATTTTTACAAAGATTAACGTTAGAAAAATAGTAATCCTATACTGAGAAACATTTTTATATTGATGCAGACCTGAGAGCGGAGCTTCTGAATAAATTGTTTTCGCCACATCCTGAAAGTAAGGGCCATACATTGCGCGGAGAAAAATACTGTATAAGCATTAGAGGAAGGGTTATAAACTAAATGGGTTGATTACATACAGAATTGTTACGGTCTGCAAATTTTAGGGGAAGAAAAGTGTTGGTAGAAAAATCTTACAAAAAAGAGGAATTCGATAACAGACAATGGACCGGAAGTGTTTATTATTTAATATTATGTATTACCATGGAGCAAATATCTGGCACTTCTACTTCTGCATTATGTGAATTTTAAACTTAAATTACTTCTCCGTTTGAAGTACATTTTTCAGCACCTCCCTTGGTAAATTATACCAGTCCGTGAATGAGAACTTCCCCTTTCCCTTATGAGTGGATTCAAATTTCGGCCATGGTCCTCTTTTTACTTCCACATACTTCTCATATTCTACGATTTGCTAATGACATTGTCCTGTTAACAGTGCAGAATGAGGATACTGAGAATATACTGAATTGCATGAACGAAATACTTATGGAAGAGTTTGGACTAAATATAACCAAAGCAAGACAAAAGTGATGAAATATAACAGAAATAATGACAATAATAGTAGATTAAATACAAAAATAGGATCGGATGCATTAGGAGACGTAAATGAAATCTGCTACCTAGGAAGTAAAATTACAACTGATGACGTTAAAAGCAGAATAGCTATATCGGAAAGGGGCTTTTTGAAAAAGACAATTCTTTTAGTTTGATCTACGATTCAGAAAAAACTATGTCTAGAGCACAGAACTTAATGGTAGTGAACAATGAACTTCAGAAATATCAGAATGAAGGAAATGTAGTGCTATGGAAGGATGCTGAAGATTAAATGAACAGATAAAGTACGAAATAAACTTATTTTGAAAATGATGAGTAAGGAGAGAAGTTTGTGGAAGATTCTTACAGAAAGAAGAAGCAGTATCGTAGTTCATATTTTAAGACATGTGGGATTGGTTAATTTGTTAGTGGAGAGAACAGTCGAAGGTAAAATCTGCAGAGGTAGACAAAGATTAGAATATATGAAGCAGATAACTGAATACGTGGGTTGTAAGTGGTATGTTGCGATGTAGAGGTTAACGCAAGAGAGGAGGAATTGGAGCATGCATCAAACTAGTCGAGAGACTGATGACAGCAAGAAATATATAAAAAACACTAATAATTTTCCACCCAACAACTACACAAAGATTATCACCAATGCCTAGTACACGGCACTCTGTTTTTTGTTATCCAGTAACACACAATCCAGCTCCTTTGTCATATAAGTTATAGAGGTTTTGCGTTTACGGTGATTTCCATATACGAGGACGCTAATTGTATTAGATATTTTGGAACGAAGAGATTCGAATCAGACTATTCTACGAAGATTTTGTTGAGATTCGTTACATTTACTGTATAGTGTTTATTTGAGCTACCTGACATGTGTTTGATTTTTCTCCTGCCCCGTGTCTTTCACATTTACTTCTCCCGCGATTTATGAGTGGCGCCTGCCACTTGTTCCGAAATGAAATGCAATATGCAGTCACAACCTCGGCTACCATGAACTAGCAGCCGGATTGCCCCCGGGATAGTCCTATGACAAATCGATGAGGTGACCTCACGTGACCCCACGTCTGCGCTCTCGCTGTTCTGCAGGACACCACAATCTTTGTTAAAAAAAAAAGTAAACACATTGTCCACAATGATAAGAAAGGCCATCGTTAACATTACGGTATCAGTCCCTGACATTACAAAAGGATAAATTGTGGAATTTTTATCTGTAAAGGTGATTTAAATCCTGCAACATATCATAGACAGTTTAGTTTTTGGGAAAAAATGTGTAGCTTTTATTGGAACACGCTAGGATCAAATATTCTTTTTTTTAGTAAGTTTAATCTTGTTTTTTTAGTGGAGAAATTATATTTTGTGTATTTTCGTTATTGACTTTTTTTTCAGGAGAAATTATTCACAAGTGCAGAAAGTATTCAGATCATGAAAACCAGCTCTAAAAATTATTTACCCACAGATATCGTGCAAAAATCTGTTTAAAATCTAGGTACACTCAAAGCGCCAGCTCATTACATCTACTCTCCACTGTACGTTGTAGCAAAAAATGCTAAACACGGCAGTCTCAATGCTTATATACACGGTTATTATGCTAGAAATAAATATAACAACCACAAGATTACAAGTCATCGTCAATTGTTGAGAGAGGAATGAATTTCCTGGAACTTCTTTATTAATTGTCCAGCCTCAGGAAATAAAACGTTATCCACAAAATCCTGACGGTTTTAAAACTATACTGAAAGAGAATTTGGTTCAAAACCATTTTACTATGTGAAAGAATTTATGGAGTTGGGAAAGACTGAGAAACTAATATGTGTATAGGAGGGAAAGGTTCCAAAATTATTCACAATCACTGATGTGATTAATTACTTTATTTTTTAGAAAAAGGTATTTATTAATTAAGCAATAAATCCATAGAATTTACATTCAAGTTTAGTAATGACAATGTGATGTTACATCTGTTTGTAGTTAATGCTGGAAGTTGTGTATACTAATCAGCAATCAATAGTTTGTAATAATATTGGTTTTTTAATACGTGTATGCAGCTATTCCACATCTCCGAGAATGTACCCACATGGGATCAAAGTGAACATACTTATCAAATCTAATATTTCAATTCGTATTTGAGTCGTAAAATTCTGGGATATGTTGTTAATCACTGAATTTGATACTTCCATACTAAATAACTGCTACACTAAAAAGTGTAACAGAGCGTTAAAACAAGTAATAATGACAGTAATTAAAAAAATACCTACATAACGAATTCTTCTACAGGGTTTCAAAACTTCCGAAAGAAAGAAATTCTCAAATCTTTAACTTAGCAGTTTGTTATTGAGCATTATTTTAGTTCGTATAGCCTTAACACAATTATAATGTAAAATCATTGGGGGTCAAACTAATTAGAGAAGATTTTTTGAGCCGGTTAAAGAAACATTACTTTGTATAATATTCACTGGTGTCTAATAACAACTGTCAAACCGCCAACTTTCAAAAGTTTGGATTATTCTTCTTAATCCACGAACTGTACGAGTTTTTGATGTAACAAATAAAAAATTAACTTCCCATCCACCACTACTTCCGAAATGACTGATATTATAAATGTAGAGTGACATGTGGTGCCATAAAATTTATGGTGACATAAAAGTCATAGTAAAACTATTGGAATGTTTCTGGAGTTTAATGTTTTCGCAAAATAAGCAAATAAATAATTTAAAAAATTTGATAACACAATTACTGACAAGAATCAAGTCATATACATCACCCAATAGAGAATTTCTGGATAAAAAAAAAAGTGAAATATAATAATAATGTGTTTAATAATTTTTCTAAGACCCACTATAATTTTTTCAATTGGATTTCATTGTGTTTGGTTTTTATATACCATTAGCAGAGTACCCGGCGTTTCTCGACGGCCGGATATGATAGTTCTGAAGTTTTATCCAGTTTCAAGGCTTGTGGTAAACTATCTCCGTAGCATTGATGCAGTTTTGTAAACCAATAGTGAAAGTTATTTTTCCTCTTATTTTAAAGCATACGAGCGCAAGTTGCTTCGCGATCAGATAAAAACTGTGGTCTTTTTGTGTCACTACAGCATCTTTAAAATAATTTTTAAATTTTAAATTCATATTTCTCGGTCAGTAATTTTCCGATTAAACATAGAATTTTATAGGCTTTCATCCAATTTTCGATATATTTGCAAAAAAATTGAACAGTTGCACGTATAAATTTTCCTGATGTAGGCGTGATCGGAGTGAAGGGATGGGTTCTTGTAAACGAAATATAGACAGTTTTTTTCCCGTTGTTGTTAAAGAATACGTGTGAAAAATTACACGTAGGTCGGATTTAACTGTGGCTTTCTATGAAGAACATACTGAAATACATGTATACATACATACATCCGTTATCTATATATGTATAATTTGAAAAACAAATTCTAAAAATAAATGAATTAGATTTAAAAATCCGGTGTTATTTGTTTTAAAATTAAAGGTTTCACAAAATAATTTATTTTTTAATTCCATTTAATGCAAAATCTGTGTAGAGTCCGTGGTGCACTTGACGGGGTTTTTTTCTGATTAATTTAGCGGAAAATGTTAAAAATAGCTGGTAAGGTTCCTATGATATGTTCCTACGCATGAAATGCGAAAAATTAGCCGTAATTGAGAAAACACAAAGGTATTATATGGCAATAGACACTTCTACAACTCCTGAGCTAGTAATATGTGATCTAGCTAGGAAATACCAGACTAGTACTCTTCGTTTTTTCCTTATTCCTAAATCTGATTTCTAAATTTTACTATTGTAAATCGAAAGCACATTTAAAAAAAATAATGTTCGAGTGTACAATTTATCATAGTAGTAACCTCTGATCTCCCTCCAATTATTAATAAACTAAGACTAGCATTTTAATCTTTATATACAAAGATGAATGTATGTATGTTTGTTTGATCTTCATACAAATCCACAGTTTTCATCCAATCTCGATGAAACTTTGCACACTTATCCTTTGAAACAAGGAGAAAAATACTGTCTACATTTGGTTGAAAAATTATCTGTATAAATAACACATGTTGTCTCATAACTTCGAAATACGGCGATAGACAGACACGTTGGATATGAACGTCTCCGTGCCGTGTTTCCGTGTTGTGGACTGGCAGCTCAGTGGTTAAAGCGCTTGCTTACGAACGTCGTGGTCTCCGGTTCAAATCTCCGTGAAGGCTAAGATTTTTAAAAATTGTTTTTCATTGGAAGAGTCAGGCCTGGGCCGTAGGTTATTCGGATTGAATGTTAAACTGTAGATATTAGAAATTCAGGGGTGGAATGCGAGGCAAATCGTAGGTAGTCTTGCAATGTTGTAGGTGTACACTTTTTTACGTTATAATGATCCCTCAGGTGTTGTTCGCAGTCAGTGTGTGAGTGTGAACCACAGTAATATTATTATAAATACGGAAGTAAGTCTCTGTCTTTTTGTTACGTTTTGACGACTAAATGGCTATATCGTTGTGATGGAATTTTATAAGGAAATCTGTATGAAGGGTGCAGGATATTTTTTCCAGTATGATTAACAGTTGTAGTCACGAAATTTTGAGACCTTATCGAATGGTGACAGAAATATGTTGGAAATTGATTCTCTTCAAGAGACAGGTTCGATGATACAATGATATAGTGATAGCTTTCCTGTCATATTATTCCGACTCGATATTGTTTGGGACCAATCCTTCGTTACCAACAACTTTCTATATTTAATTCTGGCAAAAAAAAATATTTTAATCCACGCGTATGAAGTGAAATTTCATCTAGACCGGTTAGTCATTACTAGAGACGTATCTACAAAATCTGTAATACATAGACACACAGAACAATACTCAAAAAAACGTGAAAATAACTCCAACTTTCGTAACTGAAATTTGCACAAAATGCAATTATTTCTGTACACTGTCGTGTAACTAGAAAACGATGAGGGTGATACAATTCAAATAGGAACAGAATGCGTCTTGAATGGAGCGTATAGTCTCCCGATAACGCGTAAGTTTCCAATGTTTAGATTTCGCTATAAGACATATGCCACTTACGTGCTAGCTAGTATGGTTCCTAGGCTTCATGTGCCACATCTCGTAGGTGATGTAACCTGCATAGAACGTTCATTACAACACGTACACCCATGGCCAAAACTATTGAGCACCCAAGAAATTTTTCATGTGTGCCATATATACTGTACATATCAGTATATATCAGCAAATAACTATTTTGTCAGCATCAAAAAGGTCGGAAACAATTGTCCATCTGAATGCCACCAATACAACATCTGGTGTAATAAATTTTGTCATTCTAATATTTTTCTGTTTATTAAACAGTTCGCTACATTCGCTCTATGTGGACACATATCACTAATCTACTGCTCTTTTCCTTTTTAGATCTGTGACATCGTTTATACTGCTGCATTATGCCTAAAAGATATGAACTTAGTTTAGAAAAACGAGTGCAGATAAAGCTATTGCATGAGCAAGGGAAATCGCAGGTGGCGATTTCGAAAATTGTGAAATGTTCTCTCTGATCTGTACACTATGCTATTGAGCGATTCGCCATGACTGGGTCGCATGTTAATAGGCCCAGAACCGGGCGCAAGAGGATCACAACAGACCGTGAGGACCGAAGGTTAATAAGAGAGTCGTTAAAAAATAGAAAGAAAACTTCTTTAGCCCTCGCTGCTGAGCTGTCTGAAAGTTTTAACAATTCAATATCTGCTCGCACCACTCGTCGACGACTTCAAGAAGCTGGTCTAAAAGGCTGTAAAGCCAGGAAGAAGCCATGACTCTCACAAGAATAGAAAGGCACGGTATGAGTGGGCTCTAAAACACCAAACTTTCACCGAAGAAGATTGGTCAAATATCATGTGGTCTGACGAATCAAACTTTCAGGTAGGTCTGTCGACGTGATGCTCTAACAACATATAACACTTTGGTTAGAAAACAAAATTTATTAATGTACAAAATTGATGAAACCATTCCCTACAATATTTACTAACATTTCAGATTTTTGGTACACGGGGTGTGACCTATGTCCGTCGCCGGATGGGTGAGGAATATAACCCAGAATGTGTGGTACCTACCGTAAAACACGGTGGAGGGAGCGTTATGGTCTAGGGCTGCATGAGCGCTGCAGGAGTGGGACAAATGTTCGTATGTGAAGGGCGCATGGATTCCACGAAGTACATAGACGTCCTAGAATCTGCTTTACTGCCCTCTTTTACAAGTCTTTTTGGCGATACAAACATGGACGGCGTTAAATTCCAGCAAGATAATGCAACCTGCCATAAATCTGTCCGCACAATGACTTGGTTTCGGGAAAATAACATCGAGCTCCTGGACTGGCCTGTCCAGTCACCGGACCTGAATCCCATAGAACATTTATTGGGTTTATTGAAGCGCAAAATCAGGCGGCACACAATTAAGTCAAAAGACCGCCTGCACCTCGAGTGGAACGCCATAATTGCTGACGAATGTAAAAAGCTAGTGTACTCTCTCCCAAAACGAATTTCTGCTGTAATAAGGGCAAAAGGTGGGCCCACTAAATATACATATTTTTATATATAATAAACAATATATACAATATATACTCATACAAATTGTTTCAATTTATTTAAATTTATTATTTTTCAAAACTACCAACGTTACCTAGGGTGTTCAATACTTTTGGCCATGGGTGTATAACATTGCTGGCAGGACGTGTTTAAATTTCAATATTCGGCTAATATGTTAGATCGCGGTTGTGAACAGGTTATATTAGGTTGATTAGATGTACAACTACACCATTTTCCAGATGACTACCAGGAAATGTGAAATTTCGTCTTTTAATGTAACGTCGAGTTTAAATTAAAATTATAAGAAATATTAAGATGAAAGTAGAATATAGCATATTTTTTAATAAATTTGGTGGGCTAATACCAACCAGAATTATGAGTATTATTGTGAGCTGGAGAGAGGAAGAGAAAAGCACGTTAGAACACAGTCAGTGATAAAGGAGCAGCGCTAGAGTCACTCGAAACAGGAGGCGGGCGAAGCGAATGCGAGATGTGGACGGATGTTGTGACAAGATTTACGATAATTACGTGACTGCCAGACTATAAATTAGCTCTTAATATTAGGCGAAAGGAGTGGAGGGTTAGGTGGGGGAAGTTTACATTCGTAAGCCAAAGAATAATCAACTGGAGATAAGAATACAAAGCAAAACCTCGCATAAATCAAAAGCAGGTGGAGGGGAGGTGTCACTGGGACAACCAATAAACACTCAAATAAATTGCAAATTTTTTTTTACTGTCAGTATTACTGCGCTGCGTAAGTATCTTCTTTTTCTGACATCAGTCTCTCGACTGGTTTAATGCAATCCTTCATATCTTCCCATCTTAACATCTTCATTTCAAAACAGCCATTGCAACCTATAACCACAGTTATATGCTTCGCATATTCTAATCATTACCTGTTTATACAATTCTTTCCTTCAACTGCTTCCTCCAATCAAAGCCACATGTCTTTAAACATTGCCCACCATCCTGTCTTTCTTTTTTTAAGACTATTCTTACTGTAAGACTCTTTTATCCTCGTCCATCATTTAAAAAATACTTTCATTCTGACCACTTAATTTTCAACATCCTTCTATTGCACCACATTTGAAATACTTGGATTTTCCCTGTTTTCCGGCTATTTCTAAGGTCCATTCTTCTCTGCCGTAAAGTGCAGGGCTCCATATATACAGTTTTAACAACTTCTTTCTGACTCAAATATCGTTAACTGAAACCCTGCGCTAATTCTATTCTGTTTCAAGTATCATTCTTGCCTGTGATTAGTCTTGCTTTGGTTTATATTCAGCACGAATTGCTCTATCAATATTTGTTCATATTTCTCGATATCCTCATTCTGTTCTGCTAACAAGACAGTGTCATCAGCAAATAGCAGCATTCTGATTGCTTCTACATGAGCACTTATGCTATATTCAAATTTTGCTTTCATTTCCTTTATTGATTCCTCTGCATACAAGTTGGGATGAACTACAACTTTGTCTTAAGCCCTTTATAAGTGATGCTTGTCTCTAGTGCTTCTCTAATTTTGTTATAGCCACCTGAGTCTTATATTTTATTATATTATATATAAAAATCTCGCGTCACGATGTTTGTCCGAGATGAACTCCGAAACTACTTAATTGATTTTGATGAAGTCTGGCTTACTGTGTGTAATTTAGTCCAACTTAAAAGATAGGATAGTTTTTATCTCGATTATTAACCTTAATATTAATTATTTCGAATTAAATGTTCTTTCAATGTTTGTCATAGGACAATGGTTTGTAAATATTTGTAAGGGCCTTAAGTTTGAGCGTTCTGGTGGCTAACTGGTTAAGGCGTCTGACTGGAGGTCTAAAGGCCCATGGTTCGAATCCCTGTGCCGGCGGGGATTTTTATACACACTTAACTCGGCATTCACCTCCGGCGCAGGGGTCGAATGTGCAGCAAATAGAAACCTTGGCACCAGGTCATTACGACCGCACGAAATTATTATTATAGTTCCGTAGGTATCTAACAGATGGCGATGTATTAATTTATCGACACAACACTTAGTTATCTAGGTTGGGTAACTATCCAGTAGATGGCGTTGTGTTTCGATTTATTTATGTTACAGTCTACTCCACGTCATATGTGTTTATGTATGACATAACGCAGTTTCGTGAATTTTTCGTGTAGTATCATTATTATAATAGTGATGTGTATTGTGTTGTGACAAAGTAATTATACATATGAATATAACATTGAAGAAACCGTTACGATAAATTCAAAAACATGTAAGTATTTGTTGCTTGCTTCTCATTTTTCTTCTTCTTTTTGTTATGGCCAGCTAGGGACCACGTGTCAATTTCAATTCTTTCCCTGTTGTTTTTTTTTTCTTCTTCTCCAGTACTCCATTATTGCACTCTGTTTTCTCTTTCTCTCTTCAGACCATTTTTCACCCGTTTTTTTCTCCTCTCTATCTTGGAATCCTGCCATATTCGAAATCTGCTTTCGAAAATATTTTCTTTCCATACTGTTCACTGCTATTATTTCGTTTCAAATCTTTCTTAACCTCTTGAATCCCAAAAATTATTTTAATACTTTTTTTGTTAGCTTGGTGTCATCCATGCGATAGATTTGTCGAAAAAAATCATTCTCCCTTTTTCTGACTGATTCTGTTATTTTTTGAATGTTATTATTTATTTCCTCATTAGTTCTTATCTTCCATTGTACTGTATTTTTCAATGGACCCAAAATTTTCCTTATAATTCTCCATTTCAATACCCAAGCTTATCCAATTTCTAATTTGATAGCGAGCGGTCTGGTGGCTTAATGATTAAGGTGTCTGACTGGAGCTCGGAGAGTCCCCAGTTCGAATCCTTGTCTCGGCGTGGATTTTCGTAGGCATTTAACCCGATATTCCCCTCTGGCACAGCTTGCTGTGTAATGTGAAGTACGCCCATGATTCCTCGCTCTACTTTTGCCGATGAGATTAACGCATGTTTAAAACAATCGTTTTAATGGCGGAATGTCGAAACACTTCGTATGACCATTGACATGCGAGTATAATGGCAAAATGATCCATCGGCACAAGTATTTTGTAAGCAATTGCTGGATATTGGAAACGGTGAAATAGAATTGCATCGAAATACACACTACATCAAATTGCCAGACAAATTCTGCACTGTTGTTCACTCAAAAAATGAACTAATTGAGAGTGTATTTCCGGATATATCAAATAATTACTCAGATCATAATTGGCTCAGTAATCGTGCAATCTTGGCAGCAAAAAAATGTTGATGTCAACGAAATTAACTTCCAGATACAACAGTTGTTGCCAGGTGATCTGATGTCTTTTAAATCAATAGACACTATTGTAGATGACAATGAAGCCGTAAATTTTCCAACTAAGTATTTAAATTCTTTGGATATACCAGGAATGCCACCACACAATCTTCAGTTAAAGATTGGTTCACCGATTATTCTACTTCGGAATTTGAATCCACCTAGATTATACAACGGTACACGTTTGGTCATCAAAATGATCACCGGAAATGTTCTTGAAGCAATTATTTTGACTGGAAAGTTCAAAGGAGAATATCGTCCTGTTGCCACGTATTCCAATGATACCGTCAGAATCTCCACTACCATTAAAAAGGCTTCATTTTCCGATTCGTTTGGCTATCGCTATGAACATAAATAAGTCTCAAAGCCAAACAATGTCCGTTTGCGGCTTGGACTTGGAAAGTACGTGTTTCTCCCATGGGCAGCTATATGTCGCCTGCTCACGTGTGGGGAAACCATCAAATCTATTTGTATTAGCAAAAGACAGGCTAGCCAAAAATATTGTACACCAATTAGCCCTTTGATAAATTAAAATTATAAATTGTAATAATTTAAAATAATGAAAATAATTTTTTAAAAATGTTTAAAAATCAACTTCATCTACCTCATTAATTAAACTGAAATTTCAATTTATAAATAAATAAAAAATAAAATATTTATTTTTATAAATATCAATTTTTATATATTTTTAATTAAGTAATTTGTAATAAATGTAATTAAATTTTTTTATGTTCGTTTGTCCTTAATTTCAACTATCCGAAACTCTTTACCAATTACTTTAGAATTTTCAAATCGACTAAAACGTTTTTGTCTTTATTAGTGAATATTAATTTGATTACTTAGGGTAGTTTAGAATAAAATTGATCCAACGTACCATAACTACTGAGTCACAGCAACGCGTGACCGAGTCAGCTAGTAGATTATAATTTATTCTTCTATCTCTATATTTTTACCTGACTTCTTCAAATTTTTGAACATCTTATAACTTCTGACATCATCAAAAACTGTTTCTAAGTCAACAAACTACATAAAAGCATATTTTTTTTTCTTTATCCGCTATTCCAGTATTAATCTTAAAGCTACAATTGTTTCTCTCGTCCCCACGACATTGCTAAACCTAAACTGAATTTCACCTTATATCTCTTATACTATTGTTTCAATTTTCCTGAATTCTAGTAAATAGTTTTGAATCTTGTGTTGTTAGACTTTATATTGTGCTATAATTTTCGCATCGTGATTTCTTTCGGAGTTTGAAGATAATACTTTTATTAAAATCCGTTGGAGCTCCCTTGTTTTGCAACGTTTTAATGTCAGTTTGAATAAACTTTGGATTCTAGGGAGCGTCCATAAACTACTGTGACCCCGTCTAGAAGGGGGGGGGGGTTGGCTGGAAAGCTACGCTGAGCTACGTATGGGAGGGGGATTCCAAGGCAAGCCACGTAGCATCTTATTCATATTATTTGTCACAGTTAAAATAAGGTACAAAACACACAACAGCATGTGAATATTTATTTCTGTTATTTAACTATCTCCGTATGTAATGTATGATACTCTGACAAGAGAAAACAGTGTAAAATATCTTCTGGAATCAATAAGGAAAAAAGCTACGTGCTACGTAAGAGGTGGTGGGGGGGGGGGGAGGTTGAGGGAAAAGCCAAATCGTGTTACGTGGGGGAGGGTAGGGGGTGTTCACAGGAGGCCAAAATGGAGCTACGTTGTTTATGGACGGTCCCCTAGTAAACAATACGGATATAATAGTAAATAAAACTGTACTGAATTTGGAACACTTTCTATAAAAGTATTTTCAAATAACTTGAAAATTGGTTCGAATGTACTGAGCTTGATTGGTGAGCGATAACACTTTGGTCTCGCATTTCGGAGGATGCGAGTTCGAATCCTGGTCGGGCCATATAGATTTCGGTTTTCCATGGTTTACCGATATCATCACAGTCAAATCCCGGGATGGTTCCTTCAAAAGGCCGTGGCTGAATTCCTCTAATGACCTCGACGTCAACAATGCGTAAAGCCATAAGGGGGAAAAAGTGTAAGTACTACAGAATTTTAACTCTCAGTTTCAAGAAGTCTCCACTGGAAAATAAAAATTGTGAGCACCAAACTGTGGTTAGATAGGTACAATACTGTCAAGGGAAAATAAATGAACCACAGAAATGAAAACTGAACACTTAAAATGATATTTACTCTGGTTTTTGCTTCAGACGCTCTAAGTAGTTTTTCTTGTTACGACACAGTAAAAATCTTCTAATGTTTCTGTAGCGTACTTTTGACATAAAAATTTTATATTCTGCAGTCACACACAAAATATCTCTTAACAAATCTTCTCTCCTCGCATAAGAAGCTCATAGTGCCAGTAAGAACTTGTTCCCACATAAATTTCGTCCATTGTTGTTTCCGTCCACAACGTAGCGTTTCTCGTGTTTTCTGTTCTTATAGCTGTGTGAGACAGGACAATAGAGTAAACTGGAAACCAAGATACACGGTTCACAATCTCTAGGGAAATTCGCAGCACCCAACTTGTAGCTGCGTCCTCGTACAGCGGAACAGTTGCAGTTCCTTGTGGTTACATTATGGAAGTGTTTGCACCCCGCTACTACAGTAATACGATGATTCTGCGAGGGCTAGTTAAGTAGTACTGATTAAGTGATCTGCTGATCGCAGGTTAAATAATCACCTACTGATTCACCAAAGGTTTCCTCTTGATGTCCTGAAATTATGTTCCTATGACAGAAGGCACCTTAACTAGGATAAAACTATAGTTTATAAAACTAAAAAACGCTTTTAACAATGTGAAGAAAAACGTTAAAAATAATTATTAACTATATTAATTTTGTCTAACAGCAATAGGATGTCCAAAAATTCTGTATAACTTAATATTTTAAATAATCTTAAAATAAGAATAAAACCCCTGATCAAAAAATTAACTTTAATGTAAAAAAAGGCGTGGGATGCTAGATAACATTTTTTTTTATGCTCAACTATTTATAAAGGTAGAGTCATTATGAAAATTAAATACAGAATGTAGGTTCTTAATATGCCTGCAAAATTTCAAATAATTCGGAAATTATGAAAATTGAATTGAAATATTCCATTACATTCCTATATACATACAGGCCAAGCAAACAGAAGCGCGATAAAAAATTAGTCGATGACATACATTTGACTTTTATTAAATTGTTTAGCTTTCGGATTGCCGGTTCTGGTAGCATAGTGTTACAAATGTCACCGGTTCGAATCCGGCTTCGAGGTGCAGATGGATTTATTGCGTTGAGTTCGTCCTGTGTTTACCATAGTGCAGATTAAACACTAATGGTGATAGAATATGCACAAATTAGTAGCTGGCTGTATAGCTGACACGGCCAAAAGCCATATAAAAAAAAGGCTCAACAAGATTTGCTAAAGTACAGTCAAATAATAATTTTAGAGGCAGCATAATGAATCTACAGAGTCAAGCAGACAACGTACTAACGGACTAATGCGTCTTACTACATAGTAACTCCTAAGTCCGTCAGATATGACGAGTTGAACGCGAATCTCAGTTGCTGGGCTATATGTAAGATATTTCAGATGAAATGGACAAAGAAGGCCAAATTGATAGTGTAACACTAGATCTTTCAAAAGGCTTTTCACAGAGTAAGCCATGAAATGGTTCTAAATAGGGTAAAAAGAATTGGAGTGGATTAAAAAGTGATTTGCTGAGTAGAAGAATTCTTAAAAGGTAGAAAACAAAAAATTAGGGTAGGAAATGCATTGTCTAAAGAAGTGGAAGTGAAAATGAGTGTGCCACAGGGTAGTGTATTGGGACCATTGCTATTCGTCATTCTAAGGAATGATTGTGTTGATGGATTACTACGAGATGTTAGGTTGTTTGCAGATGACATAATGTAGCAGGTCATTTTATTAATTACAGTATATTTTGGGAAATATGTATAATGATAATGTATGAGCGGCGACAGTCGCAGGCAGTGAGCGCCTGGCGTGGGATGTCGCAAGAATGGTCAGCAAGAAATCCAGGTCGGCGAGCAATAGCTATGGAAACTGGGCTCGTGAAGAAGGTGCGAGAAATGCTAGCTGTCAGTTGATTGCCCTTAGAACGAGGACAGGCTACGCAACTGATGAGATATAAGCGCGAGCTCACCGAGGCTCGGGGTCAGGTCAAGTCAAATCGGAGGCAAGTCGGACTACGCAGCCACTATGCTGTGTTAAACACCGAGTGGGGATCGAAGGCCAGCCATGCCCGCTAGTCAGCAGATCAGCCGTCGTAACCAATGTAAGTCCATCAGTCTTTTATATTAACTAAGTGCTTGGAATCCTGCTCGTAGCCATTGGATGACTGTAACAGCCCGCCTGGCAAAGAATAAAACTATGTATGCACTTAGCCTCTTTCATTGACGCAAGCCAGAGATATTCTGATTCAAGTACATAGACTAGTAAGATAGCCAAAGCCAAGACGGGAGTACCATCTACGGGAGCAGCAGCAGACACGCCCCAAGTAAGTAAAACTGGCTAAACGCCCACAGTGACCAAATACAACTTATCCATCCTGACGAATAAGTAACGGGCCATAAATAATAATAAGAAGTCCGCTACAATAATGCTATACAATAAGGTCAAAATGGTAGAAGACAATGAACAGCTGCAGGGTGATATGGACAGGCTATCTACCTGGGTAGATCAAGATGGGATGAAGATAAATGCAAAGAAGTGCCAGCTTATTAGATAAACAGATAAAAACTAAAGACTGATTTTGATTATAATCTGGGGAATGCATTGCTTGTTGAAGACTTGAAATGTAAATAACATTTGATAACAAACTGAAGTTGGCAAGACACGTTGGTCAGGTAGTAGGAAAAGGTTTCACAATCCTTCAGTTGTTGGAATGAGTGATGAGGGAATGTACTAGAGAAGTAAGGGATTTGGGTTACAAAACGTTCATCAGGCAGTTGCTTGAATATGTAGTGTAGTATAGGACCCACATTTTGTGTTTCAAATACAGGAGTTTATAACATATGCTACCACCCCAATTATGTAATTATTTATCATTTAAATATTATTTTGTTAATTGTAATTAATTGTCATTTAAATATTGATTGTAATGATGTACATGATATAATATCCAAGCTCGAGGAAACCACAGATTAACAAACATTGTCTTTGGAAAAGAATGAGTTAGAAAATCTTTGGTCTGATGTGAGAGGTACTTAAGGAAAAAGATGAAGGAAGGTGTGTGTAAAAAGCTGTGGGTTTTAGACTGAGTGTCGCAGTAGAATTATATGATTATATTAGTAGTTCGAGAAGTTATGTACTATAATTGTGTTTTGTTTTGTCTGCGAGCGTTGGATTGATTTTTTTATTAAAAACAGCTGAGAATATACGCTAACGACTTGTAGTTGTAACATCTGTAGAATTAGCGATAATTTGAAGAGCTATTTTATTACCATCAAATATCTTTAAATATTAAAAAAAAAGGTGACCTCTACTCTGTGTGCGTGGATCAAAAGACGACATATTTAGGGCCACGTCGTCGTAAGATCTACAGAGTTTCGAGCAAATTAATTAATGGGATTTGCTCGACTTCAATTGGATGAATTTTAACTGTTTTGAGGTTACAAGTTGGAGGGGGTGCAAAGAAGGGCTTCTAAACTTGCCTCTGGAAATTACCGCTGAACACAATCAGTAACTGATATGATAAAGGAGCTGGAATGGGATTAATTGGAAGACAGGAGGAGGATGAATAGAGACATTGTAGTATACAAGGTGATGATGTATTGGTGGAAGAATTAGAAGTAATGCATGGAAGGAAAAAGGTGACCATGACCACAAACTGGGACTCAATTTCAGGCATAAGAGTGTGGGAAGGTTTTCCTTCGTACGTAAAGGGTTCAGAGATTCCAATGAATTACCAAGAGAAATGATGAATAATTTATCAAAAATACACTAAACAATCTAAAGTTGAAATTAATATTGGGCATAAATAGACTTAAAAAGGAAAGGGGTAAAAAAAATGGGTATGCAGGGCAACTGCCATCGGATCAGTCGCTCCATTGTAATTAAAATTAAATTAAATTCATTTCCCGCTGTTGCTTATATAAACAGAATTATTATTAAGTAACGCTTATAACCTTAATTTAGTAATTTCAGCTCCACCTCGTTTCCGTTTTGACCTTCAAAATTCAAATTAGATTGATAGGAAATACTCTTTCTTTACGATTGATTTCATATTTTAATTTCAAGGGTGAACCACTCCAAAGCATAAACAGGCAACCTAAATTTTCTGCCTGATGTAATAGCACTTATATGGGCACGGAATATAACTAACAAATCTATATCGAGCAAATATAAATAAACAAAAAGCAACTAATAATTAAAACGTGGATATTAACGAGATACATATATTTCTTCGTGGTTGGTTTGCTATTGAAAGCATATGGAACAATTACAGAAACAAAAATAGGTAACCGTCATTCATAGGCCTTTATAATAGCGTTATCTCTGGATACTGGATCGCCGAGGAAGGTTGAGAGTGTGACGTCACAGCATAACAGACATGACTAAGCTGGTCTTTTATTAGTATTGTTTGTTAATGAGCCAACCAGACTGACTTCTAGCATTGCCGTTAAAGGTAACTCCCACTGAATCTAAAAATTTAAGAAAAAAAAAAAAATCATAAAATGCGATAGAATGCGAGTAGGGAAATTTTCACCGCCATTACATTAAATTCAATTCAGAATTCGATAGGTAATGCCGCAAATAATTTAATCAAAAATAACTAGAGCCTCGACAATGGTTCAAGGCCAAGACCAACAATAATACATTGGTAATCTACTTATTATCATTGAATTGTTAACAAATACTGTCAATGCAACTGTTTTGTAATGATTTATTGTCACACGCATTTCGCCTTTCGTCGAGGTATCATCATTGGTGTTGGAAGACTTGGTAGCTGTTTCACAAAGCATGCTACGTTTATAGACATCTAATAAAATGTCACTTGTATGCAATAGTAAGACATTAGAAAACAGTCGCATTTATTAACAATTCAATTAAATAAGTAACTGCAGAATAACGGCAAGTGATATCATTGCATTACTTATGAACAATCTATCAATTAAAATATTGATTAAAACATTACTGGAATTATTTTGAACGTTAACAGAAGTTATTCAGCACATTTTAGTAGTAGAGTCAATACAATAAACAATTTTTATAAACAGAAAATCAAATGAAATATGTTTCTAATTTTTTGGCGTGTCTTTATAATTAATTAAATTATTTAAACATAAATTGAGTAGGCAGAAAAGTAGGTGTTACGAAATTTTACAAAAACCAGTTAAGTGTTATTGTTAGAAATTGACGCTGCCAAAAAATCATGGTTCATATAATAATTACTTAAATGAATTGGTGGCACACTTGGTTGTCAAGTAGTTGTTTATTCTTATTTCAGTATTTCCTTTATATTCTATTCTAGTACAAGATTTCAAGTGATGTAAGTAACAATAACTTAGCATAGTACCAAAATTATAAAACAAACTTTAAAAATGTGGACTTATTGGCTTAAAGTTATCTGAGGATAAATTTTTTTTTTAAATGTTTTTCTCAAATACATAAGTTTAAGCCAGCTGCGTGTGCTGCTGGTTTTGTAAAATTATTGCAGTATTGCTTTTAATATTACATGAAGGAGAACTGAAATCATTTCAGACATTTTCTTTTATATGTAGCTTTATTACATTTCATTCGATGTGCATCACACAACAAAAAAAAAAGAAGGATTAATGAAAGATTAGCAACGTCTCCCTTTCTGAACGTGTGTTTCTACGCTTTTTACTGGAGAACAAATTATTCAATCGCGAATAAATTAAAAAAAAAAAAACTTCTTTAGACTCACATCAATTCAGTGCATATTATTTTTCTCTAGATAAAGTAAGTACTAGCAGTATAAATTATACGGAGGTTCAGTTTCAAAGACAACTGTCATAAAGTCACTGTGATACATTTCAAAATGAGCCACGAAATGTCACATGTTTTGTTGTATCTAAAGATTTATCAAGCAAATGAAAATCAGTATACTTCGCCTCCCATTGCTAGTGTTGATTTAAATGTTCAGCTACCTTCGAGCATAATAATAATTTTTTCAATTTTTTTTTAGTTTAGTAAGTGTAGACTTTTTTTGTTTTTTTAATCAATATATCTCACTTTCCTCCAGTTTAACTTCCATACATACCTCCAGTCAGTTATAAATATAATAGTTCTAAGAAGTTTCTGTCTAAAATGGAACTAATCGTGTCCACCCCGCAAATAGTCACGGAGTAATTAGATCAAGTTCATTGGTTGAATATAATACTTAAAACATGTGAAAATGAGATTTATTTTTTAATATAGATAACCGATCATTCTTCAGGAAACTTTCCCTCGGCTTGTGATTAAACCGGGAGTCAGAATTGTGGCCTCAATTTTTGGAGGTATTTGGATAATCACGGACTAGATATCTGACATTTTTCTGATCACAAAAATTTCCCGTTGTTTGGATCAATCA
Source organism: Vandiemenella viatica (assembly GCA_031002005.1). NCBI lineage: Eukaryota > Metazoa > Arthropoda > Insecta > Orthoptera > Morabidae > Vandiemenella > Vandiemenella viatica. The sequence goes on from CM061921.1 coordinate 243,738,939, forward strand.
AGATGAAAATTGTGTCGTCTTTAGTGTTATTATGACTGAAAAACTCATGAAAGTATCGATTACACTTACCATAGAGAAAATGTTATTTGTAATATTTAGGTAAAATTATTTAAGGTTTAAGATTTAAATTTAGTTTTGTGATGACAACAAGACAGGTGCTGTTATATAAATATTATATGACATTCTCCACATGGTGGCACACTTCACCTATAATGCATGTTCTGTTTCATGGCGGTAAACCGATCCTGGTGGCTGAAGTGTGGTTGGTGAGCGATAACGGGAGGACGCGGGTTCGAATCCCCGTCCTGCCACACAGATTTTGATTTTCCATGATTTCCACAAAACCTTTTAGACTAATGCCGGGATGGCTCCTAAAAAAGGCAATGACCGAATTTCTTGCATCTCCCCTCCTTTGCAGAATCTAATTACCTTGACTTAGACAAGGCGTAGAGAGAAAAATGCTTGAAAGTCAATTTCAATACCGGTGAAAATTCCAGTCTAGATCAGGATTCGAATCGGATCCATAAATACCCCTGTCAGGCGCCATATCCAACTGAGCCACGAGACCCACTCGTCACAGAATATTAAATGAATATACAAAAATTCCAGAATTAACGATTATGCCCTACGTGTCATAGATGAAATATGGTACTAATCAAGAAGACTGCTGCAATACGTTACTGCTATCCTAAATTAAGTTGCAATTCATTATACCGAGCGGTACGGTGTAACGGTTAACGTTCTCGCCTCGCATTCGGGAGGACGGCGGTTCGAATCCCCGTCCGGGCATCCAGATTTGGGTTTTCCATGGTTTCCTCAAATCACTCCAGGCAAATGCTGGGATGCTTCCTTCAAAAGGCCATGGCCGAATTCCTTCCCCATCCTTGCCCCCCATCCTTTCCCGTCTCTAAAGACCTCGATGTTAAAAAGAGACGTAAAGCCGTTACAAAAAAAAAAAAAAAAAAAAAAAAAAAGCAATTCATTAACTAGTTTTTGCGATAAGCAGGCACAGATTAACCAAAATTGAAAATTTATGGTTTTGAACCGTCATGGGGAAGTTTGTTCTAATCAGGATAAAAAAATTTCTTTATCCTAATCGCTGACCGAAGCTATTTCGGTAACACGTTAATACGTCGGAACCTTCAAAAATTGTACTATCGGTCTGAAATTCGATACACACATTCCTTAGGCCATAATATTTGATTAAAAGTGTATAACGTAAGCTTCAAATATGTGGAAATAACGTAAAATTACTCGAAATGTGGGTAGATGCATACGTGTTATTACGCAAGAAATACACGTTATTACATGTTGATGTTAATTCTGCGTGTTTTTTACTATTAATTCTTGGTCCAGGCTGCATTTCAACCTAACCACAACTACTATTACGTTAAACCAACTTAAATGTTCTGTATGAAATATTAGTTATGATGATAGACCCCATGTTTTACCCTGGAAGGTAGGCTGCCTTGTGATCAAAATGGCAACTACGCTCAGAGAAATTGTAAATCTTACTGATTTTCTAAATATTAAGTATCTACAATTTATATGTGGAAAGCAGTTTTTATCCAACAATGAAGACTTAAAAACACGTGAAACAAATATCAACGGCTATTAACGTGTATCTATTGCGTAATAACATGTATGCACCTACCCACATTTCGAATGATTTTAATTTATTTCCACATATTGAAGCTTTCGTTATACACTTTTAATCAAATATTTTCGCCTAAGGAATGTGTGTACCAAATTTCAGACCGATAGGACAATTTTTGTAGGTTCCGACGTATTAACGTGTAGCCGCTATTTCTTTGCGAAGTTTCCTTGAAATCCATTCATTAGTTTGTACGTGATGCGTGAGCATACAGACAGACAAAAATTCCAAATTTTACTGTTTTCAGATGTCTATCGTCAGTAGTTTACATTGTAATCACTCTTTGGCCAATTGGTCCAAGGGCTCAGCTCACTGATTTAGTTCATACTATTAGTACGCGTATACGATACATCTCAGACCGTTTTGAAAATCCAAGTAGAGGGCAATACAACACAAACAACACACCTACCCATGCATTAGGCTGGACTGCTGAGGCAAGTGACCATAACACTTCAAGCATCCTATTTAGTGGCATTACGAATGGCCAGGTAGTCTAACTTAGGAACCATCAGACTTGTTAAGAACGGATTTCGATCTCCTTCATATATGTTGAAGGGTAGACAGCATATATGTCTGTGATGTGGTCATTTCTCAAAATGCGCTCTAGTTTTTGAGGTATTCGCATTCATAGAAACAAAAAATTCGAAATGTCGTGTATGTACGAAATTATTGTTCCTGTTTGAAAAAAGGCAGTGTGGTCTATGCGGTAGTGTATTAGATTCATAATTTTCTGACACGAGTTCAAATCCCCCCAGAATCAAACATTTTTATTTATTTTTATCTTCACAAATTGTCGAACTTGACCTTTTTATTTTGTTAAAACTTCATTTACACGCTTTTATTGAGTGAAATAATGTTTAAAACAAATCATATAACCTACAATTCAGCGTCATTTTTTTCCGGAAATTCTTTTTTTTCTTAATGAATTCACAGGTCTACCGACGGATTGTCTTTTCACAACACAAATCGGCCGTACACCCCTGAAAACTTAATTGCAATCATACGTCTCGAAAGTCTCCATTGTTACATTATTTTTCACTTTTTGTTAATAAGTTGTTTCGGTGCGAATTCAATTGAAATAGTTACTATCATGTTATTTATTTAATCTTCGTCCTTTCTTTATTTGTATATCATCAAGGGGTATTTTAACGAAATACGTAGCATTGCGAAAATAGTTTTTTCTTTCTTCTTCTACACTCGATTTGTTCCAAGAACGTTGCTTGTAAATGGTTGAAAATAAAATAGTAGCCCTATCCTGGAAGAAAAATGGAGCTCAACAAGGAAATGGAAGAACAAGTGACAAACACTTATAAACAGTGCAAAATTTTTGTGTCAGATTCCAGTTTACTAGGAGATTCGTCTCTTGACTTAATTTCATTGGTTATGGGTGAGTCATATTAGGAAGCTATTGTTGATATATGGGCCAAAATTATGTTTGGTGTATCTGTTATAAGCAATCTGATTTGTTTTAAATTTTATTTCGCGAAATAAAAGTGTGTAAATAAAGTTTTAACAAAATAAATAAGTCAAGCTTGACAATTTGTGAAGATAAAAATAAAGAAAAATATTTAATTCTCCGGGGATTTGAACTCGGGTCATAATATTATGATGCTAACACCCTATCTCACAGACCACGCTGCCCTTTGATAAAATGGGCCAGTAATTTGCTATAATCCTGCCATTTAAAAATTTTTGTTTCTATGCAAGGAGATCGAAATTCGTTCTTAAAAAGTCTGATGATCTCCAAGTATGATCCATACCATTGAGGAAAATCTCAATCTTTCCGCTGGTATTCATGTGGTCAATGTTATTATGCGACCGGAAGAAACGAAAAAATTGAAAACTATCTTTTTCACTCCCCCGGATGAAGTCCAGGAGGCGAGCTAATATAGGGTCTCAGAGACACTCTTCGATAAAGATGTGGGAGTGATTTGGCACAAGGAAGTGTCAGGAATTCGGCCATAGACTTTTATGGAAACTATCACACCATTAGCCGGAAGCAATTTCGGGAAACCATGGAAAACCGAAATCAAGCTGGACAGACGAGATTTGAATCAAAGTCCTCCCGAATGCCAGACCAGAGCGATATCACTTACACAGCTGCCACTTTCAAAGGGCACAATATCAAAACCTATTACTAAAATCCGATCCACAATCAAATAAGCGGAAAGATAAAATCGCGTAAAAGTTTTGCTGTTAAGTTCGATTGCTGAGCAGATCTGATAAAGTTAACTCAATTTTTTATGTTTTTGTCCGATATGAACACGATGGGTCAATTAAAGGAAATCTGTTATTTTTCAAATCAATACCAGATCATGCTATTCCAGCAGACATTTTTTTTAAAATTTATTTAGGTTATTTGGGAAAAAATGTATCGCTATGTGTACTGATAGTGCAAAAGAGATAACAGGGAAAAACAGTAGCTTGTTAGTGACATTAAAAGATATAGCACAGATGCATTGGATAAGCTGCTTTACTCACTTGTTACAAAAGAAATCGCAGATAAAGTAAAAAATATCCTGACTTAAGGTGTAAAAATAATAAAACATGTTAAAAGTCGACCGTATCAGAATAGAGTGTTTCCTATATTATGCGGAGAAATAGGGTCCAAGAGTAAATTACTGATTTTCCACAGTGAGCTCAGATGGTTGTAGCGAGAAACAATTTTATCAAGACTTTTTGAATTGGAATATAAATTGAAAATACTTTTTATAAAGATCAAAATTATTCAGGTTCAAATTTTTTAAAGTTATTAAATTGTTTTAACTGTTGGATTAGTTTGGCGAAATATTTTCACTTTTGATTGATTCAAATAAAACAACACAAGACAATGACAATAATACACAGACGGAAAAAAAAATCCCAACACCAAGAAAGACTTGTGTTAGATAAACGAAATTTGGTAGGCGTGTTTATACATCTGAAAGATGACATCGATTCAAATTTCGCGCTTCGCGCATAAGTGTGGCGCTAGTAGCGCTACTCAGAGCTTGCAAATCAGGTTTGCTTTAAATACGCGCTGTAAAGTTTGTGAACGTTATTTACCGCTGAGATTTGACATAGTGAGTTGATGTTAGCCAAGAATGCCTTTAAGAAGACGAAGAAGCCATTATCAACAGCTCACCGAGTTTGAACGAGGTCGTGTAATAGGGCTACGAGAAGGTGGATTTTCTTTTCGCGATATTGCAGAAAGACTTGGCCGGAATGTATCCACTGTGCATGATTGTTGGGTGCAGTGGTCAAGGGATGGTACTGCCTCAAGAAGACCGGGTTCCGGGAGGCCACGTGGCACTACTGAGAGGGAAGACCGCCGTATTCGGCGTACAGCTGTGGCGCATCGTACTGCGTCTGCGGCAGAAATTCGAGCTGCAGTTGGTACCACAGTGACACAACGAACTGTTAGAAATCGGTTACTTCAAGGACAGCTCCGAGCCAGGCGCCCTGTAGCGTGCATTCCACTGACTACAAGCCATCGCCGTTTGCGACTCCAGTGGTGTCAAGCCAGAGCTCATTGGAGGACGGAGTGGAGATCTGTTGTGTTTTCTGATGAAAGCAGGTTCTGCCTTGGTGCCAGTGATGGCCGAGTGTTGGTCAGAAGGAGGCCAGGGGAACGCCTGCAACCAAACTGTCTGCGGCCTAGACACACTGGACCTACACCTGGAGTCATGGTGTGGGGAGCAATTTCCTATGACAGCAGGAGCACTCTTGTGGTTATACCAAACACACTGACTGCAAATTTGTACGTCAGTCTGGTAATTCAACCTGTAGTGCTGCCATTCATGAACAGCATTCAAGGGGGAGTTTTTCAACAGGATAACGCTCGCCCTCATACCGCTGTTGTCTCGCAACGTGCTCTACAGAGTGTCGACATGTTACCTTGGCCTGCGAGATCACCAGATCTGTCTCCAATTGAACACGTATGGGATATCATTGGACGACAACTCCAGCATCATCCACAGCCAGCACTGACCGTCCCAGTATTGACAGCACAAGTACAACAAGCATGGAACTCCATACCACAAAGTGACATTCGAAACCTGTATGACACAATGCATTCACGTTTGCAGGCTTGCATTCAAAATTCTGGAGGTTACACCGGCTATTAATTTAACAGTATTTCACATTTGAAATGCATTTTCTTGAGCTTAAATTAACCTGTGATCTTGAAAATTTAATCAATTAAACATGTTAACTTGACAAATGCATTGTCCAAATTTCATTACTCTACAATAATTTTTTCTTGGTGTTGGGATTTTTTTTTCCGTTTGTGTATTTTGATAACGACAGACGAAGTGAATATGTTTATCAAAAAAATTTGTATCTAAATTATTTTACTGGAAATTTGACCCATTTAACTTCTAATAACATCATCCAAAATATGAAACAGGAAAATTTTATTCTTTACCTGCTTTTGGACATCATGAAAACAGGTTTACATGAGTTTAAAATTCAGTTACTGGAAAATTATCCAGCTAATAACTGTAGTTTCTGGAAATGATGGTTTCTCAATCTGATGAAACCGTTGACGTGGCTGCCAAATCACAAATTGACAGTCTTAACCATCGTAATTAAATATTAGCCGAAAAAACACTGCAACTATAACTGTGGTTTCGGGAATTAGGTATGTTTTTGCCTGCGTGGTGAAATGAATGCCGAAGCTTAGACATGAATGCTTTGGAAACATTAATCTCATTTGATACTTAATTTATTTATTTATTTGTCGTATGATTGCCACTTAACAAAAATTATATACAGAAATCGTCTATTATCACTTTTGAGTGTTTCCAATATCCATCTACGTAAAGCAAAGCTTCTGAAAGAGAAACAAACTCAACTGCCACATTAATTATTAATTAATACATGTTTATAAATGTACTCGATACTCAGAATATCGAACTAGATATCGGTGTCAACCAAATAAAATTTTAATATAATTTTTCTTAATGGCCTTTGGTTTTTTCGGATATGAAGCTATACATAATTTTTATTCCCTCAAACAGCAGCTGGCCACATCTCGTTCGCGTTGACTGTTACAGTGCCCACAATCCATTTAAACCAACTTGATCAACAGCAACATCATCCACGGCCCTACAGGTCAGTGAACGAAAATTCTTTTAGCGTGAATAATGCGATGCCGCTCGTAAGCTGAACTCACGATAATTTTTGGACTCTTTCATTATAATTCCTTAGTTTCTCATCATCACAGCAAAATAAAACATATCTTATTTTACTCATGAGAGCACGAACTATACATTAATCGAAATTCCATCAAAACGCGACCATTAGTTTTTACATGAATCTCATTCATCCTAACAGACAGGCAGACACCAATTCAATAACTGAATATTCTTTTTCTGTAAGCTATTAATAGTAAATCCAAATAATTGTTTCTAGAAAACATGTTAGATACTTTTTAATGAGTACAAATATTTTTCATTCCATCACTAGTATCATGGTTCTACATAGTATGGACAACAGTGAGAAACACTTAATTAAAACTACCAATGTCTGAGGCCGTACTCGAACTGTTGAACAAATCATTCGAGGTGAATGCCGTGATGAATTCTTGAACTTGCCCCTCTGTTCCTGATATACAATATCGTCTCGACGAGCTGTGTAGCTCTATTTTCATTTTTATAGATATATATACATGTTTTTGGGGACATTTCTTTTCCATTACGATTTTTACTTTCCACACATGTTGCTGGGTCGTTGCCATCATGAACTCTATTTGGTTTGAATGTTCCGTCTGCTGCGTTTTAATAGCCGTTCGGAAAAGGCTTGTTATACGTCATGCTCCTTTTAACTGGACGTTGTGTTTTTCGTTTTGCGCCTGTTGTTTTTCTCTTTGTGGCGGTGAAGGGCGTCCGAGCCAATTTGCGAGAGTAGTCATGTATCTGTTTGTTTAAGAGACAGAGAGAAAGGGAGCGCGAGAATGGAGTGTGGGCCAGGAAACATTCTAAACGTGTGTTGTGTGAAAGGCTTAAATCGTAATTCTGATTAGCTAATTAACGCTGTTATTGCTGTTGTGTAGAATTTTGTTGCAATGTAAAGATATTTCTCTGCGGTTGTTTCTGTGATTACCTGACAGTATATAAGAATAATCTTTTTTTTCAGGAGACTTTGTGCAAATATCTAATGGTTTGCGGTATTTTATTGCTCTTCTACATTATTTGCGTCAGTTTTTGTACTATCAGCATTCAAATCCAAAATAGTGAATATTGTTGACGAACAATCGGGCGTGAAAAGTTTCAAAACTCAAAGCTAATTTACGTGAGAACTGTTGAACAGACTTTTGTTTTTTAAGCTATCACACAACGCCTGTAATACTCAAAGAGGACGAGAGCAGCACCCCAAGCGAACATAACTTAGTCGATTTTGGGGAATGGGAGTATTAGGAGGAGCTAAGAAGGCGACAGGAATGCTACAATGGAGACAAATGTACTTGATACAGGCGAGTTAATTTTCTGTGTAAAATCATACAACGTGCGTACCGCTATCCACTTTCCTGCGAGCATCAAAGTCCGCTAAGAAAAAAAAAAAACACATCATCTATCCTTTCCATGATTGAAAAACACATGGTAATAGCACTTACATGGGAATGGTAGTGGCTTTTCAAGTACAGCTCCGTCTTCGAATGACGTTACAGTCACTAACTGTTGTTGTATAGTGAAGAAGACCGAAGAATTACCTTCCAAATATAGTGAAAAGGGTTTTTTTGTCCTTTGAAACAATTTTGATTATTTCATGTATACCTGTAACAGATTCTTGTGCGAAGGTAGCTGCAGTAGTTATGATAAATTTGCAAAGTCTTATTTAGCCGCAAACTTTAAAGACCTGTTCAGATCTTGTTTTGGTGTATTTCTTGTGTGTGTGTTTCGTGATTAATAAAAAAATTATCATTTCTGTATTTATGTGTAATAATTCATATTGATCCAGTCAGCAAACAGAAAAGTTTTTTTATTTAAAAATGTGTAGGGTACGAACTAGTCTCGTGTCTGAATAGAATTGTAGACATTATGAAATTACACACTTCAGAAATAACATAATAATTCCCGCATAATAGTTTACAGACCTCACTCAACGAATTTAATGTCGCTGCAGTTTCTATGTACGCTCCAGTGATTAAAACAAATACGACCAGAATAAAATAAAGAATAATGGAACGTTTTACGAGGCATGTAACATACGTATAATAAATTCAGAAACACATATGGATGTATTGTTTGAGGCCTTTTTCATTCATGGACTCAGGAACACTGTTTTGTCAATTGTTTATCCGTCGAATTCAGTTTCCTTATGGCGTGCAAATAGTTTAATGCTATTTTGAATAGCCACAAATAACATTACAATCACAACACTTCACACACTGAGATTATTATTTACAGCATGTGATACTCATACAAGAAGGTTAGTAAATGTTGCAAATTTTCATTGCTAATTTTGTTGTGCAGTCACGCTAGTAGGTAAACTTTTCATTTTCTATCTGACATAAAAATGTTTTAAGCCTTAAAAATTTTTAACTGCGGAGCTAAAGCAGAAACTTTTTTATTAGGTGTAATTATCATGCTAACATAGTATATACAATTCCACTTATTTGTGATACTCAAAACTAAACAATCTCAATGTCAATCTAGTTATTCCCAAAACTATGAATAAGGTGGAAATGAAAGTAGATGGAAAAGGTACAGAAATTAAAATTTATGAACGTCACATTCCCTTCCTTCCATTGGGAACAAAATTATTGCTGTTTTAAACAAGAATTGAAACAATTTCAGCTTGAAAACATTTTTTCTATAAACAATTATTTAAAACAGGGCTAAAGAAATGAAGCATTTAGTTTGAGAAATCGAACAAATAGAATATTTGGTCACTAATATGGTGCACGTATTTTTCTTAAGTAATTATGTTCATGATTTATCAGGTAACACCAGAATTCTATCAGCTGAATGTGAAGTTTCTTACTTACTTAGTTTTAACTAATAGTTATTATATTCATAAACACTAATGTACTTCCTACGGTCGTCACATTGCTTTCACAAGCGGTCAAGATCATCAACATTTATCCAACCATGAATGATAATTTAAAAGTCTCATACATATAATTGGAATACTTCCTTTCGTCACGCTGTATGAAATACACGTTAAGGCAATACTGTTCTGGGGCTGTAAGTTGGGCGATGCATTAGCCAGAGTAGATTTTTCCTTTCTATTACTGAAAGCGCTTCTTTAAGAAATGTCTGGTTCTCGTGTTCTAAGACCTACTTAATAAATAAGATTTGTCATGTGACATACAGTGTCCAATGAATTCGCTCTCATTAAAAAACAATTAAAGCTTGCTTCACATAAAATATAAATGAATGTCAGTTTTTAGATGATTCAATGCAGTTAAGAATCCAAAATAAATAACTTTTTAATAAGTTTTTGGAAATTCGGAATCTAAAAGAATAATATACATGCGGCAAAAAATTAACTATTTAGAACAGTGATGTACATACGTTATGAAATCGTAACTTAAGCAATATTATGGATAAAAATTCAGACGATTCAAGTTATATTAAAAAGATCGTTAAATGCGAGTTATTCTCACACGCTGAACATTCCCAACAACTATTGTGCAATAAATTGAAAAAAATTAAATAACAAGAAATTTTTAAATCGAGTTCATAATTCGTTTTACGAAATAGTATATTTAAATCAAACAAAGAAAACCAGCTGAAATGTGGGTATTGGAAAATTTGTGAATTTTTTAAAATGAATTTTCATGACATAATTACTACCCAAATCTTTAAATCTTCAATCGAATCTTACATAAGCTTTTTTGTTGAAAAAATTACCAGCCGAAGTGTCAAGATGTTAAAATTAATCATTTTATTATTTTGCGAAAACGGTAAAATCTGTAAACGTCGATCTCCAATCAGACTCCTTTATCATTGAACTACCAGACCGCTTAGTCTCCCCACCCTACACCACATGTAATTGTTTTCACCCTCATGATTTTTCATATTTTTTTGTTATAATTTTCTTAAGTTCAGAAAGATGTAAAAAAGTGTGCAGATAAACATTTCTCAGTTAAAGGGTTTATACTTTATAATGGTGAGATAGACCAATAGACAGACAGAGTGAAAGAATCCATAAGAATTCATTTTTCCTTTCAGAAGGTACGCAACCATAAAAATAATAGACACAGCACCTAGAAGATCCTATTGTAGCACGCTTCTATCACACTGTATAATAAAGTAAAGATAAGTGAGATGAGATGGGCTCTGTGTCCAGACTTCATTCCTGTGTGTAATTTATTGCTCTACAAATGACAACACTGAATTTTGATGCCTGTCAAATTTTAAAAAATTAACGTGAAATGTGTGAAAAGTACGAAATCCAGTACCCAAAAGGGTACCAACTCGCACTTAGTTGCAAATAAGGGATTTTGAAAAACATCAGTAACTAGGTAATACGTAGCATCATAACTATTACAGCTAATAGAACCGAAATATGATTGGTTTAGTAGATTGTCAGCAAGACAATCCTATTACGTAGGAAGGCATCAAACACGCCAGTTTAAGAGGCTATAACAGATCTTCATCACTCAGCAAATTTGTTGTTAACTGATCGCTAAGCAGCGCAGGTTAAGTGTGACTTTTAAAAAAATATAATAATAATAATAAGATGTACCTTACACTTTGAACCATGATTTAATAACCAACCTGTCTATGAGTAAACAAATCGCAGGTAGTAAACTTCCTTTCGTGAGTGTAACTGAATAAGGGGAACCAGTCAAATATTACAACGAAACCGAGTTTATTGGGCGAGTTGTAAAGGAGGTTCCAATCCCCGTCCAGCAATCCATACTTAAATTTTCCACGGTTTACCGAAATCACTTCAGATTAATAAAAGGATGGTTCCTTTAAAAGGCCGAATTCCTTCCCGCTCCTTGCCCCAGTCCTTTCCCGCCTCTAATGACCACGATGTCGACAATGCGTAAAACCATAAGAAAAAATAATATTTGTTCTAGAGAAACTGATATAGTAAACATGTTTCGGCTATCAAACACTCCGTCGCCATTCTGAAGCGATGAAGCGTTTTATTATCGAAATATTTTGTGAAATCATTACGTTTACTCGGTTAGTTTCACTGGAACAATATATTACTTTTTATATATTAATTAGATGTACCGATGAATTTAACTATCTTAAGTGTAACATGCTGTGTTATACATATAATGGTCACATCAATACTATTAAATGCTCTGATTTCTCGAATAAATTATCTTCACTTGCAGTTCAGTGGTAACGAACGAAGTCTGTTTCAGGGGGCGGATACCGCCCGCAATGCGCGACTGGTTGATCAGATGCAGGCGGCTCGGCGGTCTATTGCTACTCTTATGTTTCCAGTGCTCTGTTTGCTGCATTTGTTGTTTAAGAAAGACCAAAAAAATCGGTAAATACCAGTTACTCTCGCGGACTGATGGTTCCATGCACAGATTGTGTATTGAACTGATTTTTTTTTTTTTTTTTTTTTTGTGTAACTGCTTTACGTCTCTTTTTAAAATCGAGGTCTTTAGAGACGGGAAAGGATGGGGGGCAAGGAATGGGAAGGAATTCGGCCATGGCCTTTTGAAGGAAGCATCCCGGCATTTGCCTGGAGTGATTTGGGGAAACCATGGAAAACCCAAATCTGGATGCCCGGACGGGGATTGAACTGAATTCACAAAACAAAACTTTATTGCAAAAAACGTTTTTAAAAAATTCAACCAATAATTTTTAAATAGAGTTTATTACACGTCTAGTGAAAAAATTCTGTCAAATGATATATATATTAATCAAACACAGAAAAAAATGTTTGAAGAAATTATAGTAGATGTTCCAATAATTTTAAAAAAAAAATCGAAATAAGAGTTTTCGCCACATACTAGTTTCTCTGCAATTTGCTATATTATTTCTACAATCCTTTTTAAAAAATGGTATTAAATTAGGCCTTTGTACACCTATTTACTGCAGACGATGTTATCCCGAACTCAAAAATATATACACCAACGTGAAGCTCATTAGATATATATCATTTAAAATGTACCAATATCCTCTGACGGCATTTCATTTATGGTAATTGTTTTGTAATTTTCTTAATAGTGCTTTTTTTGGCTTTTCCACACTGTGCTAGTTAAAACTATGGAAAACTGCAGTCATGGATTATTTTCTTGTGTCTTATAAATGTTTATAAGTTTTTGATATCACTAAACATTCTCTTTCCTCCATTCCCCCCACAAAACGCTGCTATAACAAGTTTGTCATTTGTTCATTGAATGTCATAAACTACAGTAAAATGCCTTTGAATCTGTGCAAGCACAATGTTTTTGTTTTTAAGCTAGAATTTCAACACAAATTTCTGTTGTACTTCGTGCATAGTAATTTTTAGTTTATTTTTATGAACTCGAATAAATATTTTGACGAACTGATTCATTATGTGCAGTAAGAACACTACAAGGACGTAAACTTTGTAGGTCCTATTTTTACTCTATTTCCGCACTTCAGTCTGACCTAGTGCAGCTGGTTTTATTTGTGAGGTTGGTACTGAATATCGAGCTCCCAGAAATGTCACGGGAAATCACAGTGCATCCAACAAACATTGTTTTTAGCTCAGTTTTGAGTACCGGAAAACATTGGAACTTTGTATATGTGCAAAAAGATACTAAACAGTTGCTTCATTGCTATGTTATAATTACCATGTGACACACGGTTTATAGGAAGTCATGAAATTAAATTTTCAAATTTTCATGACATAACAATAGCCAATCGCCGCTGTTTTAATATAGCTACTCGTTGCAGTTTTACAAACGATCATCAGTAAACTGCTCAATAGAATTGTTTCTTCTGATTTAGACATGCTGACTTCAAGTGCTTGAAAATAACTGATTTCATGGGTTTCTGGCATTGAATACCTGAATGGACCATAAAGATTTCCCCTAAACCTGGTTTACAATAAAAGTATTTGGGTAGATAGCACAGAGTTATAAATAGTCAAATTACATCTCTGCGGACGAACACATTTAGTGAATTCACATACGAATCATCAACAAAAGATCATTAGAGGCAAGGACTTTGGTGTTTTCAACAAAGAAAAAAGGTTTTAATCTGCCGCAAACTGAAAATCAGCATTGCTGGTATATATTTCGGAGAACGCAGTCAAGCCAACCGACTGGATTTCATTTCCGACACTGCTGGCCATAAAATTCAGTGTGAAAATTTTTGCTTAGTGAATGTAAGATCAGTATTAAGTTCTCAGTCCTATATCAACAATTTCTCACTTAGTTGTGATCGTGTTTATTTCTGTGATTTATTATTTTTTTGGTTAGTTGAAAACAACTTCCATAAAGATTCTTTTCCACAGTTTACTATCTTTATTTGTAGGATCACAACGTTATTATTCAAACCAAATATAATTCACCTCCTATCTAGGAATATACCTCTCAGGGTCCTATCATTCGTAGTTGGTTAATAGGTCCACACTGAAGATACTAACCACTTCAGAATAATTCTGTTTCTCTTTTGACTTGATTTATAAACACACACAGCTTGTGTTCTTGATTATTCCGCCGGGTGAAAGAAATTTTGACTGCCTCCCACTTGGCCTACAAGATTCCAACCAGTGCCTCTTAGGTAGATGCTAACAGTGAGCTAAATAAGAAGAGACAGTGACGCGAGATTCTGTAATACAATAGAAACACTGTCAAAATAAAACAGTATATGTGGTGGAGACGCGAAGGTTTTTGACAAATACGTGTTAAGTAGTTACATCTGATTTGTAACTTACTTACAGAAATAATAGTGGCATATTTAAGGCAGCCTTGTGATGCAAATTATCAACACTCTCTCTCCACACAAGATGTAGAGATGGCAGGATTAATAAGCAATTTACACGCTAACAGTTATTCAACCGTATGAGAATAAAACATTATCAGATATGTGATACTTTTAATTAACTGACACATGATGGAAAAGGTAATAATACTGACGTACTGCATACACTGTGCAATAGCGTTTTTTCTCTTAAGTTTATTTAATCACAAACACTTCCTTCAGTATAAATAATTGCTCGAAGATTGAAGACAGAAAAACGAGGTACCATTCACTACTAGTTACACACTCTTACTCCGAACAATTACCAAATAATAGTTTCTCTACAAAAGTCTTGCAATAAGAGTGGAATTTCTTTATAACTGCAGTTAATAGACTTTTTTTTAATTTGAGGACGGTTCCACAGCATTATTAAAAATTAAAACAAATTAATCAGGAAATATGCCTAAAATTACTCATAATTAAATAGAATGGATATCCCTATTACTGTTTAGCCTTGAACAGTATTTTTAATTTTGAAGATCAGTCTGTAGCGCTGCTTGAGCTAACAACTGCTACGCAACTCTACTTACTAAAACTTTGAAGAAGAATCATCATCAAACGATTCCTGAAAATTAATTAGTTACATCAGTGATTCTCAACCTGTGGTCCGCAATGATGGGATAGGAAATTAAAAATTTAAATTCAGTTCAAAACAGCTATCACAACAAAAATAAATTAACAGTGAGTATTAACATAATATCATATTCTTCCATAGTTTATTATCCTTCTTTGCAGGATTATAACCTTATAATTCAAACCAAATATAATTCACTTCCAATTTCATAACTGTGCTTCCGAAAAAAAATCAAGATTTATTGTGTTATAATAATACAAATATCAATGATATACACGTATGTAAAAAACTAATTCCATATAAGTCAGAGGTCAGTAGAATTATGAGAAAGACTGAACTGCGACATCCTGCCAGAATTACACTAATGAAAGTGCTACAGATGATATAGAAAAAGAGGAGAAATCCCGAAATAATAACTGAAATCCGTAAAATAATTATAATGAACAAACTAAAAGATCCTCAAAGACAATATCGGTTTAAAATTTTATTTTCTAGCCAGTTACAACAGATGTACATGTAAAATCAACTAATCTTATCTAACCCACTTGGAGATTATACACGTTATCTAGATTCACAATTTATTTCTAGAAATTTTTATTGCCCCTCTAGTTTAATACTCGGATCGTAAAAGATAATGCATTGTTCTCCATGAAACGATTTCTTCAAAATATTAACTTATTTTCAATAGTTTCAATAAACTACTCAGAGGAAGCTGTCAAATGATGGCTTAATGTTATTCACGGCATATCTCTTTCCATCGTCAGTAGTGATCAGATGACCCCTATATCGACGAGCCTGTAATTCCCAAAACTCACTAATGCCTTCCAGCATAGCCAATTTCAGCGCGCACTATAAGCTGAACGCACATTTCGTCTGAATTAATGACTATGTAGGGAGGGCTTCTGCGCATGCGCGGGCCCCGGGCGCGATGGCGTAGGCCGCCCCCGCAGCCCGGGAGCCGGCGTTATAGATCGCGCGCACGCCAGCCGGCCCGCAGTCTACCCACAGCACTCCCGCCACCACGTCGTCTGCTCCACTAACAACAGCCACGCACAGGTACTCAGTCCCTCGCCAGTCAACATATAAGTCGTAGCTTAAGATGCTATTTCTGAAACAAGGCCACAGAAAAAATAATTTAGGATGATTTTCTTGTTACATCTAGGCCGAGTTTTATACTTGCCGCGTAATATTTCCCTTTGCTTATTTGCCGAAAACCTTCGTCAGCAAATTTCTAAGTTACAGAGACCTTTACTCAACACAAGAGAACAAACAAAGAAAATCCCTCACATGTTTTCTTCATTCTGTTAATGTTTATAAACATTTCTAATCCAGCTTCTAAAACATGTTCCCTTAGTGTCAGTTGTTTTTTTAATGATACAAGGGCCATATTCTAGATCTCAAAACTTAGTTCACCAACATTCCTTGCTCAGGTCATCTAAACACAAAATCTGGTACAATGGTTATGATGTTTATAATTGAAATTGTATTTAAATTAGTATTAACGCTTGGTTGAATCATATTTCATTCTAAACATTCTTAATAAAAAAATATTTCCCTCGTTTTCATATTTTAACTTTAATTTAGTCATTATCTTTACTCACATGATTTTAGCCAAGCTTATAAAATATATTTGTGTACCATTCAAGTTTTGTTTTTGTTTCATACAGATTAAAGTGGTTACCAAATATAAATGTGAAAATGTCTGTGTAGTTTAACATGTTTCCAGAACAGGAAAAAATGTTGTGCTGATTGGCTATGATTCGTACGAAGCAAGCACATTGCGTCTTGTCGCCCTAGCAACGAGGTAAGTTTAAAGGAATTTGCTAGACTAATCTGTTGCTAGTCGCAAGTAATGTACAAAACTACGCCTTCGAGGGAACAATTTTATGTGATTGTATACTTTCACATACGATTCTCAGGAATAACTATGAACAACTTACGATTTTGCTCATTCATTTAAAAATCAGTCTAAGCAAGAATGTATGAAACCTAGAAACTAATTTTAATTTCTAATTACTCGTAATTTGCAACATTCATAACTTTTATTAGAATTTTTTTATGGCAATACACCAGGAAAACCTTTCAGTTGAAGTACTTTGGGAGGACAAACCCGCAAAATTGTTTTTTCGAGGACTGCAAATAATCATTTTTTCCCTTAAAAATGTGGATGGTAAGTTTTGGGTTTTTGGAATAATAGCATTTGCTGCTACGTTTTCATAAAAAACAATTAGTTTACCTAAGTTGCTGTAATATTAGTTTAACCTCACATTACACAGCTACGAAACTAATACGTGTCACAACACATCAATAAGAATTTTTTTTCGACAGACTTTGGTTTCTGTGTGGCTAAATCCTTCATCTTCCTTATAGTTCTAAGTCCCGCAGTAATAAATTGTGATACAAACCTTGACTTTTCAGGCTTACATGTATCTTAACGTAAGCAATAACAAAAAAAAATCGAATTTACACGATTAAAAAAAAAAAAAAAAAGTCCTACGCGGAATTTATGAAAGCAGCTTCTGTGCTTAAACAAATGTATGCGTGAACAAGTAGTAGAAAATGCAACTAAAAAAGACCATTAATAAGGGCTCAATACAATATTTTTCATTATTTCACAACCAGAATCAGATCAATGTTAAAATTAAAAAAAATAATTGCATGAGGTTTCAGTGTCTTTTGACAATTGAAGCAACAAAAAATGACATTCAATTATTGCTACTAACACCTAATCAAAGAACAGTAATTATTTATTTTACCGATCCCAGTGGGTGAGCGGTAACCCTAGAACATGGCATTCAAGAGGACGCGGGTTCGAATCTCGGCCCTGCCATCCAGATATATGTTTTCCGTGGTTCACTCCAGATGAATGGCGGAATGGTTCATTCAGAAGGCCATGGCCAAGTTCCTCCTTGTTCCTTGTCCTTCATCCTGTCCTGGTTCTGATGACCTCAACATCGACAAGCCGTAAAGCCCTAAACCAAAAATGTAATTATGTAGAACACCACGGAACATAATCATAGAATTTTAAACATTGTGGAACTGATTCTTTTTATAGCCAAATCCCTACCCACAGTTAAAGTCCGTTATTTTCCAGTAATAGATCATCTAATTAGAAAAAACTTTAAACAATACATTTTCCAGCACTCTGCTCAACTGCTCGAATCTAATAATATTATTAAAATAAATTTTTAAGGAATTATATAGGAAGTAATTTTTTGACACATATTTCTGTTTCAAAAGTATAGTTGTTACAAAGACAACCATCGTGTGTATAATTCCTAATCGCTAGATTGCGAATCAAATTTCTGGGTTCAATCCCAAACCTCTCTGCTGATTGTATAGAGTGAGGGCCTGCGACTGTATTGATGGTGATCAGTAGTTCAAACGAGAACGTTAAACCTAGAGGCCCCATTGTATCTTTCGGAAGAAAAAGAATTCTTGAAGGACTAACACCGAGTCTCAACCTTTCTCTTCTTTCATAATCGTGTACAACTCGAAAAAAAAAAATAACCGTCATCGTAGTTATCGGTACATAAACTCTAACAACAGCAATCATTAGGGACTGGGGGATAAACATCTGTCGGGGGCTGCTTGAATTTGTTTGCGGACATACTTGCTATGCGCTGTCCGATTTCGTTAATCAACCTGAAACACTAGTAAAAATAGGGAAGAACCAAAGTTCTATTCGCATTCTGGAAGACCCAGGTTCGAATCCCCGTCCGGCCATCCAGATTTGGATTTTCCATGGTTTCTCCAAATCATTTTAGTTGAATGGTTGGATGGTTCCTTCGATAGGCCATGACAAAATTCCTTCCCGTTCCTTACCCCCTGTCTTTTCCCTCCTCTAACGACCTCGACGTCAACGAAGCCTAAAAAAGAAAAAAAAATATTATATTCAATAAAAGCCTGTTTCTGTTGTAAGCAACGGCAGCACGAGTATACTTCCTTCATCTCTGGTTTATTCCAGTTCCCAGAAAGCAAAATTCTGTTCAAGAGTAATTCTTTGGGTTGCGGTTATGCCTGGAAACTTGAAACAACAAATTGAGTTGCCTAAATAATGTAGAAACATTTCCAGGAACACAACCTCGATGGTCAGTTATTGAATTTGATGAAGGACTGACTGTCTTGAACAGTTTGACAAAGGTAATTACAAAGGTTACTAGTGAAGACAAGCTATTTCTTATGAACTGAGGTGTATTTTCCCAGAAAACGCTTGCAAGTTACGAAATACACCAGTAGTTTCTATATTGCACGATTTTCTGAGAGCAGTCAACGTAAGTTCTTGAATGATCCAGAGACACAAGGATTGCTGTGTTAAAATGAAACAAATGCGAGTCACAGCTCAAATAAATCAGAACCGTAAACTCCAAAGTAAGTCAACTTATCCGATGACTAAAACTATTATATGTTCTCCGATAGATCAGTTCAGGCATTCAACTCTGAAAAAATTCTTTGTTTGTCACTAAGAGTAATGAGAAATTAATCAAATGCAATAAACAAACAAGGATGAATAAGTAAATTTACATCATACACAGAGAATTATTAAAAGATATAGATGCTTTACCTGTATCTGATCTAGTTTTATAGGATGTGATAAAGGAATTTATTGAGGACGAATGACAAAAAGATGGAGAATATATAAATCAATCCATGATATTTGGGAATGTTAAACGGTTGATGGGTTTCACATTTAAGGTAGCGAAGAACTGAAGACATCTGATACTATAGATCACATCGCAAAAATAGTCTGGCCAAATAAGGAGAAAAATAGTGGAACACCAGCTTGAACAATCTAACCAATAAGATATATAACACAGGCTTTTGGTCTCAAAATCTCACTAAGCTAAAATACGAAATGCAAGGCCAAGTTAGTGACCATCAACTTTATATATCAAAATTACAAGGCCTGTGTATGTAGTATGCAGTAGTACAAAAATGTTTCAAGATAAACTAACAAAATCTATCTCTCATAATACAACTGTAACCGGGGAAAAGTCTATAGCTTCAAGCTGTTTAAAAAAAATAAGTTGGGGTGATATTAGTAAGCTACAGACAAGGAATCTACTGTTCCCTTTTTTAAATTTGTATCTCTCTGTCTGTCTGTCTGCAAGTTGGGATGAACACAATTCACGCAAAAAATACTGGTGGGATTTCACTTTTATAAGATGTAGAAAAAATAATAAGACATTTAATGTATAAGTGGCCACACGTTAATATCAATTTTTTATTGAATAGGATTCACTTAAAAACTACTGGTGTGAATTTGGTAAGGTTTCAATTAAAGTACAGCTCGTGGTGTGGTGGATAAATAGCATTTGTTTCATTTTGATGTGATGTTGAAATGATGAGAAATTTAGGATATTAGTGTAGATTCGTTGAACGCGATTCACGAAAAAACAACTGGTCAAATTTTGATTAGGTTTTTATTAATACTGTGAAAAGCCCTTGGAACCATGAGTAGAATAAGCTTCCTTTTATTTAGGCGTGACGTCGATGCACTAAGGAATTAAAATAAAAATGTCCACAAATTATTATAAAATTAAATTGCTTCTCGCAAGTCATATGTTTATCGTGAATTAAGTGTACGAGCGTCATCGAATTGTGGAGACCCTTCTTGCAAAATGAATTTGCGCTCAGGCAGTCACGAGGGTCGTGCATCGTGCAGCTCTTGACGGTATAGGTTTCGGAGACAGATGTATGATTAACAGCTAGTTCAGAAACCAGTTGCTTTCTGGTTTTGTGCATTTACTTTGAACTGGTTCGAACTTGTGGTTTAATAATCCTTAAACTTCGTGATCCAGGTGTGTTACTCGTTAACTGTGAATGTTGCTCATTAATTTTGGCCGCAGTAAATCAACAAAAGATCAATGTCGGCTAAAACCATTTATGCAGAATAATCTAATGTTCCCAGTTATAAATATTTCTTGTAGAAAAGTAAGATCTGATTGGCGACCCGAGGAAGAAAAAGAAATGTGTTTCGATGAAGCTATCTGAAGAATTGTTACATGTCGCTATCCCGGGAGAGCAACTGCAGAACTACAAAATATGTAATTTTCAGGAGTCAAGAAAACGGAATTTTTATTATGCAATAGTCCATCAACCAAAGAATAGTTGAGCAATTGGATTGACAGCATCAGCCGAGCGTGGTGGTGTAACGGTTAGCGTTCTGGCCTCGCATTCGGTAGGACGGTGGTTCGAATCCCCGTCCTGGCATCCAGGTTTGGGTTTTCCATGGTTTCCCAAATCACTCCAGGCAAATGCCGGGATGCTTCTTTCAAAATGCCATGGTCTAATTCCTTCCCATTCCTTGCCCGACCATCCTTTCCCGTCTCTAAAGACCTCGCTGTTAAGAAACGTTAAGGAGTTTAAAAAAAATACAGCATCATATTTGTTGTATGACATCATGCAGATTCAAGAAATAATGGTAGGAAGTAAGTACAGCAGAAATCCACCATGAAATCAATCCATTATTGTAATTACGTCATTTTTACCGTGAAATATGTTTGTAGATTTTATTTAAGTCAAAAAAGTACACAAAAGTTGTTATTACTAACAAAAAAAACATTATTATAGTACATTATTTCATTTAATATAATGAATGCTGAAAGTTCATTTAGAATCGAGGCACAGTATTAATATCAATGAGTCGTTCATTTTATTAATAGTAAGTGACAAATTTTTGGTAAAAGCGGGTTTTAAGTTGACAGATGTAATAGGTTTACTCACAGAAGATCACCTTCTGTGAAATTTTATACTATTCCACTCCGACTGCTAATAGTTGGTTTGGAACTGAAATGTATCAATAGCTTTTCAAGACGCAAAAAGTCTAATTTCTTTTATCTTGAATACATTGTCATCAATGTCTTCATCATACAGGGATCTTAAGTTGGAGAAATGAGAGATGTTCATTTCATGAACCTTTAAATATATCCCATTAAAAAAAAAAAAAAAAATGCTATTTCTCAAATAGGAACATAGATGGGGCCGAATTTTTTGCTCTATTCAGCAATTTTTCAGTAATAGGAGAAGGCCGGGCAAAGTGGCCAGGCTAAGGTTTGACGATGTTTTAAGATAACTTACAATGTTCATAAATGCATCAAAATCAAGGGTTTTTTTTAGTTAAACTATCCTAGTACATACCAGAATTTTTTAGTTACCTATGCATTAAGTTTAGTACCTAAAATAACCAATTTTTATAAAAGTACCCAAATGTCCACTTTGCCCAAAATGGTCGGGCAAAGTGGCCACTTTGCTTCAAAATCAGAATTGAGTGATCAAAAACGCTCCAAATTTGCAAAACAATGCACTTTATTTTAAAAAAATCATAGGAGTTGTAAATAATAGAAATTATAAGGGCAAAGATTCGCAAACGAAGAAATAGCTGTTTCGTTCAACTCCATCACAGAGGTTGTGAGCCCAAAAGTAACACATTTGGCACTGGATCCATCGTTCTTGTGATCTTGAGCTGAAAAACTTTCTTTGCAGTACAGGCACTGTGTGTGTTCTTGATCATCGTCATCATTAAATAACACTCTCTTTTGGTTAGATTTCCTGCGGTTGGTGGTTTTCTATCTAGCATTGGTTTGCTTCTTTTTTTGTTTTCTTTTGCACCTTCAAGTACATTTCTATATGAACTTGATTTGAACATCTGCAAAGAACCTTTGTTTCGGCCCTTGCATTTGCTTTTTCCTGCTACTGTTGCACGACCATATCCTTTGGGCTCACAGAAAAAGAAGTCTGCGGTAGTTGAAATACCACCATAAAAATAGAAATAGTTTAATTACTTTTCTTTTTTGATTATTGCTAATATTCTCACTCCAGCTTCACATGATAATAAAGCATCTATTCAAAGCATTATATAATGTTAATAATCTGCAAGTAAGAAACAGAATCCGTGCGCAGCAGACAGGGGACACCGCCACTTTGCCCGGTTTGGTGACATTATAGAAACGTTATTCTATGTTAACAATGCAAAGAAACAATCATGATCACCAAATCAGGAACTTAAAACAAAAACATCACTCTTGCAAAAGAATTTTGTTCAGAAGCAGTAAGTCGTATGATTTCTTAGTAATAAATTCATGAACTGACCTCATACCAAACCTCAGGCTCATCAAAAACCACAAATATGCTAATAACTTCGAAAGTTGATACGCTAACCGGATCGGGATTCTCAAGATAACTGAAGAGATTAAGTTACAATAGTTATAATGTTTTGCCCGTGATGGCAATATCCCTCGGTCCCTAAAACCACCATGGCCACTTTTCCCGCCATGTCCACTTTGCCCGGCACTCCCTTACTATGAACGGCAATCCCCTCTATTTGAGTATGGCGACAGACAAGATATTTATGTGTTGCTGATTTGATTTTAGAAATTTCAACAGCAAAAATGCTCGCAATAACAAATCTACAATTTTGTTATCCACCAGAATTCTCTGAGTATAACGCCATGCCAGCATATGGCTTCAACTGTGCCAACTCTTCAAGGAACTGTAAAATATTAGACTCAATTTCTAAAGCATCTCTGTTCAAAAAACCTTCACGACAGAAGAAACAGCACATTTTGCCATTATTTATTTCTGTTATTGTAAAATTATAACAAATTCAATCGAGATTTGTAGAAAAACGCAGAACTTTATGCAGTTGAAACTGGTAACATGGTCCGTAAATTATAAACTATCAGCGTAATTTCGGATTTTTCAGCTTTCTCTTAATCAGAGCTTTTCCTTCATAAAATAAAAAGGGCAATTTATATTGACGAGAAGATCTGTAATTATTTAAAGCACAATTATGTCATCGCAATTGAATATTATTTTTAACAGAACGACGACCAAAAGCACAGTTACATCAAAAAACTTACAAAAAACTGATATCAGTAACGACATACACTATACTTACGTCACTTATATTCTGGTATAATAAACAATTATTGACACGAAATTGAGTCGTTGAGGCAGAAACAACGCCTAATACACACAATTTTGAACTCAACTGACAGTTGTACTATTGTTCTTCCAAAAGGTTATACCAACAATTTCAACAACGACGCCATTTCCCTGTAGATGCAAAAAATGAATTAATTTCCACGGCTGTAAAGTTTCATTTCATACATACGTAGTACGCACTTGAAAACAAAGTTTCAGTTTTTGCAGTTGTGCCGTTGTTCTTCCGGAACAGCAATATGATCGAGCCCACTGTCATTCAGTTTCACAAAATCACTCGGAATTGAAATTTCGACATGAGATCTGTACTGGCGTTTGATCTTTAAAATAACATCATTTTGAAAGGTAAGTAAATACTAGTATCTCTCATGAGGACGCCGACAGTTATACTATTTCTATCACATTGAACATTCAGAACACGTTTGATAACTCTACAGTTATTGCCTTGTTGGCATTTCACCTGAGAAACAAAACGCGGAAAGACAGTGAAAAAATCACAAATTCGACATCACACGCTAAACAAACCATCCTGTTCTGTCTATATATAAATCGTATTTGAAATTTTTATTGACTATGGGAATTTTTATTTTTTCAAACCAGACACAGTACTTTCTATTTAGATTTGAAGTGAGATACTAATTAATTAATTGAAAGTAATTGTTTGACGCATTCGGGTGGACGCGGGTTTGAATCCCCGTCTGGGCATCCAGATTTGAATTTTCCATGGTTTCCCCAAATCATTCCAGGCGAATGCCGGAATGCTTGTTTCAAAAGGTGATGGTCAAATTCCGTTTCTTGCCTCACCGTCCTTTTTCCGCCTCTAATGACCTCGACGTCGACGAGGCGTAAAGCCACAAAAAAGTATTTGTTTGATATTGCGTCTATTGTAATGATGAGAGAAGTCTAGAACACACAGTTAAAGTGAAATTCTGAGGTTTGTAATCGAAGGCTGTTGCCACGTTACCTGTGATATGGCTCCCCACTGTACGTTCGTCTTTCAACTTAAAATCTCAGTAAGGGTTTACCGCTCTTACTAAGAGTAACTTTACGAATATCTGAAATCGGTCGGTTTAATTTTCAAATACTAATGCCGCAGTAGCAGCCTGCATCCATGCCGCATGCCCATTTGGCTCAGAGCCACTAAATGTTTCCTTGCCGCAGTGGAGTAAGCTCACTGGGCACTGGAAACCTGAAGCGATGGGAGCAGGGGGTGAATATAAGATAACAGTTTGAGTTTATAAATTTTTAACCGTGCAAACCTGATAATAAAAAGTGTCGTGAGGTGTTAAACCTTAAGCTATCTAGAAGAATCACCGTGAATCCGCAACTAGCAATTTGGTATATGGTTGCTACTCTGCTAAGTTGAAAGATAGTGGAGAAGAACGTTATTGCTATGCTGATACCATTATTCAATTCAGAATTATAATGTGAAATTAACATAACACGACATCTGAAATTTTAAAAGTGTAAGGCAATTTTCTTTAGTGAAATTTTAAATAGCTATAGGGCTGGGTTTACCAACATGAGGTCCGCGTAACCTCGGGAGTCCACGGAACTATCCCATGGAGTCCGCCGACAAATTAAAAATCAACTGAATGATTACGAAAACTTAAAAGGAGCAGTGAGAAAGCGTGAACTCTGACAACAATGTGTGAGATGTGGGTCGAATTATCAAACGACAGTTCTAGAATAGCCAGTTGCCAATTATTATTATTATTAAGGGGTCCCTGGCCATGGGCGCCGGGAGGGGGGTGCAAGAGGGTGCACTTGCACCCCCCTGACATCCCGGGTCTCCGTCTGGGCAGTAGTAGAGCTAAAAAAAAAGGTCGCCCAGCCCGGAAATTTATGGGCCGATAGGGGGGGGGGCACCAATGCAGCCCTGGTGCACCCCCCTAGAAGCAATCCTGCCGGCGCCCATGTCCCTGGCTAATCTCAAGGGGTCCACCGTTGAAAAAGGTTGGGAAATGCTGGTACAGGGAAATGTTGGAAAGACAGCATTACGGTGTAATATGGAAACTTCCATCTAATGTTACGATACTTCCCAAAATTCCGTCTAATATTAAAAAAAAAAAAAAAGTCTTTAGTGTACCCAGTATGATGGGTGAGCTGTACCCTCTGGCCTCGCTTTCAGAGGACGTAGGTTTGAATCCCCATCCTGCCACCCAGATTTCGGTTTTTCATGTTCACGAAATCAAACGAATGTCGGGATGGTTCCTTAAAAAGACAATGGCTGTAGTCCTTCCCGTTCCTTGTCCCAGTACTGAGCTCGACGAAATGTAAAGTCTTATGCCAAAAAAATATTCTTTGATGTAGCCAGTGAAATAACTGCCACAGTACACGAATGCGGAAAGTATAGGTTTTTTTTACGTGAATCTGGTGCTAACTTTGAAAAGTACTGACGAAACAAGGGATCCGATACAGTAAAAGCAAGATTAGCATTGGGTTGTTGGCGGATGAACTAAGGCGTCTAATCCTGAGGCTGCATTCGCTACCATTGATGTTATCTCTGATGAGGTTGCTGGATGGGCGGTTAATGTTCATCCCTCGCATTTGACAGGACCCGGATTTGAACCCCAGTCCACCCATCCTGATTTCTGTTTTTATTGATTTCCCGAAATCACTCCATGCGAATGCCGGAATTATTCCTTCAAGATGCCATGGCAAATTTTATTCTAGTTCCTGACCTATAATTTTCATCCAGTTCTAATGGCTTCACTGCCAACTAGGCTTAAAGTCCATCGAGATATTAGGACTTTGCGTAGAAAATATCCCAGAATCAAGCTAATGTGTAAATTTTTGTTGTGGTGAGCAGAAAATTGAAAGTTTTGAGTGAAATTCTCAAATAATCCGTTTTATGGACACAAAGTAAGTCCAGTGTTTAAAAATGGGAATGTTAATGATCCGAAAAATTATAGGTCAATCTCGTTAACCTCAATATTTTGCAGGATTTTAGAACATATCATCTATTCAAATGTCATGCTGTTTTTGGATGAAGGTAGCTTTTAAACCCAAATCAACATGGATTCAGAAAAGGCCGATGCTGCGAAACACAACTTGCACTTCTAATTCACGACTTGTGTCATATTATAGATGAGCAATCCCAGATTGATTTAGTTCTATTAGATTATTTAAAAAATCCTTCGGCACTGTGCCTCACACTTGGATACTTAGGAAACTTCGTGGTTGTGGCATATCTAGACAAATATGCAACTGGGTTGCAGACTTTCTGAAGGGCAGAACACAGTGTTTGGTTCTCAAGGGTGAGCGTTCATCACTTACCGAAGTGAGGTCCGGGGTTCCCCAGGGAAGCGTGATAGGGCCTTTGTTGTTTCTCATATACATTACTGATTTGTGCGACGTAATAAGGGGGATGAAAAGATTATTTGCCAATGATGCTATTATTTATCGTGAAATCAAAACCCAGAAACGACTGCGCTTTGTTACAAGACGATATTATAAAAATAATTGCGTGGTGTATAAACTGGAAGTTGGTGTTAAATGCAAAAAAGTTCAATGTCATGCGTGTACGTAAAAGGTTGACACCATTTACGTCAAAATATACAATTAATGGTACTGTCCTTAGAACGGTAGATTCCGCTAAATAGCTAGGGGTAACAATTCGTAATCATTTGTCGTGGAATGAGCATATCGAGATGGTAATTGGGAAAGCAAATCGTATGCTCCGATTTCTAGGTCGTAATTTAAAACAATGTACTCCGGAAGTTAAATCGATTGCATACAAGTCACTAGTGCGTCCTCACTTAGAATATTGTTGTTCTGTATGGGGTCCCCATCAAAAGGAGTAAATGGAGGAACTAGAGAAGGTCCAAAGAAGAGCCACCCGATTCGTGACAGGTAGATATAGTTGGAGGGAAAGCGTAAGTGTGATGTTGAAGGAGTTAGGTTGGGAAGACCTGGAACACCGAAGGCGTTGCTCTCGGCAGAAGCTAATTGAAAAATCCACGACTAACGTATTTCGGAATGACAGAAAACAAATATTGCTACCAGCAACATTCATATCTCGGAATGACCGCGAAAATAAGATAAGAGAAATCATGGCCAGAACCGATTCATTTCTGTACTCATTTTTTCCACGAGCGATTAGGGAATGGAAAAGAAAGGATTTACCGGGCGAGTAAACTTAAAATCCGACAGGAGTAGCTTTCGATAAAGCACTCCGGCCATCCTGATCTGGGTTTTCCATGGTTTTCCCGGATCACTCCAGGCGAATGCTGGGATGGTTCGTCACATTAGCCCATTGGCGCCTCCTGCTATATCACGTATATCCCTTCCAAACTATTACCATTTCGGATAGGTGTAATGCACCCTCCGCCACACACTTTTTTTGAATCACGGATTAATAATAATAATAATAATAATAATAAAGCTTAAGCAGAAATCGCGTAAACTGGCTTCGATGGACAGAGCGGACCAAGATGTGATCTGTGGCCATAGAAATGTACCACTAGCGACATACTCTCAAGCGTGTGTAGCAGCCATTGACTGTCCATGAATGTAGTGTTCGTGACCGCTTATGATTCATGAGAGATCGCACCAAGGTGATGAAAAGCAGGTTGATATATTCGGCAACACTTTAACGATCATTCGCTCACCGGCTTCTACGTTCGAACCGCATACAAATAGATATTTTCCATGATAAATTGTCACCGATTTCCAAACCTAATAGCTTTGTTTATACGACAGTACTGCAAGCATTTTATAAATATTAGAACCAATCCGAGAACGTCGAATATCGTCAGCTGTTGACGTCGTTGGTTAAGTGGATGCTTCTGATATTGTAAAACAATTACCGCATCCACTGATACCGCAAACGTCAAGCAGAGGGTCATCGACAAGTCAGTCAGCAAGTTGCTTCTGTAAGTAATGAACTTGAATGCTTCTCGACTGTTTCAGATCAAAATCGACATGGGACTGAGTGTGTTCTGCAGTATACGTTAAAGATGAGTCGTTTAATATTTGGGTATAATATAACTACATCTCCCCCCTCTAATGATCTCGATATCGGCTAGGAGTAAACCGGAAGCGAAAAAAATCTTACAGCACTTGCCTAAATTTTCATTACTTTTTAATGTATTCTTGGTTGAAAATCGTATGTTGAGGTAATAATTGATCCACAATACTTGGAAACCAATATTGGAAACGAAAGCAAAGGAACGAAATTGTAAAGCAGGATTCCAACAACCTGTTTCTAACCGAATGATCTCTGCCGTTGATTCTAGAGTTAATTAATTCAATACGGTCGTATTCCCTACCAATTTCTGTTTGTGTCAGACAAATCTCGTCTAAGTCGCCAGAAAACTAGTACTACATTATTCAGACATTGTTTTTATTTAGGTTCCATAAATGACGTGATTACAACGAAAAAGCCAAAAAAATGTTTTGTGTATATGGTTATTATTATTAACGCTGTTGGTAGTAGTAATAATTTCGATTGATTTTATATCCCCCGACGGCCATTTCCATACTCAGCCTGTTTATGCTTTATGTGAATGAATAATTTAAATCTTTAAGTGCTTAAAATATTTTTTAAGCGCTTCTCTCGACATTTTTTTCAATTCTTTTCCCACCACCCACACATCCGCTGAAGCCATTCACTAACGAAAGCATTATTCACACTCCAGCAATAACTTAACCCCCTCCTATCTTCCATTGAAACACAACTGCTGTCTTTCATTCAGCTGGTACGTTTACTTGTTCCAATAAGACGGTATAAATCATCATCAAACACGGTGCTATCTAGACCGAAGGAGGAATACCGTCCGGTAAGGGAGCTTTTTACGGTTTTAAACTTAGTTATTTCCTCGATGTCAAGAATAAGATATCCCACAATTTTGTCGTTACGAGCTTTAAATGTCGGGAAGGAATTCGGCCTTGGCCTTTTGAAGGAACCGTCCCGGCATTCGCCTGGAGTGATTTAGGGAAACCATGGAAAATCCAAATCTGGATGCCGGGACGGTGATTCGAACCGACCTCCTCCCGAATGCGAGGCCAGAACGTTAACCGTTCACCCACCATGCTCGGTGTTTTTCTTCCCGATTGTACGATGGATAGCGCTTACTAATCTTATTAAATTTTTAGGAAGGTATTGACTCAGCCTTTCCATATTCCCATATTGTTGCTTTCAAATTATTATTTGTATTTCGCATGTAGGGTTCAAAAATTTTCGCCTAGTGATGTACCATATCTCCATCTTTTGCATTATCGAACCAAATGAGTTTACCTCTATCAGTTATCTTGTGATTGTTTCTGATAAACTGTATTAACAAAATCCGTGTCGCTTATAAAATGTAGGAGAGATCTTTGTCCTAACGCGCTGACTCTTTATCAATTTTTTTCAATTAGTAACTTATCTTTTCCACCTGATATGAACCTACAGGTGTCACACATAACCGACGGTAGATTAAAATAACCACCCACGAGCAATTTTGGAGAAACATTATTGAGTCTCTAAAATATACTGCATTAAGAATTCCAGAACCAGAAGGTAGATAAATGATCGTATTGTAAACTTTAAATTTCTTTCAATTTTTACATCTGCCCTTATTATCTCACAAATGAATGGTCTGCTGGCTGAGTGGTTCAGGTGTCTGACTGGAAATCGAAATATCCCTGGTTCGTTCTCTGTCTCGGCTACGATTTTCATTGGGCCTTCACCTCTGGCAGAGCTTGGTGTGTAATGTGAGTTTCCATGGAATGCTTCCATGGTTCGGATTTCACGTTAAACTGTAGGTCCCCTATACCTGGGATTAGCGGGTTAGGCTAGACGGCTGCGATAAGGAACCCTGTCACCAGACCATTACAAGCACACGAGTTTACTTTTTTTTAATTCACAAATATTTCCTGTGTCAGCAATGCTTTTTACCAATGGCCACGAAAACACCTCCAACCATTGGCAGTAGTCTACCTTTACCCAAAAACATTAATACGATTCAAGCTCCGGCGTTAACCTACTTTCAGTCTCTAGTATTATACCAACATCTATAGTTGCAACTACATTGTGAAAATCTGCTATTTTACCCATAATTATCCTTAGATGATTTTTATAGTTATTTCTGGACACTAAATTGCCACTTGCCATATTAGCATTCTAAAGGGAACGGATGAAGTATTTACCTCCTAATTATCTAATCTACTATTCCCATCACTGCTATTATCAAGATATTGTGTACCGTTGCATCTGCTTCGTAGAATATTTACTATCCTTGGGGCTCAATTTGTTTTTAAGAAATAATGAATGTCAAGCTGATTTCTCATTTTTGAAGCCACATTCGATGCTGCCTGTGAGGCCTGAACTTTAAATAATCACCCACCAGATTCGTTCAGGCAAATATCGACTGCACCTACTCCAACTACAGTATCTGATACCACTTTTTTCTCAGAACTGCACTTACTTGCATGTGGCAAACATTGTTAACTACCGAGACCATTTGGTGAGCTGTAACTCTCGATCCTAACATGCGGTTGGAAAAAACCGAGCGTGGTGGGTGAGCGGTTAACGTCCTGCCCTCGCATTCGGGAGGACGCCAGTTCGAATCCCCGTCCACGCATCCAGATTTGGGTTTTCATGGTTTTCCCAAATCACTCCAGGCGAATGCAGAAATGTTTCCTTCAAAATTTCATGGCCGAATTGCTTCCCGTTCCTTGTGCACAGTCCCATGACCTCGACGTTGACGAGCCGTAAAGCCTTTAGTAAAATTTCTATTGGTAGGGTTTCGAACCCCCGTCCAGCCATTCAGATTTCTTTTCTTTCCCGAAATAACGCAGGTGAATGCCATGATGGTTCCTTCAAAAGGTCATAGCTGAATTCCTTTCCGTTCCTTGTCATCGATCCTCTCCAACCTCTATTGAACTCGACGTCGACGAGACGTAAAGCCATAAAAATTTTGTTAAACCCTGTTCACTCCGAACTGATGGCTCAAGGTCACCTCTCCCCAGCCCTGCTCCTGACCTCACCAACTCCTACCGTTCCTACCTATCAGAGCTGACCACTGTGTCTAGTTAGGTGAATTGAAAATTTCCCCTTTGTATGTAGGAATAAAAGCAGCGGAGTGGGAATACAGCAGGCTGACCTTGAGTCGCTTCTTTTAACTGAACGGTCTATAACTTTCAACACCCAATGTTTGCTTGTTTATTCGGACGCCCACCGACTCTTACCTTATGTTTTCCAGGATGCACTTTCGCGGGGGCCTGCAGCTGCTGCTGGCTGTGGCTCTGCTGAGTGGCCGTGTATATGGCTGGGGCGGCCTCTTCAACCGCTTCAGCCCAGAGATGCTTAGCAACCTAGGCTACGGCGGCCACGGCTACGGGGCCTACCGCTCATCACAACCTCTGCTGCAGGTCAGTACGAACATGATTTGTCAACGTCAAAGCAATGGATTCCTAAAAACGAATGGAACGGAAATCGGCCCTAGCCTATCTTCAGGAT
Source organism: Vandiemenella viatica (assembly GCA_031002005.1). Lineage (NCBI taxonomy): Eukaryota > Metazoa > Arthropoda > Insecta > Orthoptera > Morabidae > Vandiemenella > Vandiemenella viatica. The sequence continues at coordinate 243,771,452 of CM061921.1, forward strand.
CAGGAATCATGCTGGTATTAATGCGAAATAATTAAAAATCTTAGTGGAAGGTAGTGGTCAAAACTACTACTGCAAGTGTTAACGTAAATAAGTGTTTCTTTGGCCAAATAGCTCGTGGAACAACAAATACAGTTTTCAACTTAGCATTTTAACTAACATGGAGAGGGGGCCCACTCGTCTTAATCGATTTCGTCCAATTTTACAGTATATGTAAGGCTTGAATAGGAATTAAAGTGACGCAAGAGGGAGCTTCAGATAGCCAACCGTTTTTTAAATAAAAAAGTTTTTCGTGTATCTGTATATACATAAGATTTTTACGTTACCGTAGGTTCCAGCCAGGGTGCGCGCAGTGGCAAGAGTTCCGACTCCTATTCGGGTCGGAGGTTAGAGTCTCCGTGGAGTAACCCTTTTTTTTCGTTAGCATCTTTTAAACTTTTACTTTTTTAAATTATTTATTAGTAACTGAGTGACCGTTCTTAGCTCGGCATCTTTCGATTTCTGTTCAATATCCAAGATTTCGAGTAATGTTTGATTGAAGTAAAAGGCTTGAAGTCTTCCTAGGTGTTTTGAGGTGCACAGTTAACCAAAAAGAAGCTTAACTAACATCAGTAGCCTTACTGGTACCTGAACCTTCTACGTAATGTGGTTATAGACGTTTTCGAGAAACAAAATACAAAAATTGCTCATTTTTTTAAAAAAAAACTTGAAAAGCAAAACGTTATCTACATATGAAATTTCATCCAAATCGCTAGATCCATTTGCGAGGCCACCTCATAAATTGCTTTCAAAGAAAAATGCTATTATTATGTTAAATAGAAATATTAATGCCAGTCACGGTGCGAGATTTGTGGTAATTGAGGGGATTCTACGGTAACCCTTGATGATGGACTCTTATGTAATTGGACGAGAAAATTGAAAGTAAAAAATAATTTTTTTTTATATCTCGCTTGGTTCTCGAGATATCGTATCTCAAAATTGACGTGGTTGGTTGAAATGCGACCTGGACCAGAAGATAAATTTCGCCATAGCCAAGTTTGATGATGAATTCGTAATAAATAATTTATTTTTCTAATATCTCAAGTGAAGAGGTTAGGATTAGATCCGACCTGGACCAGAAAAAAAATCCACAAAAACCACTATGTCTATACGGTTGAAATGTACTTTCAATGTTTTATTTTGTTCGTAGTGGTTGTTGTTAGGTTGAAATACGGCATGGACCAGAAGAAACGTCGCCAAAAGCACAAGGAACTATACCTATAATTGATTTTTGACTTACTATATCCTGAAAACCAAGAGAGATATCAATAACATTTATTCTTTATTTTCGATATGTTTCGTCGAGTTCTATAAGAATTCATCATCAGATTGTGACGTCACGGTAATGATAGAACATCATCAGTCCTAAATCAATTCACTCCTATAAAACTATGCTCATACCTCGCGTGGTAGTATTTAATGACAAACTATCAACCACTTTCTACGGTCAAAAAGTAAGCAATGATTTCTTTATAACTGGTACCGGTAAAATTATTTTCAAAGAAGTTTCTGTGAAGTATCACCTCTGACAAAACCAATGATAAATTTTTTATTATCTTCCATTGTAAATTTTTTACAATTAAACTTGCAGTCATAATATTTCCACGGGTCAGCCAGTGTACAAGAACTGTTCGTTTAAATATTCTTTGAAATCACAGAGAATCTATTTGTAGGCTTTCTGGTACCTTAATTGTCTACGAGATGGCGCTAGTGCCGTTTTCGAGATATCCAGTGAAAAAATTGTTCGTATTTTGTAAACTGGCTTTTTGTAGGGAAGACAACTATTTAGGTAATCTTAAAAGTCAAAACGTTATCTAAATATCAAATTTCATCCAAATCGTCATAGCCGTTTCCGAGGTCCGAAATATATATACAAGAATTACTCGTTTAAAGATATAAGATTATTTTTTTGCTTACTTACTTAGGGCACCATTATTTTAAGGAATCATGGAAAAATAGATAGTTTTGTTATGATAAAATTCATGAATCTCATGTCCTGGGGAGACATTCATCGTAAAACAGGGGAAGCAATAATTGTGTCGGAATCTTGCACTACAATTAATTGATTTTTTTTAAAGAACCCATACAAAAAAACCTGATTTACATTCATAAAAGGTTCTCTCTTAACTCACAATGTTCCACGCGCGACGCATCATGTAGCCTTACACTGGCAAGGATAGATGGTGATGTACGAGATTTCTTTTTCTCTCTCGATAATATAACAGGAGTATTGAATCTTTTTGATAAAATTATTTACATGACGATAAAAATATACATCGCAGGGTTGCACTAGTAGAGTACATTTGGGGGGAAATCCTTCATCTTCGAAAAACTCGTCGTGTAATTGTGGCTTTGTTTAACCTCCCAATGAGGCAAGTAACAGAAGAAATTTCTTCTCCTGTCCGTAGGATTTCATCACATCAGTTAAAAAATTTGTGTGCAAGGGTGATGTAATATTTCTACAGTTTGACGAAGTAATGATAACATTTCTATATTTTGCCGCATACTCATCCACCGATATTTGAACTTATAAGATTGTTGGTGATTTAATTAATATGATAAATAATCAGTCCACCATAAAGTTCACATTAAACTTGTTTTTATTCTCAAAGAAAACACGATCGTCAAAGATGCTGGTTACATACATACATATAATCCAGAGATCGCATACAACACTTCTTCCACGGACAATACAGTGCTTGGCTGTCGTAATTTGAGTCCGTGAAAACTACTTCTCTGTCTCGGATGTTCGCATTATATAACCTACAGCGAAATTTCTAGAAGATTTCAAAAGCTTCCTGCCAGATAATTCTCGAACATTAACAATACTTAAACAATTGAAACATATTAAAAACAATGATAATTAATACATAATCATTTACCATCATTACAAAATGGTCAGAAATGGAAATTAAAGTTACTTGAACACAAAATTATTCACAGAAATCATTTTAAACTGTAGCAAATTGTCCTTTAGACATCATGACTTGCATTAATACTTGGAATTACAAACATTTAAGCAATTCTCTTGTACAATTCTGTCCTTAAACATATTAAATGGTATTTACATAATTTCCTATTCATAAACCAAAGTCTATTTACACTGATTTACAGAAAATTGCCAAACAAACATACAATATCATATTCAAGCAAACTTTAGCTCACTGCAAATACTTCATAAAATACAATTCTATTTAAAGTTCAGGTATGAGGGCTGTTACAAACTGGCGGTCCAAAACAACAAGTACTCGCCTGTAGGCATTCGCAGACTGTTGGAAATAATTTTCCAGAAAGGTTAGTAGAGTGTGTTCGGTTACTTGATCAAGACTTGGTGGTCGTGTGAAGTCCTCTTGCAAATTAGCACAGAAACCAAGTCCACCACCTGACTCAACGGTATTCTAATACTTTATTTAATTTAGTGTTAAGGCATATAGAGGAATTTTATTTAATTTGACCTGGTGAAAAAGTTTAGTGTCACGTAATTTTCGGTTACCTTCTCTCAAAAATAATTCCAGGCTATAATAACATATAAAAACACGAATAAAATTCCCCATTAGAAACACAGGCTTGAAATTATTAGTTGCAGTTATTAGGAGGGCCGTACAGTGAACTACGTAATATCTCCCAAACGTGAATAAACAATGGAAATCACATTTACACACTGAAAATCCTGATTCCAGAACCAAAAAGGGGCTGTGATATAGCAGATACCGGTAAGGACAAACAAAAGAAATCGTTGTTACCCTTATACAGTGTAATGTATAAAATGAATACAGTAATGTACAGAAATTCAAGGGAATACGAACAGAAAAATGCCTTAACAGTGGTCACCCAGGCTATGTTTTTTTTTAAGTGAAAATTTCCATACGCACGTTAGGCGATATTTATACGTAGGTAACTCTATGAGTTCGCAACTTCCCGTCTCCGACATGCTGTGACGTGTTGCGCGAACGAGATGCGCGTAAGACGCTTTTTGGATGGGTAAAATCATTTGCGTTTGCGTCACCAACATGCGGTATACGGTATATCTGTAGCTACAAGAATGACATGTTGCGCTTGGACTGCAGTGAAAGTATCTAATATATAAAAATGAATGTTTGTTCGTTTTTTGCCAATATTCTTCATACAAACACGCAGTTTTCATCTGATTTCGATGGAACTTTGAATACTTTAAAACAAATAGAAAAATACTGTTTACGTTTGATTTAGAAAAACCTAAACCTTCTCCTCCATTTCCCCCTCACCTCTGTTAACGATGCTCATACAAAACAACAGTTTTTATCCCATTTTCATTGTCCTTAGCACTCGTATTCTTCAAAACAAGGCGATCTCATAGCTCAGCTTACTTCCGAAAGGTACTCTCCAGTCACGTGTTCAAATCCCGTTGTGTGCATTAATTTTTAGAAGTTTTATTTGATTTTATGAGTTACGCCGGGACATTTCATGGTTCTGATTTCACGTTATGCTGTAGGTTACTGAGGGAAGGAATTGGTCTTCCTGCCTCTGACACAATAGCTTGGTTCATCTGTTTCTGGAACCTTCGGGTTGTGGACTAAGTTTTTTTGATTTGAAACTTCTTTTTGAGAAAATTGTAAGAATTTGGATTAAAAAATTGAAGGAACACAAAATTTCACTAAATGCTTTGGGGAGAAAAAAATGTGTTGAAATTAATTGCCTGACATTTGCGGGCAATTTCGCTATTCTTTCAGAGAGCATTACAAATAGGGCAACATAAGTCAATCATTTGGTAGAACAGCTAATAAAACCAGTTTGAGAATCAATGCATAAAAAAATTATTAAAAACTTAAAAAATGCTCCAAAATTTTTAACAACAGATGTTGGACGACTAGAGAAAGTAAAGAAATTCAAATATGTGGCGGAAATATTTCAAGAAACATAAGGATACACAAGATGGAAAGAACGTATGGAATGACGAAGAAGTTTTTTTAAAGAAAAATTGCTTACCTAAAAATCTTGAAATAAAGCACACCAGCTCAGTAGTGAAACCAGAATGTCTACACGCTAGCGAATGCCTAGTTTTGAATTATAGATTAGACTAGCATTTACCCGTTGCTTTGCAAGTGCGGGTCTTGGCGTGTATGGAAATACTCTGAGCTTTTTTAGTTCAGTATCAAATATTAACTTTGGAAAGCAAAAAATATAGATTTCATTTAAAGATTTTACTTTATTTTAGTTACTACCTTAGATTCGGTTTTCATAATATATTTAGAAAGTTTTTTTGTTATTCTTATATTTTAACACAATATATGAAAAATAAGAAATTAAAGCTAAGTGAAACATTATCGCTAAGGGTCCAATATGGACGTACCGATAATCAGTTGTCCTCTTGGTCAGAAATCTGGGACACATTTTCCGGAGGCTAGAAAGTGCCTATTAATGCAAAAACAAATGTATCTTAACCATAAGGCAACAAGAAAGTTACCATTTGCAATAGTTTTTGCAGTACATTCAACGGCCATTTAAAAAAATATCTTTGCCATCAACGATAGCATTTACAACAACGAAATCTAAAATTCCTGGCAATTTTTCGAGTACAGTATGTGTACATTCTCATGCCGTGGGTAATAACACGTATTTCTTGCTTATAACTTCTATTAACCGACCTGAATTTCGATCCATCTTTCTTCATTGTATCTCAAAATTGAGGTGGTTATATTGAAATACGGCCTGGACAAGAAAACAGTATGTCTCAAGTGCCACACGGAAATATAGGCTCGACATTGGGTATTACACGTCATCACTAACATGGCACTCATTAAAGCAGCTAATTAATTACTAACAATAATTGAATGCCTCATGCCTTTTGTTGTTCCAAGAACATTATTGTTTAGACTGCATTTGACCTAACCACAATCTAAACTGATATTAGCGCTTTAAAATAAAATGATGCAGATACACCTAAACGCATGAAATGCATGGCTAAATATATTTTTTCTAATTATAACATTGCCTATTTCAGGATTCAAAGTACGCGTAACATAAATTATAAAAATTAATTTCATAATACTACTTCAGTTTGAACTGCAAGAGTACTAAAACACGCACAGTAATACATTGCTTTATCACGATGTAAAGTTTATTCTTGTGGATAGGTTTAAATGTGGCCTGGAGCAGATTAAAAACGTCGCCAAAGGCACAAGGAACTGTAAATATAACTAATTTTGACTTGCGATATCTCGATAACTACCGGTTAGCATATAATTGTTTATTAATATTCACTGCCAACAGTATAGTGAAAACCCTGTACTATTGATATCAAGCACAAAAATTACTTACCATAAATATTAAAATTCTCTTATTGAATACTTGTTATTTTATGTAGTGGTTTGAGTTACGATTTCCGTTTAATTATACTTATCAAAATTCATGAAACCAAAGACAAATAAAATATAAACAATCCAGACATCAATATATTCGTCTTTGGTAAAATGCATCATTTTTACAGTAAATGAAATATCAGTAATGCTTACTACATCTGATTCAAGTATTCCGTTTATTTACTGCATTCAAGAAAGCTGAAAAACTATATATTCGAAGTAAAAATATTAAACATAATTCTAAGTTAAGTAGTGTGATTTTTTTTTGTGTTGTGAAAAGAGTGAACGTCTCAATTACAGTGTGATCCGTATCTCTTAATTTTATGTCTAGAAATGTATTTAATTATTTCCTCCATACCTCAGTACATATAAGTCGTTAGCTAGTTCCACAGATTTTAATTGCGACAGTTAGCTCTAAATATTTGAAAACCATTCAAATTTCTGTGATAGTTTTTGCGCGGTACCCGTTCAAATAAAGAGACACACGCAGCTTACTTACAGATAGATAAACTTATAGATCTATTAGAATTATGAGAAAGAACAAACATAAGAAAGAATTTGGGTCCAGTGAAAACAACGGAAGTATGGAAATTAAGAAGTATAAGGAAATATACCAGAACATAAAAAAATATGAATAAGAAAAAGGAATTTTCTATTTTTTTGCAGTATTTATATAATGGATGATAATAGATTAACCCTTTCGTTACCAAATTATTTACAAAAATTGTGGAATTCTTATGAACACTTTATTGGGCTAAGGAACCACACTTAAAATCATAGTTTCAATCTTGAATGTGAATAATTAGTCTATAGCTACAAAAAATTAGTGGGAACTATTGTTCCCACTGAACTCTATAATAACTCAACTCGGAAATTTGAAAAAAAAATATTTATTTATTTTTAAGTGCAAAAAACATTGGAATTATTACATTTATACATGTATTAAGTTGTGTTGTCATTTGAGTTCACTTCTTCTAATTCCACTGGCAGATTTTCAAAATAAGAAGTATCTTCACTACATATATTAGCAGTGGGAGAAAATGTGAAAGAATCTCTTTCGGGATAGAGACAGATACACTGGCATGACGAGGAGACATGTTTCCAGTTTTGCCAGCTTCTATTTTCTAATCTAAACCATTATCATCACTTTGCACAATACTGTTGCCACTAACATCGTTCGAAATTTGTGAAGTATTCGCTGAATCTTCATCAGAATCTGTGTCAGCATCGAAATCTGAATCTTCTGCATCATTTGGTAAGGAGTGCAAAATTCTCAGAATCTCTTCTGGCATGAGACCAGGCATTCTAAACAATTGGAAACGCACAATAAACACTATGCCGATTTTACAACTATACACTGCCAACTTGTAACATAGAAAAACCATATTTTAAAATATAAAAAAAAGTGGGATAAATAGTTCCCACTAACTTACCTTGCAATATTTCTGTGGTTTTCAGTGAAATTTGTTAAATACAGACATATACTGTCTCCTTAGTAAATACGAAAGTAGACAAATATAAAACAAGTCACTTCACACACAACAGAAAAGCGCTGAATACAAATATAGCTGTTTCGGTCGAATTATTGGCTCCCTAACACTCAAAAACCGCGCCATTGCATTGATTGACTAAGGATGTAGACATACAACAGCGTCTGCGAGCTTGATAAACTACACGTAGTTAGCACACTATAACAGAGGTGGCAGAATAATTTAGACGTGGGAACAATGATTACCAGTGAACTTACGTCGAAATCAAAGAAGTGGAACTATAGTTCCCACTGGTCACGATAGGGTCAAAAAAGATGTTCTGCTCCTTTTGAGGAAAAAAATTAACAACAAGCTAGATTCAAGAGGTTAAGAAAAATCTGCAAAGAAATCAGGTAACAGAAGAGGAAACTATTGAAAAAAAGATCTTTAGAAAAAAAAATATTAAGTATGAAAGTATTCGAAGGCAGAAGTGGAAATAAATCCGGTCCGAAATAGTATAAGGAGAGAAGGGAGAAGTAAAGTGAAATAATGAAAGAATATTGGATTGAACGGAAGAAAAAACACAAAAAGAGGTGAAAATTGAAATTGAAACGTGGTCCGAGCAGGCCTCATCGGAGAGTAAAAGAATATTAAACTTTATTAAAATCTTTTCAGCTGCATGAAAATTCACTGATTTCAAATGCATTACTCATGATTAATTGACATTTCTATCATTTTCTAACCTCTCAATCGAGTATCAACTGTAAGCGTATAGCCACTCCAAAAATGGTTGTGCTACAAGGACTTAATGATGTAGTTGCGTGTAAAGAAACATCATTTTTTTATCATAACAGGAAATCCAGAAAAACTGAGTTATTAGTTTCCGATTCCTAGATGCCGTTCACTCAGTTGATCTAAAAAAACTACACTTGGTATCAAACAACTTTCTTTATTTCTTTAGAAATAACTTTACAAATACACTTAATGAGCAGAATTATCCATCCTTATCTCACTGTAATAAGTTTCCCGGGCCTACTGTTTAATCTCACGCAACGCCAAAAAGGTCAACATGCAAGTCTTACCACGATCGAAATGTGTCTTCAGGAAAATGCTTACCGTCAAAATTAAATGAGTTAGAGTTCCTTAAGCAATGAATAAATTACTCAGTGAAATACTATAGTTTTAGAATATACCGAGGAAAATTATGACGATACACAGCTATGATTTTACAATAGGCATTAGCTATGGTAAAGCATGGCGGCAGTTTATAGGACGAAGAAAATTTGTAGACAGGTTAAAAACGTCGCCTGTCAAGTCAAATTATAAAAGTTTCCGTTACTACAAATATTAATTTGTTATTTTGTTCGTGAAACTCGCGTTAAATGTAACATAACATACCGTCAAAATGGATTCTTTGACGAGGAGGTTGCCCATGGGCTTATTTTAGGGAAACCGTCTTTGGAAAATCAGATGACCGGTCCTATCCAGACATAGTCCGGCTCTATCGAAAAAACGAAAATTTAGGTAAATAACGCATCTTCCCTCAGACTTTGTTACTGATATGGCTTAGTGGTAATTCTAAAACTCTGTGGCGAATTATTCCTTTCCCGTGGAGCCTGCTTCTTTCGAAAACTAAACATTATATATTAAAAATCTATCAAATATAAGACCTTCCACATTTTCCTTATACTTATTTTTAAATAAACTTCTCACACACCACTTCTATGCACCATATCAAAAGCCACACGTCTTTAGCCAAAGTTTATGATAGAACAACACAAGGTTCCCTGCCGTTAATCGTTATGATAAACGTCCTTCCTTGGGACTTGATCTTTCCATCACTGTCTATCTACATGTTACATTTAGGTCGTTGGTTGTTGGGTGTAGGTTTTTCCAATCGTACGGTAATTTATACTTCCGTCTAAGCCTTGTGCTTGATGTTTGTAATTAAACGGTTGTTGTTGGTTGCAGCTTAAATAGAAGTAAGGATTCACTAATTAACGATAACTTCTTATTTTACTTATCCGTCAGAAAGTCGTGTAGGCCTACATCAAAATATTAACCAATGCTCAGAGAACGTATTAAAATACTGGTAGAGAAGCAAGACCATGCTGTTAATGTACTTATTAGCAATATAGCAATTATAAATATATATTAATTAGAACTGTACTGAAACCAAGTCCGGTGAGTGAGCGATAACGCTCTGGCTTCGCATTCGGGAGGACGCGGGTTTGAATCTCCATCCGACTATCCAGATTTCGGTTTCCGTGGTTTCGCAAAATAACTCGAGGCCAATACAGAGATGGTTCATTCTAAAGGCCATTGCCGATTTCCTTCCCGTTCATTGTCACCCATCTTTGCCCGCCTCTAATGACCTCTAATGTAGACGAAGTGTAAAGCCAAAAAAAATGGTATTGACGTGATTTCAAATGTTATTAGAATGTTTTCCGAAGCTTGTTATAAGTATTTTAAAGTGAGTTAAAAATAAGGGAAACTGATTTAAACATAAATGCAGGTCTGCCGAAACTGTATCAGCGTAATTATTGAATTCATTTAGAAAGTAATACCCGAAATGTCGAAGTTGCTGCTTCTTGCAGCTATCGATTTATTTTCGGCTGTACGTAGTTTACGATTTCGGCACAAGAGGAAACACAACTCAGATTTTCAATTAAAATAAAAAAGAATAAAACGCTGACATTGTTAGCACTACCTGTTGGCAGATAATAAGTTCTAGCCCGCTGCAGTCGTTTAGAAACCAGTGTGTAGTATTATTTGATTGATAGTACCAACACTTAAACATTAAATTTCTTACAGAAAATAACGTTAAAACATCATAAATGTCTAAAGAGAGAGAAAAAATACAACTTGTTGAGGAAGCGTTATCAAAAACTGACATCAGTAAATGGAGTATAACTATCAAAGATTGGTCTGTACTTTTGCATGCGAAAATATCTACAGACAGCACAAATTTTGCCTTAAGGAATACGTTCCGGATTGATGATTCTAGTACGTTGATAACAAGATAGATTATATTGGGAGAACAACATTATGTGAATTACTTGTTTTGTGTTAATTGATCTATAAATTTGATTTTAACGTCGTTAGTATAAATCGTACAGTTAAATGTTATTATAGTCAGCTTTCTTGCTATATGCAGAACTTGACAAAGTGCCGAGTTATACATATAACAGTTCAAATGACATCATACACACTATATGACAAATTGATCCGTACTGATGCTCTTATAAAATTGGTTTAAGATACTACTGCTAATGACTTGGTTCAAATGGCAGAATTAGGTCATATTATATCAACACATTTTCTTCGTTTATTGTGTTACTGTAGAGTAAAATGTACAGTGAGGATAGTACGAGAAAAATACCCCATAATTGTAAACTATATCAGGTTTTATAAGAATAAAAATGTAATTCTGCATCATATGTTAATAATTATAATAATAATAATAATATGGCATAAGTTTAAACTACCTCAGGTTTAATAAGAATAACAATGTAATTCTGTATCACATGTTATATGAAAAAATACCGTTTTTCTACAGCAAGGTATTACAATATACATAAAAGCACATAAGTTGTAAGGAAAATAATTTAGTCACGCGACCTTTCGGCTTTGTGTTATTATTTTATATCAATTCATCGTGAGTTAAATATTGATAATATTCATAATTATTATTATATTCATTCCTAAGTTAGTAAAGCTTCTATAGCTACTTTACCACATTCCTTTCATTTTACTTCTTTAATTTCTTCTAACTTTTTGTTCTCTATCGATCGCAAGCTAGTATTCGATTTTTAATCATATGTCGTGTCTACGCATTTAATAAAACTTCTGTCTAATACTAGAAGGGTAGCCTGTAATGTTTTTGCATTCTTTGAAACTTTAAATTTTATAGCAGAAACTCCACTAAATTAATAGTGTGGAATAGTTTCCGGTGAACATTCAAAGTAAAAAAAGTAAATTTCCATGTCAGTAATTAGAACTCTCGCACTGAGATACCAAACTGAAACTTGGTGAGAAATGCTACAATTTCATAAAGACGATGACAGATGTGACTTCATGTACTATAGCAGGACTTCCAAACGTCACAATGATATTCACGTGGCTACATTAGCCATAACACACAGTTTGAAAATGCTATTGTAGCACCGTTTAAAAAAACAAAGCAGCAAGAAGTCCAACAAGTTAACCTTTATTGTTGTCGCTTTTGAATGTCTGGGAAACTGTATGAATACTCTGTAATCTATTTTTTTTTTTAATTCCTCTTTCATCGAGACGATCATTAGTAAGAGTACACTGAGGTACCAAAAGTCGTGGGATGTCTCTTAATATCGTGCTGGTCTCTTCTTTTTCCTCTGCGAACTGCAGCCGTCCTACGTGACACTGAATCTACAAGCCGTCGGAAGTCCCCTGAAACAATATTCAGCCATGCTTCCTCTACAGCCGTCCAGAATTGCGAAAGTGTTGCCACTGCAAGCCGTTGTGTTGCACGAACTGGCAGTTCCTTCATGTCTTAGATACGTTCAGTTGGATTGATGTCTGATATTCTAGCTGACCAAATCATTCACTAGAAGACTAAATAATTCGTTAGTATTGTCTAAAAATTTTCCCAAACCAACCATGAACGATTTTGTCCCGTTGACATGGCACAATCATTAGCTCTTGCAAACTGGGATCGTCACTCATGTGACCATACAACCTTTTTCCAGTCAGTTAGGGTCCAACCGATATGTTCATGAACCTATGAGAACCGCTGCGGCCTATGACTTTTTGTTAGCAGAGGTACTCGGCTCGGTCTTCTGCTGCCATATCCCACGAACGCGACATTTCGTCGCACTCTTCACACGTACACGTCTGTTGTATGTCCGGACGCAGTGTCGCCTGTCTGTCAACGATGGCACCTTGACGCATACGTTGCTGGTCTTGGTCGTAAGTAGACGTGGTCAGTCACTGCATTGTCCATGGCGTGAGGTAATGCCGAATATTCACGGTACACTCTTGACACTAAGCGGGTGGGGAGTGTTCGTGTGGCCGTAATGACCTAGTGACAGGGTTCTTATTGTCTTCGCATTCCGCCCCTACAGGAGCTGCCTTAAACTAACCCGGTAATCTTACCAGGTATAGAGGACCTACAGTTTAACGTGGAATCCGAACCACGGAAGCGTGCTAACGTACTTGACATTACACAGCAAGCTATGGAGAGGTGAAGGTCGATTTAAGGGACTTTGAATATCCCCGCTGAGACAGAGATTTGAACCGGGGACCTTTCGATCTCCAGTTAAACGCCGTAACCATTGAGCTACCAGAGCGCTCCCCTTGACTCTATGGATCGAGGAATGTTGAATTCACGAACAATTTCCTAAATGGAATGCGCTATGTGTCTGGCACCAACTATCGTTCCACTTTCAATAATCTGTTAATTCGTCTAGTGAGGCCATAATCGCGTCAGAAAACTCTTCATAGGACTCACGAGGGTACAAATGAAAGCACCGACACTGCACGGTGCCTTTATAGGTTTCTTCCGCGGTGCTACCACACTTTAGAAATCTGCATATTCCTATACTAATGACCTTTGGCTCGTCAATGTAAGTATCCAATACAAGTTGCAGAAGATCAGGAATCACAAATTTCACTATATAGCAGTTCTTGACAGTAGTCCTGGAACGGAACTCGAAGGAACGAAAATTGATCTATTTGATCCGTTGTCTGCTGATTAAGTGCTTTACGGCTTTAGCGATACAAACGTCATTCGGAATGAGAATCGACACGAAGCATTGAGCCTGGTGGGTAAGCTGTTGATGTCCAGAGCTGGCGTTAGATAGGACGTGGTTTGGATTCCCCGACCTAACATCCAATTTTAGGTTTTGCATGGTTTTCGGAAGTCACGCCAGGCGAATGCCGAAATGGTTGCTTAAGATAGGCCATCGCCGATTTCCCACCCATTCCTTGTCCTTCATCGTCTGCTGACTATAATACCTCGACGTCGATGAGCCTCAAAGACCTATTTTTAATTTTAAAAAAGTAAACAGTTGATAACTTACGTACCGGTCCTTTTTCTGCTTTCCTGTGAACTATTTTTTGAAAAAAACTTGTAAAACTACAACCTGGCTCATCTGTGAGCTTCGAAAGGAAATCAGACACTATATGTGGTATATTTGCGCACTTTCCCCCTTTTCCAGCACTAAAAAATGGCCTCGTTGACTTCTAGGTTATCATAGGAGAGAGAGGTTTACGAATAAGGATCGTGGAAAATTTTTGCCATCGGCTTTTGAAGGAACCATCCGGGAATTCAACAAGTGTATCTTCGGGAAAACATAAAAAACCGAAAACTTGATGATTGGACGAGGATTTGAATCCGCGTCCTCCCGAATGAGAGGCCCAAGTGTTATCACTCACCCGCCAAGTTCGGTGGATACGTACATTGAGTTTTTTTTTTTTTTTTTCTTATGAATTTTACGAAAAAAGTTGTATCAAATGCTGCTGAAAAATTAACTCGCTTCCATACCTTTCACCCCCCCCCCCCCCCACCCCAAAAAAATTATTACATCCCTTTTTTTTTACACATCGTTAATAGTTACAGCCAGTTTGTCGAAACTCCACCAGCGAAGATACAACAATACAAATAGAGTATTTCACTGGCTCTATAGGTCCTCTGATTAAAGTGTTGCTTTCGTAATTTATTTCTTCATTTATTTACCTATTTCCTTAATGCTGCACACTATGGAGTATGAACAACAGAATTAAGTAATGGTTAGTCTCTTACACTTAGACTATAAGACCTACATCCCTGTAGTCGTAGCAGTTCTAAATAGTTCTTGTTCTGATTTTCTGTGTCTGAAGAAAGCATAAAGTTTGATAATAAACTATTTTGATAGGTGTATTTAATAACGGAACAGATTTGTTGATTGTATAACACATTTTTTTCTGTAATTTTATGTTTCCATTATTGACTCAGAACTTTCACTGTATGTATGAGAACATTCCTCTGATCAGAGCCTACACCCCCGAAAATGTTTCGATGAAAATCGGTTAAAATATATCATCTCTTACTGAGGTAGCACGTGCACAAATGGGGCGATCATTAATTACGTGCGCTCAGAACAGGGGGTTGGGGAGGTTAGGCAAAATCTCACCAAATCTCATTTAAAGGGAGGGTGCACCGACGTTTTACTTCAGATTGCCGGCCTTCAAAGAGCTGTAGAGAAGGGGGAGAGGGGGTCCAAATTTAAGAAAAAACACGTCACGTAATTAATGTAAGCCCCATATGAGTTCAAAATAATCCTACCAGGGAACTAATTAAAATTCACACAAAACCACTCCCGATTCAAATTTTATTTGAACAGCGTTTCTTATCAGCTCGATGAAATAGTTTCGCCGCTCTACCGTTCTGAATAGACATTAAATTCCAACACTTTTTAAATGAAACAAACAATTTGTTGACTGGATTAGTGATACAGACTAAGGCCCAGTTAACAATAAATCCAGTTTATTTGAAAATGAATTTGGTGAACAATAAGGCCGAATAAACTGGAATTTCATATACAAAACTGAAATTTAAATGAACAAACGTTCCTTAAAAAAATCTTAGAATTATTTTATTATCCAATATTCTCGCTCACAAATAATTTATAAGCTTACCAATTAGCAGTTCTACAAGTATACGATAATCGTATTAATCTGATAACTGGACGAACAAGTAATAAGGTCTTTTTAACTTTACATTTTCAAACAGCAACTATGCAAATGAAACATAACAATCTATATGCAGTCACAACCCATACCCATTGGCTTTCGTATTGTTTTAGTATCACTATTGTTTTTAAGAATTAGACATGGTTACTTACGTAGTAATTAACATACATATTGAACCAGCACATAGAAACCGTTGGGCATTTCTGGAATTTGTTATTGAGGTATAAAGTTAGATTAGTGCAATCGCCTTCTTATTTTCATTCTTTCAAAACTGTAACCGTTTCGATGCACCTCTACGTAGTTCAAAATATTGCAGCGAACTGAGTAATCAAGTTAAGCATAACCAAATAAATGGAAAACAACTTAACCGAGTAAATCACTATTCCAGTACACGATACATCTTTTAAGAATTAAGAACGTGATCTGTTATATGGAAAATCTTGAATCAGGCGAGAACTGCGTTCTGACGTAAAAGCTCAAAAAAAAACAGAAACTGTTTCTAAAAACCGTCTCTGCAAAAGACAAAAAAGTTACCATCGTCTGCAAAGAAATTATCATTTCTGATAAATTCTCCATACATCTGATTTAATCGGTTTTAAAAGACAGAAATGAAATTGGCAGAAGTATTCACATTACATGGAACCTTCTAAGTATTCCCATTAGAAAAATATACATCGAAACCAGCTCTCGTTCCAGCGTTCAAAACTAGCTTTTAACTCCTTCTGGAATGTCACGTTCGCCAACTTTACTGTCCACACATGTATGTGTAACAGCCTTTAATGACACCTTTAAAGGCAAACAGAATGTGTATTAAAAACGGGCCACGTATGATTGTAATGCGGTGGTTAGTAAACTAAAAACATTCATGTAGAAAGGAATCTTACAAAATACCCCTCAAAAAGAAATATTGGCTTGGGTATCAAACATTGGAAATCAATTCTCAAAGTTCTTTTTCAGCATCACTGCTTTGAATTTTATCTTGGTACGTTAGGGAAAGTGGTAAAAAAAATGTTTTCAGTAGAAGTTTTCCTAATACTGAATATCCTGCCTCTGCTTATCAGTGGAATGACTCATATGTAATAATCAGTTAACTATTATTCAATTTCTACTTTTTTGCAGTCTCGGACACAACATTTTGAAATCTGTCCTGAAGTTATCTTTAAAATTAGCCACAAGATCAGAGCAACGAAACAAATTTAACCTTTCCACTCCACACCACCATATTTAGAATCAGAAAATAGAAGGAGGGTTAAGAGAGTGTTATGTGCATTATAAAGCATATATTGGCTGAGGCCTGGTATAATAATTAAAAGAAGTAGGTGGAAGAGAAAAGATGACAATGACCATGGCATAAGGGGGTTGGAAAATTTATTTTTGCAGGCAAGGTAATCAGAAAATGAAATAAACACTTACAGAATTTAAACTAAAGATTTGTAAAACGAAGAAGTACGTAAGTAGGGAAATTACCACCGGAGCCTACTGTATGCTGTATCACAATTAATCAGCCATAACAATAATAAACCATAAATGTAATAAAAAGTAAAGTTATTTCAGCTGCAATATGGACACCTTCTTCATTTTTCTGCTGATAACACTAAATCTTAGCAATATTAAGGCACCCGGTATCAGAATGGGAAACAGCAAATTTTTCTCATAAAACTATTAACTGAAGCTGCCCGAAAAACACGAAACCTAGTTTCCAGAAACGGTAAATGACATTTCATTTATGCAATACGAGTTATATGTCGACTGCAATGATAATTCATTATGATTACACCATGGAAGACAAATTACTTGTTGAATACCTTCCTGAGCCGGAAACGGATGGAATTCGGAAATGTCTGTTTGAGGGAACAATCCTGGTAATCGCCTGGAGTGATTCCGGGAAATCATGGAAAACCAAAATCAGGGCTGTTGGACTGGGACTCGAGTGAATTGAACGAAGATTAGAAGTTGTATGTGGAAGGAACAGATCACAATGTCCATTCTTTCAGATACAACAAAGTGGGAAAGATTTCATTTGTACGGACTCAGCAACAGCAAAAATGTTCTATGGAGGTGCTCAAAGATTTTTAAGTGAAATTTGTGTAATGCAAAATTAGACGCCTAGGGTAATTGACGCCGAGGTGTAAGTTCCATCGCAATTGATAACTACAGACATTTGCAAAACTTCCGCAGTTCTGTTAACAGGAGGTTTGTCTAGCAGCTTATCGACTTCCCTGTGTGCTAAATGTAGAAGCAAAACCCACGTTGTCTCTGTAAACCGGGTAAATTTTGTACTGTGTGTTTTGAATTAATTGGTGTGTGAAATGTGTGGATTGCGAATCCGAGATTCGAAACCGAAACCTTACATCCTACACTCCTGTCACTTATAAGAGCCACCGGAACGCTTCCCAAACATATATATATAAATACGGTTATGCCCTCTGTATCACCGAAAAATATGGTAACACTCAGGACAGAAGATATCCTATGCACCTTCTTGGCATTGGGATTGGAAACAGACCATAAAGGCATGAATCAGAAATGATCAACGACTTTGGGATGCAGAAGATAACGAGAAGCCACTACATGAAAGATCCAGAGGGTATCCCGAGCACATGTAATACTCTCAAATTACATGTACACTGATCAGCCAGAACATTATGACCACCACCTACCTAACAGCCGGTATGACGGCCTATGGCACGGATAACAGCGGCGACGCGTCTTGGAATGGAAGCAATGAGGCCTTAGTAGGTCGCTGGAGGGAGTTGGCACCACATATGCACACATGTCACCTAATACCCGTAAATTCCGGGGAGGGGGGGGGGGGCATGAGCTCTGACGCTACGTTCAATCATATGTTCGATCGCGTTCAGATCTCGCGAGTTGGGGGACCAAAACATCAATTGCAACTCACCATTGTATTCCTCAACCACTCCATCACACTCCTGGCCTTGTGACATGGCGCATTATCTTGCTTAAAAATGCCGCTGTCATTGGGAAACATGATCGTCATGAAGGGTTGTACGTGGTCTGCAACCAGTGTACGATACTTATTGGCCATCATGGTGCCTAGCATGAGCTCCACTGGATCCATGCATGCCCACGTGAATGATCGCCAGCGCATAATTGAGCCGCCGACAGCTTGTCTCCGTCCCGCAGTACAGGTGTCAAGAAGCTGTTCCCCTGGAAAACGACGGATTCGCACCCTCCCATCGGCATGATGAAGTAGGTATCGCGATTTGTCAGACCATGCAACGCTCTGCCACTGCGACAACGTCCACTGACGATGGTCACGTGCCCATTTCGGTCGTAGTTGCCGATGTCGTGGTGTTAACATTGCATATGCATGGGTCGTCGGCTGCGGAGGCCCAACGTTAAGAGTGTTCGGTACACATGTGTGTTCAGAAACACTTGTACTCTGCCCTCCATTAAAGTCTGATGTTAGTCCCGCCACAGTTCGCCACCTGTCCTGTTTTACAAGTTTGCCCAGCCTACGACGTCCGACATGTGTAATGAGAGGATGCCGCCCAACCTCTCGACGTTTGGATGTGGTTTCACCTTGGTTTCGCCGCTTGTTGAAGACACTCGCCTCAGTACTCCTCCAACACCAGAAAAGTCGTGCAGAAAATGGCTGTAATTGAAACATGCTTTGGAGAGAAAGCAAAGATGTGTGGTTACTATCCTGAAATCCACTAATATTCGTCGCTGATGCCTCGAGGAGAGGCGAAACGCGTACGGCAATAAACCTACATAATACAGTTGCATTGGCGTTATTTTATAAATTAATTTACTGAGCAACTGCGGAAAAATGGCCTTCAACAACATTACATAACGAAAAGTTGTTGAAATGATGGCAATAATAGTAGATTAAATATAAGTAGGATCAGATGCAGTAAAAGAAGTGAACTCTGTTACTTAGCAAATAAAATTAAAAATGATGGCCAAAGCTAAAAGCAAAATGGCACTAACCAAAAAAGTATTCTTGAACAAATGAAATCTTATATTAATCCAGGCCTTAAAAAGAAATTCTTAGAATTCTATGTGTGGAACACAGCTCTTTATGGTAGCGAAGCATTGACTTTAGGAATTCCAGAGAGAGGTAAAATTGAAGCATTTGAAATGTGGTGCTATAGAATACTGCCGAAAATTAAGTGGACAGATAAAGTACGAAATGAGCGTGTTTTGAAAATGATAGGTGAGGAAAGTAATTTGGTGAAGAATGTTGAAAAATGTTGCAGAATGAAGAGACAATTTGGTGTGACACATTTTAAGATATGCGGGATGATGAAATACCACAAGGAGAAAAAAAAGCGAGGATTTCATATTTTTTTAGGTTTTCTATAGTTGTAGTTTGTACTTAAAGGCGCCTTGACATCATGGTCATTAGCGCTGTAAAAAATAAACAATTCACATAACCGACGACGTAACCCAAATAAGACATAAAAATATTTGCATAAATTATTGTAATGGGGTTTATAACACCTCAAAAAACATAACAATACCTAATAAAAGAAAGACTCCCTCCGTATTAAGGTCAGCCTGACATAAGAACATACAATTTCGTAAAAAAAGGAAATTAAAATGATAAAACACAAAAAATACATACGGGGGTTGGCTGGTTGTGCAGAGACCAGCCAGTGGTTATATTTGCCCACTATCCTAACAGCAAAAATCAGTTTTTGTAATAAGCAAAATCTCCTTCAGTGGAGTCTCTATACAAGGTTAGCACTACAAAACGTATACCAGTTCTTTAAACAAAACATTCTGGCCAATTTATTTTACTAAGGAGGTACTATTTATCTTGTATTTATCTGGACATTATATTTGTGAAAAATTCGAAGCTCGTTTCATCCACAAAATCTTTTGTTTTTACGGCACACGCCGATGTTTGAATGTTCTATAAGAAGTGCGTGTATGGCAATAGTCACTGGATTTCAAGTATAGCTTGAATCACTAGAATCGTTACTATTTATTCCGAACCGTTAATCTCTAACAATTATAGCGTCCAGCCTCAAAACATAACGTACATGTTTCTGCCCAACTCTATTTATTACCTTTAGTTCTTCGTGCTAGTTTAAGTTCTTCGTAAACTTTAGGTTTGATCTTGGTACCTGTAGTTAAGTGCGACAGGTAACAAACTTAACTACAATGACGAGTTTATAGTGATAACATTTTTTAATTTTATTCATAGTGCCTCGACTTCTGTTAATCGAAAAAGTATGTCACCAAAGATTTTATTCAAAGCTCAGATTTGTATCAACTTTAACACTAGAGTGCACGCGCGGGCTACATATGGAGCCCAACGTGTAATATTGTCGTATATTATTTAAACTTGGCGCACTACAGATTAATCGTCCAGTGTATTCCTCCAGTACTATCCCCCACCCCTGCCAGTTGCGTGCCATCTCTCGCGGCGTTTATGGCCCTTGAAATTGATAGGCTACACCTGTAGCGTTGGAGGAAGTTAATTATTTAATATACAAGTGACAAAATTGAAGTAAATATGATACATTTTATGTAATAATACTATAAAAAGTAATTTTATGTATGTTGTTTGCGTTAGTGGATTTTTCCTGTAACTTTATTATGTTTTGGTCATTTTTAGATGGCTAGTAATGTGAACGATGCTCAAATACTAAGATAGTTGCTGAAGGACGACAAAACGAAATAAGGTAGTTTTGATGTTGTCTACCGTCCAAAATCATGACAAAATTAATTATGAATCTTGTGATGCACGAAAACCTGATATCACATTTTATAACCACACAAAATATGGCGTCGACTTTTTTGATAAAATGTGTAAACAATACGACGTTACTCTGAAGAGTCGTCGATAACCTCTCGCACTGTTCTACAATTTTGTAAACGTGGCGAGTATAAACGGTCTCGTAATATATCAGATGAACAACTCTGATATGAAAGTGATCCGTCGTCAATACCTTCAAGAAGTCGGATTCGATCTTGCAAGACCTTCTATAGAGCGTCGTATATCCCAGCAAAAATTCTAAAAGGGATAAAACTGAAAGGCAGATTACTTCTAGGACTGGCAGAACAACCTCCGCAACAAGATATGCCTATTCGGGGAGGAGTTGGTCGATGTTCTTTTTGCAGCAAGGCTCGGGACCGCAAAACGCGCAAGCAATGCAGCAAATGTATGAGGCGCACATCAGGCAGTCGTCTGTCCTGAATGTATACCAACACAATGATTTATTATGAATTACTTTGATAATTGGTTCAATTACTTAACTGGAAACCAATTTTATAATAAATATTACGTTCCTAAATAAAAAATAAGACTAAAAGATCTCAAACCTTCCAAAAATAGTTGATTTCAAACAAGTTTATGTTTATATTGCAAATTATAATTAAGAAACAAAATTTTGTTAGTTGTATGAGCCATTATGATAAAATAAAGATCTTTAGTAATTATTTACTCTGTTTTATACAGTATATGTCGGATTCCGAAAATTAACTAACCCATAAATGAGCTACGCCTGTAGCCCGCGCGTGCGCTCAAGGAGTATTTAAGGGCGCGTGCACTCCAGTGTTGAACACATGTAGAGGCATAATTAAGTTTCTGCATCATAATTGTATATTACTAAAGAATTAGGCTTGCAGACCCTGTGACAAGAACTTGACTACAACTGAAATTCAACTGAATTGTTTGTACGTCAAACACGGATCATGAAACATAATGAAACAATTCAGAAGCAGATCCGTAGAACTTGGCCATGCGTAAAACTGAAAAAAATGCAATAGAACATTGCTAATTTACTAAATAACACTACATGAATTGCAAATACTAATTGAAACTGTTCAAAATAATTTAAAATTATAACAAAAATTATTACAGATTTATTTAAAGAATTTTGAATGAAATAAACATTCGTAATTAGCCAAAAAAGATAAAATAAGGTGTTATGCTATAATTGTTAACATCATTTTAATTTAATTTATCTGGGCTGGAAATATATCTCTAATATTACAAGCGACTTCATAAATTATTAAATATAAGATATATTCGAAAATTAGTAAAATATTCTAAATTATTTTAGCTACCAAACTCTTCCGACATATATTAGAATCCTGTAATAGAAAACAGTAAACAAATCCTATAACATATCTCTTAACAACGTAATTGACCTATTTATCAAGTTTCCATGTACGAAGTCCCCCTAGTTTAAAACAATCAAATTACTCATAAAAGGGTTTCGCAAAATAATAAACTACCTCTAAGCTATTGTTTGTACATTTTCACAATTTTTTTCATCTTGTAAATGACTGGCGAATAAAATTGTGATACGGAGCTATCGTTTTTTTGCAGCGATTCCAAAACCCAGCTGAGGTGTTCCAGGAGCTACAAGAAGACGAAGATCCTTGCTATGGCAAAAAGTGCACATCCAATGAACATTGCTGCCCAGGCACGGTCTGTGTTGACGTCGACAGAAGTAAGACTTTCCTTAATACTTGGATAAATTGTCACTTAATTTTAAACAAAATTGGATTTACGTACATTCACTCTCTAAGAAAATCAGAGTCTTGGCTCAGTAAATTATACCATTATAATATCTTTTACACCGATAAAAAGTTTTCATTGTTTATTATGTAATGAGTCTGCTACTCTGCAAAGTGACAGTAATAAGTGTGAATTTCATCTTTATGAATAAGATAATTGTTAAATAATAAATAATGGCAGAGCAACGATTTATTTAACAGCAGAAATTTAAATTAATATATTAGGAAAATTCTTGTTTTTCATGAAATCAAAATACTTTGATTATCTACAGCCGCTACCAAAAATTAAATAAAGAAAAAAACAGTACAACTACCGGATTAGCAAAATTCTTTAATAAAACTTTTGGCCAACTTTAACAAAGTGGAAGGGCAAAGACACTGAAATTTCTGTAAATCAATTTTGTTGACTAGCGGAGTAACAGTGGAAAGTACTATGGCGATGTTCTTCCTACTTGTTAGGGAATAAAGATTTATTATTGGCCTTGATCACCACAAAATCAACTAATTCAGCCAGGGGGTCAACACACAACACTAATTGTCTATGTCCGAAACGTATGACCATTGCCTTTTTGACTGGGTCATATCGCAGTTGGGTGAAGACGATAACGGTCCTTGTACAAGCTTTTATGAGTATATTCGAAGATTATTACAAGTTAATGCAAATGCATTTCTCCCCCCCCCCAAAAAAAATACCTTTTATGGCGCAGAAACTTTGAACAGTTACTTGAAAAATGCTTAATTCACTCGCGACCAAATGAGAAAAGAGTATGTTTCATTTTCACAGATGTTTTACAGTTTGAAAATAGAATTGCTTCTTGCTATATCACTCATATTTTCAAATTTAACCTGGTTAATTACCTAAAGATGAATACTCCAGTTATGCCGATATATATGTATATTTGCTTCGTGCGTATCTCTATGGTCTGGACAGTGATGTACGCAAACATAAAACACATTGTTCATACGATTCCTGTACAGGGCCATCCATAAAGGCGTCCATGATTCCAGCGTCAAATAATAAACCGTGTAAAATACCAGCATTTCCCTGCAGCTTCACCAGCGTAAATCTCACATTTCGCAGACGTAGAACACAATTTCGTTTAGCCTGCATAATATACTATGAACTTAGTTTTTAATAATCAATAATCTGAATTCCCGTCCACGGACTTCCGTCGTATGCGACAAATCCGAACGTCAATGGTTTTTTTTTGTTTTTTTTTTTTTAAAAAATATGGTCTTTGGGACCTTTCAACCAGCTCCAATTTGTGTTTTTACCAATTGTTGTATTGTGCTTTTTAATTATGATATTATGGACACTATAGTGAGAACAGCACAAGACGAACACAACACTTAATTAAAACCACCCATGCCCGAGGCCGGACTCGAACCGGCGACCGTTGCAATGTGAAGCCAGCGTGCTAGCCGCTACACTGCCAGGGCCGGCAACGTCAATGGATTGATCGTAAAGCGGACTGTAGGACCAAGATCATGTCGCAGGTCAGTTGAAATTGTCATCGAACCTTGCGACACGACACGCTCCGGTCGTACACGATCGCACCGGTCGTAACGTGTGTTGATGTTTGAGACGGTCCGTGCGACCAAGCTAGCAGAACGGGGTAGTGTAAAATGTCAAAAATTGGCATTTTTATTTTTTTTGAGTGAAAAATAATCTACAAACTTTCCTGATTACAATTATATACAGTTTATTGGGTATAATACAGTTCTTCATGGTGTTATTGACGGTTTTCATTAATCCTACACTCAGACGCCACACCTACTTGATTTTTGCTTAAAACTCGAAAATTTCTGTGTTATGTACCTTTTTCTCAGGAATGGAATGTTAAATTAACTTAAATTTTGCACAGTTACAGAAGATTATAAATCACGATCTGCAAAGCAGAATGAAAACAATCGAAGCAATAGCTAGTGAGTTGTAATACAGGGCGTTCGCCGGGAAACGCAACCCACTGTTAGCGCTACAAGGAAGAAACTGCTCCCGGCGAGCGAGCGCTCAGTTTCCGGCATTGTTCGACCGTCGGCCGCGGACTATTTCATAATAATTACACTTCATAAACTTGTGTGCTAAGCATTTAAATGTGACGTAATTCATTAGCTTACCTTATAAAAGATGCTGGAAGTGTTGACCCTCTTGTGTAATGCACATTTCACATCTTCTGAACATATTTCGAGACACACGCTGCCCTAACTGACTTAATGATTTTTTGGGTGACTGTTCTAGTCGAAAAGCGATATCGTCAATTTTCTCCTCTGTGAGAATACGGTTGACCGACAGTCTCTTTTTGTTAAAAAATGAACCCGTTTCTCTTACTTTTTTAACCAGACGCAGAATTGTTGATTTAGCTGGCAGTAAAGCGCCAGGAAATTCGCGACGAAATTTACTGCGACACTTTTTAAACGACTTCTTCTTCACATATGTATCGTAGAGAAATATTCTTTGTTGCAAACTGTAACGTACCATAATTTTACTCACACTCAAACACGGTACAGATTAGTAAGAGTATGAAGCCCCAAACCAGCCAAACCGCAAAGAAACGTTTATTCACAACACTGATTAATATGAGACTGAAGTCACAAACTATCTACAATGCAAAGAAACCGTTCTTAACAATGTAAGGGTCACTGCACTGCACTGTTGGGGCAGCGGAGGTGTTAAACAGTGCGTTGATTCACGGTGCCGTGTGGCGGAAACTGCTGGCCCGACTGACCGAGCAAGTTGCCGACGGCAACAGACTGGGAGGGTAGCGTTTTCCGGCTAACGCCCTGTATAAAAAGTATCTGAATATTTGTTAAAAATAGTTACAAAATCTCAAATTTATAAATTCTAAAACAGTTTCTTATAAACAATAAGATTACACCATACAAATAAGGGCATATCCAGGATGAGAACTAGAGGGAGGCAAGATTTGAACTGGGGGGGGGGGGGGACAACCCATATTGGTTTCCAGGAAGTGGGTGGGGGACTGAAACATGACGATTTATTACAAAATAAAACTCAAACCTATTGAGGAAACTATTTTTTTGTTGAATAATATAGTAATCCAACAACTTAATCTAAGGACCTACTATGTAGTTAATTAAGATCACAACTCAGATATAGTTTTTTTATCTAAAAATTTTAATCGTCCCGGATTCTCAGAAAATTTTTCAATAACTTTGTCAATATCTAATGGTGTTATTTCACAAAATTTCGATGCACACTCATCAGACATAATACAGTCAATATTTCCTCTCCCAAAGTGCTCCTGGGCCAGTTCTTCACTCGTCGAAGCGTACTGAAGGCAACTTAATTTATCATCGGGGGGAGGGGGGCAGCACCAGCCCACCCTGCCCCTCGCTGGATACGCCCATGCATACAAATTTTATTAAATTATCTACACTAATTTCAGAAAAAAGGTACATAACTAGGAGTCTGTTTTTTAATTTATTATTATTTTTTATTTTTTTTTTGCTTGTTCACATGTGAATATTAATGAAAATATAGTATACATTTTAATGATATTAAACAGACACTAAAAGAGACAATACGATGACTGTGGTGAAATTTTGTAGAACCGTCTATGCGACGAGTCGCAACTTATGTGTAGTAATAAGACTATCGCGACGGTTCGACTGACAGTCTTTGCGACCGTCGTAATTTGTATGGCCTGCTTTACATATTTCTAAATATCCAAAGTTACACAGTCAGAAACAGCAATAACAGAATCCAAACAATGTAATGTTTATATCTTTGTTGTAGTGTGATCTTTTGCACTTTTCTATTAAGGTTAGAAAAGGGATGTTCATCTTTGACATAGTGTGATCTTTGTCGCCTACCTGTTCAGTTTACCAACAGACTGTCATTTTAGCTCCCGTCCATCGTTCACGTAGAGTCGTAAGACGTTCCGCAATTTCTAAGATGCAATTTTCTAAGAGCAACCCTCGTGGCTCAGTACACGTCAATAGTAACATAATAGAGAAACTCAGTTGGTTAAAACGCCCGACTGGAACTCTGAATGTCTCCAGCTCGATTCCCTGTCTCTTTTGGAATTTTACCGGCTCTTAAACTGACCTTCATCACTGGAAAAACTTGGTTCGTTCACGTGGAATGCACCAGGACGCTCCATGGTGCGGATTCCACGGTAGGATTACCGGGTTAAGTTAGGCTAGCCACGACGGATGCAGATTACGTGCCTCACTTCAGAGATATCTCCGCCACCAAAGTGTCATAGTCGCTATTGCAGCAATGATTCTTTCCCCCAAAAAAAGCTGTTGATCCTTGATCAACTCAGCATATAGAAGACTTTTAAGTTAATCGCTTAGAAAAAAAAAAATCTACTGTAGTCAATTCCAAATACCATAATTTGTTATTAAGGGCCTCTGTCACACTGATATTGTAACAATGTGGCACTCCATCTTGCTGGAAAATTATATTTATTTCCGTTTGCCTGTCCATAGCGCATTAAAGCTAATAATAATGACTTGCAATAAAACCTACAGAGATAACAAACAATCTATTTCGGAAGAAAACAATAATAATGGATAATTGTTGCTCAGGGTGTGCACATTTTAAATCACGGACATCCTTTCCATGATCCTGTATTGAAAATCTTTTGGCGATCACTTTACACGTTGCTTTGTATGTTTATTAAATACTGTTTCATACAGCTGCAATGCGAGGCGAATATGCAATATACAATCAACCAGGACCAAAGGACTTAGTTGCAGCACCATGATGGTACCTGGGGCTGGCACTGGGTTAGCGGGTTCGTATCCCATTGGTTCAAGAATTTTTTACCGTAGGAGTTTGGCCGACAGGGTAGATGAGGTGATGATGCACAATTCCTAAAGACCAGATTGTGCGCCAGAATCCTGAGTTAAATTCCAAACCTCTCCGCAGTGATTATGGAGTGAGGGCATACGATACTATTGATGGTGATGCTTCCACCGGAAGGGGACGTTAATCCTAGCGGCATCAGTGCCTTTCGGAAGAGTAGGCCTGAATGGGTCAGAACCCCGTTTCACTCACTACATACTTTCATCTCTCATCCACAACGCTCTATACTGAGCACACGCACACTAACACAATCATCCACACCTACAACAACACATACGAATACTGTCAAGGCAACTTCTTCCCAGAAGTTCTCGTGGAAGGTTAAGCCTTTCGTACGGTAACCAGTCTACGCCTTGCACTCTCTGCTCAGCCATTTAGAAAATTTATAAATTAAAAGTTTCTAATCGTTTGCGCCCAGTGTCATCTTAACGGTTTTCGACAGTTCACGTCAACAACCAACAAGCCAAACAGGCTTTTCATTTTGATAACACCAGAACGAAGGCGTAGCTGTGCAATGGATTATAAGCAAATTTGTGAAACGTTTTTAGGTTATATAGAACAAATTTGTACGTTTTTCATTATAGCGTGTTCAGTCAAAAGGGGTGGCTCAAGTTTAGTCTGCTAAGGAGAAATTTGTTCCACGCGTACCTAGACACAGCGGTCAGTTTGGATAGATAGGAAATGAGGGGTGATGAGGCGAGGAGCGGGGCCAGGTGATCATGACCTTGAACCGCCAGTTTGGAATAAACAGGGTATGGGGAGAACTTGATTGTACCGTTACAGGGTCGTGCCATATGAACAAACAGCAGTTTTCTATGGTCTCAGTGTATTCAATCTAGATGAATGCTAGAACAAATTAAAAAGGTCTTAGCCTA
This sequence comes from Vandiemenella viatica, assembly GCA_031002005.1. Classification (NCBI taxonomy): domain Eukaryota; kingdom Metazoa; phylum Arthropoda; class Insecta; order Orthoptera; family Morabidae; genus Vandiemenella; species Vandiemenella viatica. Next base: position 243,800,217 of record CM061921.1, read on the forward strand.
ACAGTGAATAAGTGAAATATTAGTTAACGCTCTAGCCTCGCATTCGGGAGGACGCCGGTTCGAATCCTCGTCCGGGCATCAGATATGGGTTTTCCATGGTTTCCCCAAATCACTCCAGGCGAATGCTGGGATGCTTCCTTCTAAAGGACCATGGCCGAATTCCTTCCCGTTCCTTGTCCCCAGTCCCATACCGCCTCTAATGACCTCGACGTCGACGAGACGTAAAGCTATAAGTTAAAACAAAAAATCTTGACATGAACAGGGTAAGTTTCAGTGTCGGCTGTAACTTTATGAGGTAACGTACATGATTAATCGTCTTAGACCATTGTCCTACTCGTCTAAATAGAAATTTGATATCATCTGGGATCGAGTAAAAATATTAACTAATTTTTAATTTCAATTTTATTTACCAAGCATTTAGGATCGATCATATTTATCCAAATATTTTCGACTGTGAAGTATTATAGTTTGTTTACATCATAATAAAGAAAGCACAGAAGAATCGTGAAAATACTTAGTTCTTGTTCCTAGTTAATTCGGAAATTTTTTTTCATGCAATTAGTCAAATACTTGTGTAGTATTTGCCAGTTATCGTTTCTCCATCTTCAAGGCAACCAATAAAAAGAGTACCCTTTGCATCCCCGAAAACATTACCCATGATCTTTCTGAAATATGAAATCAGTTTTAGCCACTCCATAGCGCATTCAAGCTAATAATAGGTAGGCGCGAGGAGCAGTCGTTTTAGGTGTCGGCGTGAACACAGCTCTAGTTTCCGAAACTAGCTCCCGGCAGACAAGATATCCAATCCCAAGTACTTGGCAACGGATGCCTGTCAGCATGCATTAGATATGCGGTAAGGAGTTCACGTAAGTGACCCCGGCGGTGACTCTTCTAACGCTGCAAGGGAAGCCCTGCTAACAAGAGAATAGAAACGTTTTTTGTTTGGCGGGCGCGATCCCTTTGTGGACATCCTGCAAGGTATCCACACAGGACAGTCGCTTGAGGTACAGGGACTTACAGGATGTACGTGGTCCAAGAATCCGAGACAAGCCATTGGCAGGCCATATGGCGCTTGCTCTATAAGCTGTTGCTGGACCACCTAATCCCATAATGTGGGCAACGGGCTTTACCATGAGATGTGTGTGTAATGACACCGATTGTGACTCTTCAAACATTGCGTTGACCCCCCTAAGCGTTGGCCTCGTAGTGGCAGACAGTTTTGTTAGGTGTGGAGTACGCAGAATGGGGTCTTAGGAGGGTTAGTAACCCAGGTACCTTCGATGACGACCCTATACCTGCCGGCGTGAACGCGCTTTGAAGAATCATAGAATCATATGGAATCGGTATCGCCTTTTTTAGTGCAGAGCCTCCACCTTCGACAATCTCGTTTGCTTGTTGTTTCGTTTCTGGTGCGAGATGTGTCCCTAGTTACGAATCGGCACACTAAGCTGGTAGAATCCTTTTTTAGATGGTCTTGAGAAATTTATTTTATGCATTTGTTCTCGGTCTTCATTTAATAAATGCGGTGCCTTTCGTGCGCAAAGTTTTCTCATGTTTAATTTTTTATGTCAAATGTACCCCTTCTTCCGATGTGCCTCCGGCCTCAGCTGAGCCATAACCTTTAATCGCCTATAATCCAATACCATATTATGCACCTGTGGTTGCACTTTTTGACACATTATATTCCAGAGATGTACGACTTCAACCAGCCATTTCATTACTATTGAAAAATTAAGTAGATGACTCATTAAAACCTTACAAACTTTGGATGCATTTTCGTTGGCGATAATCCGTCGGAACGAAGAATTCTGCCATGATTTTTAATTCTTTCCATTTTAACGAGACATGCACCATACATCTACTTTAAAAATCGATATAAAGAACATTACTTCGCAGATTTGGCTGAAACTTGTTCGTTACTGCAATATGCGTATCAATATCACAAAAAATGCATTAATAGCTCTTGGCTAGCTATAAAGATCAGGCCTTCCGGCCTGGTCATTACTTCACCAGAAGTTGGCGACAGAGGATTTGATCGCCGAAATATTGTGTGAAAACGCCAAGTATTTTTGGTTAGTTTCCCGAGAAGACATTAATATACAATGCCGAGAAAGACTTTGCTCTTATAAATCTAAGCTTATTCGTAAATTGAGAGTGAAAACATCCCTCCTACAGCGTAAAGTATGGTTGTTCCTGTTCCAGTTGAGGGTTCGTGCCTGTTCGCGTACGGGCTGAAGCAGGGGGAGCTATGCCGCAGAGACAGCGACTGCGAGACGGGACTCCTGTGTGCAGACTCAGCTGATGGGCGCACTTGTCAGCCACCACTCACCAACAGGAAGCAGTACAGTGAGTATCAGTCACAACGAAGAATCCTGTTTACTTCCCTTAGCTTTGATACTTAATCAAACACACAATCATCTTTTCGGGCAAATTGATTCATAGGAATAAAGTATTTAGAACTCACAAGGAGAGGTCACGGTCTTGGGCCACCAGATTTCAATCAGTTTCAAGAAAGTGACTGAGAACCAGCTAACACTGAGTCCTGTAATGGGAGTTGGTTCAAAACACCTCATTTTTCGATAAAAATCAAACACACAATGATCTTCTGAGGCAAATTGGTTTATAGGGATAAAGTATTTAGTACTCACAAGGAGAGGTCACGGTCTCGGGCCACCAGATTTCAACCAGCTTCAAGGAAGTGACTGAGAACCACCTAAAACTGAGTCCTGTAAAGGGAGTTGGTTTAAAACACCTAAGTTTTCGATAAAAATCGTGGTTAAGGGCATTGGCGCCATATGAACGTCGGACAAGGAAAATCTAAAATTAATAAAAACATTGGTAATTTTAATAGATAAACGCACTTCTCCAGCTATCTCTCAAAAACTGTTAGCTTGCGTATGCGTTATATATATACTAATGAAAATTACTCATTTCGTTATTATCCTTCGATGCCCCTAGTGCGAAAGTGGTGCGGCGCGAACACCTTTGACCTCGATTTTTTCTAATACTTAGGAGTGTTGACGTAAATCTCTTCACAGAGCTTTGTTTTGGATGGTTTTCCACCACAATGTTGAATCTAATTGAAGTAGGTTGGCAAGTGTTCGTGAACTTTTATCAGAAGCAAGTAACAGACTTAGCAGTAAAATTTCGTATAGAATGCTGTTCGAGAAAACAGAAAACTTAACATCTAGAACAGAGATATTAAAAATATTATTAATGTCCCTTGTAGTCTATAATTCTGTCCTGCTTGAAAGAAAAAGTAAAACACACAATTACTGAACTAGAAGTAAAATAAACTTCACAAGGAATTCAAGTAGTTGACAATTTTTTAGAGGAGTCAAAAGTTAGAAAAATTTTAACTAACATTCTTTCGGCGCCCAACTGCTTTACAAATTTTATAGTGGAATGCTCTGTCTGTAATAGCTAAAAGAGAATTGTTTGATTGTGGTATACAATATCTATAGCGGTTATTAGAGAAACATGGTTCAAGCCACACATTCAGGAGATATAACACATTAAGGAGCTGCAGGATAGACGGCTAACGATGCTTGATTTCAACAAGCTCGCAACATCTCTAAAATATTAGATAGGTGATGAGATTAATTTCGGGAAAAAATAATCTTATTTTTACTACACAACTTATTCTACCCCAGAGCAATTTTTGTTCAGATTTATCTACAAATTGTTGCTATATCTAGTAGAAACACAAAATGTGTAATTGAATGTCTACATAGTACAGTAACAGAACAATATCTGGTATGCGCAACGTGTTGATTATTTAAATAATTGTGATGTAAGGAGAAATCTTTCCACGCCTCACAGAATTATTCTCTCACTCTGAAGTCAATGGAAAACAATTGTATTGTAACTGTAATTAGATACCATTTTCAAGGTAAAACTTTGAAGCAGTGAAATAATTTCAACGAAAGACAAAAGAAACAGTATTTCGCATTAGTGGCGGAACACTGATTGGAAGGCCTCAAACAGAAAATGCTGTGAATTAAAAAAAAAAAAAAAAAAAAAAAATAATTACATGAAAAGGCATGTAAAAATCGCTGATAATGGAATGGAACAGACTTCATTTTATGCAAACGATTGTTGTTAACGTACAGCAAAATTTAAATTGATTATCTTTTGGAATTAGGTGCTATTTTCTTTAAACAGACAAACCACCGGATACATGATATTGTTTATAATAAATACAGGAGTTTTTTTAAATAAATTTTCCTTCCGGAAACTTACTCCCAAAAGCAATATTTCAATTAAAGTAAAAAAAAAAAACGCGTCTGGAATTAAATGGATTGTGAAATATTGTCAATATTTTCATTGTACTGTAAGGGAACATTCATACATGCTGAGTTATAATTTAATTCGTTATTCCAAAGGTTACTTTGTCTATGGCTTCTATAAAACGAGCAATTAGTTTAACAATGCAGACAGTACAAGCAACTACAGCTGCAATGTAGAAACATTTGCAGTATTTTAGGGATCTGAGTACTGATTCATAATTGACTATATCTCCGTAGAAGAAAAGAAACTCCTCAAGACGATTAATGTTTATGTACGAAGTTAAAATTAATATATATGTGCAACTAAACTTGGTAGAAACGTAACTACACCCCAGAGTAAAATCACAATCAATGGAGTAAAGACCTATTCCCCAAAGAAAATAGTCAGTAATACAATAACTGTCGTTCAATATTTTTGTTTGACGTGTTTAAAAATTTCAAGTATCTAGAAAGATAAAGCACATAACTCGAACTGTACTACCCAGTTATGAAAGTAGTGCGGAATAGAGGTGAGCATATAACAGTGCGCAACCATAATTATAGTAATACGTTCAGGTCGAAATAGAAAAATTATGTCAGTTATTCCCATGGCACCGTTAGGGATTGGAATGCATCCCAGAACACATACACCCTCTGCCACAAACACGCTGGTAAATTTCAGTGTGGGTATATGTTAAAAGAATCTATGGTCATTTGAAAGACCTTGAAATGCATAGAGTTACTGTCAAAAATAAACAATTTGCACATCTAATTTAATAGTGAGAAGTTGGAGAAAATGTTGTTAGATCAAAATGCTGATACTGTTGGTCATAATAGTCGTTACTATGTGAAAACACCAACACGGCCCAGTCAGTACATGTTTCAGAAGTTCCTTATGCAATAAATGTAGCCTGATGCTTAAGACAAGAACCTTTGTTTCAGTATACTTGTATAATCATACAGGCGGACATATAACTTTTCATTTAAGAAAGGATTGGACAACTAACGTTGAAGAAGAATACAGGATAAGGCTTTGGCCTGTAAAAATATAGTTTACCTCCCGGAAGTCGGAAAAACTTCTTCCAGCCGTCTTAACGTAATGGAAAGAATTTGAAGATAGAGAGCAGCTGAGCTGTCAATTTCCGTGTATCATCTTGTGGAGACACGCACTGGGTTGTATTCAGCATTGGAAACTTATGAAACTCTCTCCTTGCAAAGTAAGTAGATTCCAGTTCAGTGCGATAAAACCGAAACAAAGAAACCATTAAAGCATTTTTAAAAAAAAACAATAATAATACTCAAAATACATAAAAACCTGTTGAAACATGATGCATGTGTAAGATATTTACACTTTGTTTCAGTTACGGATGAAATTAGAATAATAATGAAATGAAATATCTCCTTTGAATAGATTTGTAAAGCGCATTTATTTCCAGTAAAATCGCCGTAAATAACTAAAACCTCTTAATTACCTTCTTATGAGATATATACGGAATAATTACTTCGGAAAATTTAACCTCAAAAATAGAACCATCAGGACCGTTGCAGGATTAAACTAAGAATAGGCTATTCATCAAGACTGGTTTCTTTTGCAACAATTTACGTGTATATATGCAGTATATGTTTATTTATTCTTAATACTCTTTGTTATATAGAATTATTCAAATGAAACTTATATATTTCAGATGTAGGAAATAATAGAATTCATGAAAGTCTGTTAACATTTCCACCAGAACAGCGAGGTTTCAGATGTTCCCCAAATTATTGTATAAGTTAAGCAATTTTCCATACAATACAGCACAATATGGAAAGTAAAAGCATTTATTTAAATAAATTTTTTTATGAATATCTCATTTTTCTTGATCAACAATTTGTTAATTGTTGAGATTAAAGGCAGATTTAGGGAGGCAGTATTAACATCTTGTCCTAAAAATGTGTATAATATATTCGTATACAAGATTATAACAGATATACTGTTTTATGTATATGCAAGGAAACTGATGTATGTATAAGAAAGTAATATTCATACTCTATTGCCTAAAAATTCCAATAAATAAATAAGCAATAACATTATAAATAATCAATAACAGTGTAAAATCGCAATTTCATCTCAATCCTTCGTTTACCTGTTCCGTATTAACGACTTGTTCATCAATATTTAACACAATAGATGAATTTTCATATAAACAAAACACAAATTCCTTACTCTTAAAGTTAATCATTTTCACTCAGATGGGTTCTATATGTAGGGAATAGAGTAGGTAAAAAACAAAAAACCAATACATCCCTTCTAATTTACTACCCTGTACACATGAAAAACAAATGGTAACTTTCTGTAAGTGCCCGCTCATAGGGTGGCTAAAAGCTAAACAACGGGAAAACTTTCAGGGTACTAAACAAAAATGACCCTTTTGCCATCCATAAAAAAATATGAAAACTATTTCATAGTTTGACTTAAAAACATTCAATTTTTTATGATTTTATAAGTCTTGGATCCAATTTTTCCTTGGCATATTGTTCGGTTTTTTAGCATTTAGTATTTTTTATATGAGTGGGGAGCTGACCCACTGCAAAAATCCCCAACCTGGATGACCAGGTAATAATTTTCAAGTGTTTCTTCCTTTAGCTAGTTTTGGTCCACCCTGGGTATTTTATTCCCCGGTACCCACCATATCTGGTGGGTATTCCCTTATCCGCCATGTGGTGAGGCGTCCGAAGTGAGACTAGCAAAGGAAAAAGACTGGAATGGTATGGCCATGTAAGAAGAATTGAAGACACTGGGAAACAAAAACTAGTACACGAATGGCAAGTTAAAGGAAGGAGGAAAAGAGGAAGACCCATGTTTGCCTGGCTCCAAAGTGTACAAACAGCAATGAGAAGATTTGGTGCAGAAGAGGAAGATATACAAGATCGAAATATCTGGAGAAATATTTTGAGAAGTTGAAGTCAAGATCACTTTTCCAAGTTTTTTATCGTGGCGTTGGAGTAAAACCTCTGTAGTGAGGAAAATCTCTCTTAATAATAATAATTCTTGGAAGGTTGCGAGACGTAGATAACGTGGAGAATTGTATGGATGCGCCTTATTGATGAAATACTCAATTTCTTGTATTAACGCTGTGTCCATCATCACGGAGTTTCCAGTGCCATTAGATCAGACGACAATCACAAAGCATTTACTTCAGTGGTTTGGGGAAACCGTGTTGAATACCGACATGGTGCTTGATTTTATCAATTATTATTATTATTAGCTCTTATTCTCTTTTACCCTGATTGTATTTTATGGTTACGTAAAAGATGCCGATTATAGATGCAAAATATGTCGACTTGGGAGCCTGCCTCATCAGCATTGACTATAGGAGTAGATGCAGAGGTTCGTTTCTTTTTTAAAACATATATGTTAGCATTCACAATTTACCAGCAGCAGATAAAAGGATTTATAAAGAAAATGAAATATTTAGGAAGCAGAATGACTTTAAAATGCATAGTTATTAAATACTATGGTGAGACACTTCGAAAATGTAAAAAAATTAACATATCGACAATTGGTAGTGTAACAGCTCTTAGACCCCGCCCTTTTTATGAAACGTTATTCTACGAACAATGTATTATAGCAAGCTGGGAGTTGATTAATTATGGATTTGTATAGTTTTAGTGTAATTAATTGTGAATTGGTGTAAATTAACATATTTTTATGGAGAGAAACTATGTAATGCTATGTAATATTCTCAAGGGTAGTATTATCCATAAAATATTAATTAAAAGTTTGTAATCGTAAATGTTGAGATGAGCCAGAATGTTTTGAGGACAATTCTGAGTGGTTTGGACTGGTTTATGTTGATTATTTTGAGTGTAGATACCTGTAAATGTCTTTAATTTTCATTTCCGTGTGTTTCATGACGATTGTGAATTATTTTGTATTCATTCTGATTGTTTTAATGGTGTTTTGATTGATGACTGCATTGCCACCGTTCAAGAAACATCCGCGAGCGGCAGAGATGAATAGTTAGTTAGAAGTTAGTTGTCAGAATTTTGTTTGTGAGTTTAATCGCTGGATTATTTCTATGTTTGTGTTTAGTGTCTTTGGAGAAGTCTGATGCCTTATATTATCTTAAAGCAAGACAGAGAAATAAATACTCAATTAAAAAAGCTATTCATCTCTGTTGTCATTTAGTAGAACTATTTAATAATTTCAGTCAAGAACAGTAGTAAGCAGTAAACTTTGGGGAAAGCTAAAATCCTCTTGCGACCAAAGACAACAATCTGTGGAGGACGAGCTAATTAAAGGAAGTCATCGTAAATTGAAGAAAGGACGAATTGGTTAGTTAACGAGTTACCTTTCAGAGGGCCTACCTTAACTGTCAAATGAATAATAAAATAATAGAAATCTCTGTAGATGCTCAAAGAGGGTGTCCCTTATTTTTCAAAATCAGAATTTTGTAACTCATAGGTCCTATTTTTTTCACTTTAACCTAAAACTCTTACAAATAAATTTTTACGCCATTCGGATAACTGTAACCCGTGCCGACTTGCACCGATTCAACTTTATATAAGTTACGCGAGAGTAGTGGTGCGCGCCCACGTTAATTGTTACTGTCATTACAGTTCTTGAATAGGTATCACGTATTGTTTTTGTTCCTGTAGGTTTTAGGATTATGATGTGCTTGAAAGAGCATATTTTTATTAGGAGAGGCAAACTACAAAATTTCAGGAGTTCCATAAGTTTTATTTTATAACATCCGCGAAGGTAAATGTGTGACAGCCCTAATGTCGCTGAACATGAGTGCATTATATTTTGGAGAATATTATGGAGACAGTTGAAAAAGAATACAAGCAAATCTCTGGATGTTTATAAGCGGAGGGTAGATGATTTTCAATGTGAACTGGATAATATTTATGGTATTGCACATGCTTACGCCCTCGAAAGGGTGTAAACAAAGTAGTGTAAAATCTTCTTGCGCCGACAGAGAGAGCCAGGAAGACCAGGTTCCTTGATGCGTTCGTATGTAAAACTAGCTGAAAAAGAAGATATGGTAAAACAAATGAAAATCAATGCAGAGAAAAATACTTAATTATATGTGGTCCATCGGGTAATCAAGCTCTTCAGCGTCCTATGATTTGCTCCCGCTATCTGAAGAACTAAACGACACGTCTTCTAGTTCTGGAGAACATCAGGAAGAGCATTTAACAAACCCACCCAAAATAATTCAATCAGGAACTGCTACAAAGCGCAGAAGAAAAATATATCATTACTCCTAAATTAATAGCTATTAAATATAAGAGATTCAGTTTACGTTTTCCAAGCTATCGTGGAGGCAATTGGACTTAGTAATGACGAGTTTTCTTTAAACAAGTCTCCCATTCAATGAATGAAGACACAAACGAGGAAGGAATGAGCAGAAACTATAATAACCGATTTTAAAATGACACTCAAGTCGTAACTATTCAGTGGAATGGAAAGTTGTTTACTGGTCTGGGCGTAAGAAGTTTCAAAGAATAACGACTGTCAATCTGTCTCATAATTACATTTCGTAATAGGGAACAACTTCTTGTGATGAAGATCAAGGTGAAGTTGTTCTGAATGCTCTGAGTTAGTGATAAGGTGCAGATAATGAGCGGCGACACAATAGCATCTAACATAGATCATCTCAATGGTGCCTGGGCCCTTCTGGAGCAAATGTTCGAAAGAAAGTTGTTACTTTTTGCATGACGGCATCAAATTGATTTAAAACTCAGAAGAAACATTTCAATGACACACAAATGTCAGTAGTTGTTACATTTTTATTTGGCGGAATTAAAACAAAATCTTTCGTGAGAGACGACTACAGAGAACTAATTGAACTATGAGTTATATTTTTGGATGAAGATAGTGGCAAAGAACTTAAAATAAGTCATCCTCGTGCAGTAAATCACGCTTGATATTTTGCAAGAGCCATTTATTCATTCAAGATACGTTTCCTAAGTTTTCAACTTAAATTGAGCAAGGAATGATAAATTGTACGTAATTTAGATATGGAGAATCCATCTAACTTTGTAGAAAGGTACACTACTATGGTGGCAGAAATATCCGGCTCAATTTTGCATGGTGTGTAAAATTAGCTGTCTTATATGTACATTATACATTGTTTTGTATCTTTTGAAACTTTATTAATCCTCACCTATATTTTGTTTTAGGAAAAAACACGATGAATTTGTATCCGCGTAGAACATACATTTGTTTTCTCGATTGAAAATTTAAAGCAGTGTTCCTCAGGAAAGTGTTTCTTCGTTGAAAGAAACTGAGGGTTTTTTACAGGCTAAAAGAAAGGTCTTTTATCTGAAATAGCTGTAAAATTAATATAGGAGTTTCATGGTTTAATTACAGCCGATGAAGACCGGAAACACTATTCATGCAAAAACACCGAAAATTGTACCCGCACCGTAAAAGAAGATATCCTAAAAAGAAAATACCCCTCATAATTTTAATAGTTCTGTCTACTAAAATATTAAATATTATTTTTTGTTGTCTGGATTTCATTCTTAATCCAGAATTATACAAAATTTTAGCGATGTATTCACGTATCAAGCAATAGTCAAAATAAGCATTTTTCGTAAACTTTTGGGTCTACTCAGCACGGGTTAGCGTCATCCTAGGAGGATAAAATTTCATATGTAAGTAAGCTGCAGTAATTTAAAAAGAATTAGAGGGAATTCGTTTGAATATTTGAAAAAAAATTTTTGCCTTTATAAGGGATACCCTAATGCTCACGAATATGATTTTAAATTCTAATTCTTAACTATTTAAACAATAAAACCTACAACCCGCGAAAATCACAAGCTAAAATTGATGCAGATCATAGCATACCTGGATCTATCTTCAAATATGTTACAAAACTGATGATAGCCAAAGCTCACCAAAAGAAACTAATTCTCACCTTGATACAAGGAATAAATAAGTCAGCTCATCTTCACGAAGCAAACAGGGCACTAAAGTTATAATATACAACACTTGAGAGATGTGTCACATTGAAGTATTATACCGTTCTTGATATTCTTCGCTTGGAGTCGTTAAAAAAGGAAGTGATTATTTCCAAACCAGAGAAGGGCCATTTAGCATTGTAAATAGGCAAACGTTTAAAAGAAAAAGTTGTTGTCGACATCTTTCAACAGAATGGTTCGATAAGGAGACGCCTAGTGGTCTTTGGTTATGGGTGGTTTACTACCCATGACAAACAATCTGTATTTCTTTTGTTGTCGTCTGTTTGCTGACTAGAATACTAATACGAGATCTGCATTTGTGACTGGATTTCAGAACTGATAGACCATCAAACTACAAATTAATATCTGAAGAAAAAAAATCTTGAAAAGTTGAAAAATTTACAAATAAGGCTAAAATTCCACAAAACAATATATGACGCAGCCCTGCAATTAACTGATACTGAAAAGCAGAAGGGTATGGGAAGATTTTCTTTCGTAGATACGGGGGCCAGGAATTGGAATAAATTCCAAGAAAAATGCTGAATAATTTACCAAGAACTATAAAAGATTTTAACACGGCTCTACAAATAACGGCAATTTCCTAGAACTGGTCCAACAGCTTTCAAAATATGTTGAATAAATCAGTGCTAAAAAATCACATCTTGGACTTGGAACACAATTAATATCTGCCTCCAGATACACAAAATGAATTCATTATTATCGAATCTAAAGTTGTTAACGAAATTAAATTGGTCAAATAATTTGGTATTATATTTGATAGCACACGCGACGTTTTACACAATAATCAAATAAATATCTGAAGGGATTCGTTTTGTGAAAACTGTTAACAGAAACCTGTAAGTCAAAGAAGTATTTCTTGGATTTTCCCTTAAAGGGAAAGAATGCCGTTGATTTAAGAAATGATTTTTTTTTTATATCTTGATCGTGACAGTTTAGATTATATAATGCGTTGTGCGTTGTTCTGAAGTTTATGACAATGCAGTTACTATCAGCGACGTGGAGAACAAGCCATTACATTGCGTTACACGATTTCGGTACCTGAAAAACTGATTGTGGTTATAGTTTTCTATTACTTATAGTATGTAGGCGGTGAATCTCTTTTGTTTCTATAACGTCTTGTTTTTAGGAACACACCGATAACTATTTTTAAATGGCCCTCATTTTGGCCATCGTGGACTGCGATAACTTTTAATAATTATTGAACGTTGTCGTTGTTGGAAAAATAGGTTTATTTCACGTTGATATCTTTGTGATTAACAGTTTGTGGGTGTAATCGTATGGTTTTTAAAGATGAATACTGAAAAAAGTAGTTGCAAAAATTCATCAAACAAGTTCTGTTACGTGTGTGAACAGTAGATTCTTAAGCCTCAAGGGAAAAAATATCTCGAAAAGTACGTAATGCTTATTTCCTATATTTTGCATGTGGGACAGCAGAGCTACTGATAAGCACCATTTGATTACGGATTGGCCAAAACTAACGGAATTTGTGTGTGAGAAGTCAAATGTAAAATACTTACCTTTAATTGACTCTGAAGACCTTATCCTACCTTCCCTGCATATAAAAATCGGCTTAATGAAGAATTTTGTGAAGGCAATTGGTAAAAATGGCGAAGAATTTTTATATTTAAAGCCTATGTTTTTTAACTAAGTGACGCCAAGTTAAAAGAAGGGAATTTTATCGGTCCACAAATACGCCTATCACTGAAGAACCATAATTTCGATCAAAGAACTATGTGCATGGACATTGTTAAAACATTTTATAGATGATTTTTTTTATGTAATCACATAGCCGAAAACGTGGAACTATTGGTCAAGAATTTGTAAAATGCGTATAAAAAAGGTGGGTTGCCGGATGTGATTAAGAATTAATTTTCTCTATTCCCATTTCTCTTTTTTCGCTTCAAATCTTGGAGCTGTGAGTGATTAACAAGGGGAACGGTTTCATCAGGATGTAAAAAGGCTTAAAGAACGGTTTCAATGTCGTTGGAACGCAGTTATGTTAAGGGGGTAGATACAGCTAAGACATACAAATATTTGTAGAAATTCAAATTTTATTTTCTCCAAATCTATTTAAATTTGAGTGTTCAAATTTTGTAGCTCCATAGAACTGTTATAGTTATATATATAAAAATTTAATTTTTAAATAAAAATATTATTTAATAATATGTTAATGTACCATCCAAATTGATAATTAAAAATATGTCGTCATTAAGATTTTTAATGATGCAAAGCATAATATTTGGAAATTTGCAGAAATCTTTTTTTAATCTTGTAAACTAATATCAAGACAATTAGTTAAACCAATAATATAACGCATTTAACTTTATAATTGTTGTTAATAAAAAAATTCAAGAAATTAAAATTCTTGATCTTTTTTTGTTTAAACATATAGGCCTATTTTCCATTTGTGAAAAGCTGCATAAACAATAATTGTAGGGACAGTAGTAATTAATATGCAGAACATGTCCTGCAAATTTGAAAAAGATCTATGCATATGAAAAAAAGTTATCTTCAAAATCAATTGATGCATTGCCGTTTTGAGATATTTAAGATAAAATATTTGGATTACCTTCAAGTTCCGTAAGATTTAAACAGCTGTCAGTCGTGCAGGACATTGCTTAATCACGCATAATTCCCACACTGTTAATGATATTTAAATAATTTTTTCATCAACACGAAGTCAAAAGTAAAATCTATTTTTGTGAATTAAAAGAAACAAATCTTTTTTTTTTTTTTTTTTGGAACTTGATAACTGTACCTATCCCCTTAAGAGATTACTGCTGGCATTTAAAGAGAGAAGATAATTCTCAAAATAAAAGGAAAAGGTTAAATATTATTCATTTATTGTGTACAATATATACTTTTTACCATGTATTTAATATTTGAATGTGTGCAAAAATTATATAATAAGTTTTGTCATAGGTTTTAACTTCAATTATTCATAATTAAATAAAGCAATGTGTATACTGGGCGTTTATTTTTTTTATTTTCTTTACCAACAATTGTTAGTTAGCGTACCTAAAAAAAAAGTGATAGGAAAAAGTATGTATGTATGATTATATAAACAGGAAAAATTGAAGTGGGTACTTCAGTTTTTTTTATTTGTAAGGCAATGTTGTTAAAGCAGAAAACATGAAATTGTTTTCGTTTGATGTCTGATCACTCAATTAATTTATGTGGGCAACATTCATTATCACAAAACCACGTTAGTTTTCATAAAATGTGTACCTAAAAAATGTGATAGGAAAAAGTATGTATGTATGATTATATAAACAGGAAAAATGGAAGTGGGTACTTCAGTTTTTTTATTTGTAAGGCAATGTTGTTAAAGCAGAAAACATGAAATTGTTTTCGTTTGATGTCTGATCACTCAATTAATTTATGTGGGCAACATTCATTATCACAAAACCACGTTAGTTTTCATAAAATGTGTCTTGTGTAACATTTTTCGGAAAGATATAAACTGTTTTTACATTTTTCTCCATACCACCAACCTTTGTGAATTGCTTACTGAACACAGAAAATCAGTTGTTAAAAGAACCATAATAACGGATTGCAGTGCTCATTATGCTGCAGTAAGGTTGTGGCTGCAATTATAGAATTATGTGATCAACAAGAAAATGTAGACATCAGAGGTGCTGCTCATAACCTTATCCCTGCAGTCTACAATTTTACCTTTCTTTGTTATGTTTTATTTTGAATGATGTAGCAAGGGGATTAAATTTCAGATTGTACAGCAAAGAAAAAACTTGAGCCTTGAATAATCAGTGATAAAAATAAAGGAATATCGTCTTTATATTCAAGAAAAGCGGTGTCATTTTGTAAATAGGCAATATATTTTGCTGTGAAAAATTAGATGAATACAATATTCCAACAGAACCAAGGTTTGGTCATAAAAAATGAATAGCCGCTGAGGCAGCCAATGATGTAGGACTCACAATGAGCGCTGAAAATCAAAAGGATATGTTTGAATAACATGACCGATTCAACACTCTGAACTAGATCAAAAACAGTTTCACTGTTTGAGATTGTGCTGGAAAATAATTTGCTTTCAGCGAACATGGAGGAAATAAAAATGGCTATATGCAAGTTTACTCACTTTTATAATGAATTATGAGATTCAGGACTTCTGCAAATACCAAGGTTGAGAAGGCATTAAAAAGTAGCCTATGTTACTGTTTCAGTAAAATGATGGGGTAGTTCAGGACTTATTAAAATTCATCGTAGAATTTAATTACGACAATTTGCATATCATTTGCTACGTGTGAGGAATCAAACTAAGTAAAAACTACTTTAGGTCAGCAATAAGCAAGACGAGGCAAATCAATCTTGCCATGTTAACTATTGAACATGGAGCAACTAAAATGTTAGTTTTGAAGATGTGATTTCCCAGTTTGCAGCTGTTAAAGCTAGGAAGATGAGATTGTGAAAGCAATTGTTCCTCTTTTATTTATGAATGTTTTTAAGATTATAATTTTAATAATAAAGGACTATTTGTAAATAACAATAAATATTTATCAAATAACGTTTTATTAAGGTCATACTTTACACTTATAGGATTTTATATTATACTTAACGTTGAATTTCACGGTATGATACCAACGATATTTGCTTCAAGCGTCACCACTAGCTACACCATTGGGTCCAACAACATCTCTTTGTTTTTTAATAACAAGCCTTACCTAATGAAATGCATCGCAATCAATTATCTTTATACATTTGAAACGTCGCAACTATGTTAATCAAACAATTTATAACCTTTACTAAATCATCAAGAATACCATCAGAGCATATAATTAGAAGTAACAAAGATATCAGAATTTGACCTTTAAGCCGCAGTAGTTTTAGATTAACACAGAATGTTCGATGTGTTCAATATTGTGATTGCAATTAACTTCAACTACTTCAAATTTATTCATTAAAAGAAATTACGCAAAAGGTGGTAAAAAACAAAGCTGACCCACGACCTTTGGATTAGAAGTGCTACAGGGACCGACGATATATGTTGCTTATCACTGTGGATATATAAATATGCAAGATGACGTCTGGTGTGTGTAAATGCATATTTCATATATCTCAAGTCTTTAATTGAATTGATTTGATTTGCGATGAAGCACAAGCTTCGCTGGCAATTTCCCTAGTCAACTATTGACCTCTTTTTTACTGTTTTTTTATTATCTTATACACTTGAGTTTTTTTATTGGTTTTATTTGTTACTAATGTGTTAATTGTGTGTTATAGTTTTTTTATAGCGCTGAAAAGAACTTTTGATAGTGTCAGAATTATCGAAATTTTATTGTACTCATGTTATTCCGCGAAAATTGGCAAAACAGCACAGCAGCAAGTTGACTCATGGCGGACCTCTAATAGGCAGAGAGATCCGTTATAGTCAGATACCCTACTTAGTGCGGAAACAAGTGGAAACTTAACTACGAATAAAATATCGAAGACAACTTCACTGTTAATACAATCAAGGACAGCAGTTTTCTCGATATCTTTTTTACTTTCTGTAAGTGTGTACCATGAAGGAAGGAATATATGGAGACGACGCAAGGGACCTTCGCCACATACTGGAGTGAAACCGGGTGGAGAGAAGTGGGGAGGGGAGGCCGCCATATTGCTTGACAGGAGAAACGGAAAATAGGCACAAAAACCTCAAGGGAACCATAAGACAACCGTGGCACCGCAATTTTATGATGGCTTATTATGTAACTCGACGAGACACATCAAAAATGTAGAATAAATTTTTTCGATATCTCGCTTAGTTCGCGAGATATACTGTCTCAAAAGTGAGGTTGTTAGGTTATGAGGGGATTCAACGATAACCGAGGCACCGCAATTTGATGACGAATTCTTATGTAACTCGATGAGAGAAACTGAAAGTAAAGAATAATTTTTTTTATATCTCGCTTAGTTCTCGAGATATTGTACCTTAAAATTGACGTGGTTAGGTTGAAATGCGGCCTGGACCAGAAAAAAAACTATCGCCATATCCATATTTGATGATGAATTCGGACGTAACTTAATGAGCAGGTAATTCTTTTTAACTTGAATAACAAACTGTTTATTTCTACAGTCCTTAAATTTTAGTTGATGTTCAAATTGGTTATATTTTCACATTCTATTTCAGTAATTTACAAGAAAGATTTCAAAATCTAGAAATATACTTGTTGACATATTTACAAACAGAAACAAGTCATATCTGCAATTTTAAAAATAGCATAAGTCAATGTTTAGAGCTTTTAAAAAAAATAATACTTCATAAAACCTCATAGTTTCTGAGCTTACTTAGAAGATATTATTAGTGGCATATATAATTTTGCTAGAAAAATCAGTGCATTCATAAATCAGAAGCTAACAGCTAATAATAAATAAATTGTTTGTTCTCTTCTGGTACACACCGTATTTCAACCTGCCAACATTTCCATTAATATTGCCGCTACAAAACCAAACTATGTAGACACATCTAAACACAAGAAATGCATCGCGAACTACATTTCGGACAACAAAGTTTATTTCATCACGTTTAGTAGTTCGCACAGCAGAAATTATCACAATTAATTTCATCGTGCACTTTCAGTGTAAACTTAAACGTGAGTAATGCATGCAGAATACCATATTCACTGTGTCGCGATGTAAACATGACCCGCTTAAATTAAATTTCCAACATTTGTCTACAATAAGGCTAGCTTTCCAGGTGCAAAATAGTAACATATGCTAATTTTCTACACTACACCAACAAAAATTTGAGAATGATATGATCCTATTGAGAGCAATGAATAAATTTATAACGAATGGCATTAATGTTGCAGTTGCCTGTCAGATACTTCAAGAACGATAATTACAATGTGACTTACTTATGAAACGCTATTCCAGGTTTTTTCCTATCTCGTCTGTTTGTGCAACCATATGCATCACAACTTGGCATTATAGAAAACTTTAGAATATTAGAAAATGAAATATTCTCAGCAGCTGACACAGTGCAAACAGCCCAATGTTTTGGTACTACTACGATGTCCGCCGTGCAAGCGCAGTTTTATCACGAGGTTTCACGGATTTAGCGTTATCTCGTCTCCATATTTCCCTTCCTCCATGGTGTGGACATATTTAAGTTTCATCACCTTCGGACAGATGGTATAGAAACGAACTGATAGCTGCCAGAAGATCTCCATGACTCTTCACATGCAATCATCTAACATACAGAAATGAGTTATGTACAATTTGCTGTGCGTAAGGTGTGGCACATTTTTACTTTTTGCAATTACTATTTATCCAGGCATTACAGCAAAGAAGTTGCCAACATTTCTAATTTTTCTAGATAATATTTTATAAAACAGAACAGTTTAAAGAAATCAGATGATTATTAAAAAAATATGTCTTCCTTAGTCGTCTGAACATAACCTAAAATCATCCACCTCCTTCCACATAAAATGATTATCAATACTTCATTGTGACATAACTTCTATGCCTTTTTTGCATTTAGGATGTCAAATCACATGAGACTGAGAGTTTTCATTTGATCACACATCAAGAATAAGAAAATTACAAATGATTTATGTCAAAAACGAATGCTAATATTTGCTCATCCTACGAAGCAAAAGTACACTTATAAGTTATTGGATGCTAATAAAAAAAAAAAATTAAAAATATCTTGCAGCTCTTTCCGGAATTCTGACTAAAGGGAGAAAAAACAGAATTTATATATTTGCACCATTAAATTCCAAGTCTAAATACGCTGTCAGATCACACAATTAGTAGACGTTAGACTGCAGTGTATCAGCAAAAATGAATCTATCGTATAATTCACGAAATGCTTTTCCATCAATAATGCTTTCCGCTTCTTGACTAGAAAACAAACAGGTGATCAGCTGACTCCTAGAAATTTTGTATTGCTCTGAGGAGGGACAGTGATGAAGTGCAACTGAAATTACTTAAAAGTTAACTGTTTCAGGTGAGGACTGCACAATGAGCAGTGAATGTGACATCAGCAAGGGGTTGTGCTGCCAGTTACAGAGGCGCCATCGGCAAGCGCCTCGTAAGGTCAGCATCAACATCTTTCCATTATATTATGCTTTAGAGGGCAATATCGTTACTGCAAAATAAGTTATGATTGGGTTGTAAAGTGGACCATTAATTTAATTTATTTAATTTCATTTCATTACGATGGAGCGCAGGCTCCAATGGAAATTTCCCTACACACCCATTTCCACTTTTCCTCCACCCGCCTACTTTAGCCTCTTTTAATTCCAACGTTAATATGTAACAGCGTTTTTGGTAAATTATTCATCATTTCTCTTAGTTATTTATTCCAATTCCTGACACCCTTACCTACAATCAAGAGCCAGCTTATGG
Organism: Vandiemenella viatica; assembly: GCA_031002005.1. Lineage (NCBI taxonomy): Eukaryota > Metazoa > Arthropoda > Insecta > Orthoptera > Morabidae > Vandiemenella > Vandiemenella viatica. The sequence goes on from CM061921.1 coordinate 243,819,812, forward strand.
TCAATAGATATATTTTCCCTTCCACACACCACTCCTAATACTTCCTACAATATCTTTCTATGTGTCATCTCCAATATATACCATGTACACTCCCATCAGTAACTTTACCACCTCCCCACATACTACATAACCATATTCAAGTAATGGTATAACCAATGTTTTGTAACCGAATTCCCTTAATTCTCTGGTACATCCCATCATCACAACAAGAGAAGGATTTTGTAACCTTTCTACACTATCTGAACAATATGTCCTGCCCATTTGAGTTTGTTATAAAATGTTATGACAATTTATTTACATTTCAAGTCATCAACAAACAATTCTTTCCCCATCTTATATCATAATCAACCTTTAATTTTTTATTTGTGAACCTAATAAGCTGACTTTTCTCTGAATTTATCAAAATCCCATGTCGACCTACCCTGATAGATATTCTGACCAGATACTCATGCATCTGTTCTCAGCCTTCTAACGTTTTAATCCTATTATTTATCATAATGTCATCTGCAAACAACATAACTTCTGATAGTTAACCATCATACAATCATTCATTAGAAAAATTAATCGCAATGTTCCCAATACGCTACAATATGCCACACTCATTTTCACTTCCACTTCTTTTGATACTGTATTTTCTACCCTATATTTCTACTTTATACCTTTTAAGAATTTTTCTATCCAGCAAATCACTACTTCAACCACTCAAACAGTTTTTACCTTATTTAGCACCATTTTACGACTCACTCTGACAAAGTTAAAAGTTCTAGTGTTACATTATCAATTTGGCCACCCTTGTCCATTTAATCTTAAATAACTTGTATATAGCCCACTAACTGAGATTCACATGAATATTCTTGCAGAAAGCCACACTGCCAACTTGAGAACCACTTATGTTCCTCACTGACTTTCGATCCAATTCATCAACCCTCCTAAATAGGTCAATACTACTATCGCACTTTTCCAGTCCTTTGGTTAATTGCAAGTAACCAGGCTCAATTTAAAAAATGTGTCAAGATAAGGTGTATTTTCACATACTGCTATCTTTAAGATATCCATAGTAACATTATATACACCAACCCTTTTATGCTTTTCTAGATTTCTTCTCTTTCATATCCTCTGATATATCTGCTGATTTCTAACTGTGTGGATAAGCTCCCTCTCCCATTAACACCTTTCAGTTCCTCAATCATTGTCCATAATGGTCTCACTAAACAAGTCAGTTAATAGATCTCTCATTTTCAAATCGTCAGTAACCTATTATCCATCCTTATCTATAATTGTCTCAACACCCTCCCTTCCACTCAGTTTTCTAACATAGATAATACAAATTTCTAGATGCATCCTTCATTAGTCCCCCTGCACCAATAATATACTTCATAAACCCATTATTAATTCCTCATTTAGTTGTTTCAATTATTCCCTACTGCCTTGCTGTCTCTTAACTTTGTTATGTTCGCTTCTCACCAACCTCTCGACCACCTAACATCTCTATTATAGTAAATAGCTTCTATGCTTCTCTTTATTTTCTGTTGTGTTATAAATATTTCTTCATACTTTTTTATTATCTCCTTGAACTATTCCTAGTTTGACTCCACTGCACTTGTGCCATCCTTCCAATTGCCCAGACTTATCTCTTCAATTCTGAAATCCATAGCTTCTTATAAATTTACCTGTTTCCCCCTTTTTTTTTGCCAACAGTTTTCTGAAGCCTCTAATATCCATTAGAACTGCTTCATGATCACTTTCTCCTTCAGTTACTTGACACTCCCAAGGTTATCATTGGGTTTTATTATGAAGATATGGAATCTCTTTTGTCACCTTCTATTCTGCTTTTTCAGATGTGTAAAGGATCCTTGATCCTTCCCTCATGAAGGTACTTACAAATTTCTCTTCCCTTATTCAATCTTATTTCCTACCCAGTTGACACCTGATAAATTGAAATCCCTACCAATAATGACAATTATATTATAACTTCTAAACTCTGAGTACAAATTTAATTTTTTCCCAAGCCTTTTCTTCATCCTTCATTCTTCTACTATGGTAAAAAGCAAACACACATATTTTTTTTTCTTTTTTATTACCCCAGAAGTCACTCATTGTTGTAATCCATAAATACTAACAAAATGTAGTCTTTGCTAACCATCATAAATATCCCTCCACTAATTGCTCCTCTATCTCTATGATACACTCGATAACCATCTTGAAAAACCACATTGTCTTGTACTACTTGTTTTTACCATGACTCTATATCATTAATTACTTGTGGTTCTTGTATCTCTATTAAGTTTGCAAATTATGTTACTTTGATCATTATGGTTTTAAAGCTAACTAGCAATACAGCATTAACCTTGGCCTTTCCAGTTTTTGCCCCCATCAGTTATTGTTCCAGCAGTTCTTCTTTAGAATTTGTGATTTTTCACATTGTGGACCTACAGTCATAACCCTTTAATCATCTATCTCCATCCCCTCATCTGCAGACCCCCCCCCCCAAAAAAAGGCACAGTTCTGACCCTATAATCATTGAAAGTGGGTTCATTTAAAACTTTAGCTAACAACCTCAGAAACTCCCTGGTCCCTGTTGTAGATTATGCCTAGTGAAACCCAATCTACCAATTATGTCCACAGGTACAACACCCAATATATTTTCATATTCCATGTTGTTGAGATGTATTATGGCAAAGATCAGTAGTAAGTTTAATAATTACCTCATATTATTTTTTTAATGATAAATCTATGAAGTAACAACTCCTTCTACTCCATTGAAGAATTTATTTCTATGATATCTATAAAATAATTCACTTATTTTGGTAAATGTAGTTGATGTAATTAAGGTACATTTTATACTCTGTCAGTACATCTTCTGGTAAATTCATTTATTTTGCTATGCAATAGATTATCTGTAAGTTAAAAACTTTCTAAATCCCATAGAGCCATTATCTCATATTGAGATGTGTGGAAAATTAGTTTATTGTATTGTAAGAGTAGCAGGCTAGTTACCTGTCATTTAAACTATGCCTTGACCAGGCTGGTGCTGAATGAAAATACCAGAATCTTCTTTTCACTTGGAATTTCTCATACTACCAACTTGTAAATCTTAATCTTCTTAATTTAACTTCTCTATCGTCTATATTTTTGACATCTGTTTCAGTCTCTATCACGAATTTACTTTCTTGAATCTGTCCAGAACAGTTTTTCTTTGACTGATTATGAATATATTTTTGTGTTCTCCATATCAAATTAAAAATAAATATCACTTGACATTATATCTTACAGGAAATTAAAATTTGACAAGTGTTCTTCCATTTAGGTATGCTCCTACTTCAAGGATCCTCTTATCTGTATTGGGCCTGTGGCATCTGACCAAGTGAAAGATGAAATAGAACACACTGCAGGAGAAAAGCGCATTACTGGAAAAGTTGCTTCATTTAACCACATCCGTCGCAAGTAATCAGCAAGAACTTTGATTGATATGGCCTATCGAAGCATTATGTTATGATTATTGCATACACAAATAAGTATATTTACAGATATATAAAATTCCAGAATCCATGTAGTTAGAAGAATTTTTTCAAATTGTGGTAGAAACCCATACCATACCCTATAAAATCCAACTGATCATGAAAACTGAAGTTCATGTTATGAAGAAACTTGACTTCATGGAGTAATGTTCTGCAATTATTTGATAAATGTTAAATCAAAGCCTTTATTATCTATAAAATTTCAATCTTATTCAAATTGCGCAATATGCAGTTTTATCAGTATTAAAATTTTATCATAACATTCAAATGCTTCCCTGATTACCTTGTCAGTGTGTATGTCAGACATTTCCATTTCTGCAAAACTGCCGAGTTGTTCGCAAAAACAAAATGATAATTAAAATTAATGGATGAACGTAACTCAGTTTTTAGTAAAAACAAAAAAATTACATTAAAATTCGTTGTTTCCAGATACAGCTAAATGAACAACCCAAAGAATTTCACCATTTGAAGCATTTCATGTATGAAAGTGACACCTCCTTACTTAAAAAATTAAGTCAATAATAAAAATCACGATGGTAATTTCCAAAGCTGTGAAGGATACAAATTACAATTTACATTACCACAGAGTGCACCCAGTTGAGATAAATAACCAAACAAAATAACCATCACTGCACATTAAACATTTCCTTTATATAACTTTATTGGTAGATAAAGAGAAGTAATTGAAATATTGATATACCAGTTTGATGTGTATAAAAATATGCTTGTTATACAAAATATTAATACTATGAAACTGTACCCACATGCAAGTAAATGACGAAAATTGCAAAGATTTAAAGAAGCCTGTAAAATAAATTGTAAATGAAGCATCATTCCAAAAAAAAAAAACTTTCCTATCAATCTAAATGTGTACATCTCCTTGAAAAATGGAATAAAATATTCTTACATGTAGAGAGTCATTAAAAGAACGATATTATCAAAAATAAAAATTTTAAAAGGATGCAGTACTTAATCAAATTAGTTTGCAGCTAAATTTTCAGTATTAGTTTTACACCGAACTACCGGTGTTTTGAAAATAAAATGTGAACAACCAAAAATGTATTTTAATTTAAGATATAAAGCATTTCTCTTAGTTTATGGCATTTTTTGAAGTGATATAGACAATGTTCTGACAAAAACATCCATTTCCATACATATCAACAAAAAACAAACATCTATTTTTTAAATATAATTTAATACAGAAATTTACATTTAATATAAATTTATTAAAATCTAATATGAATATATTTGTAAAAAGCTATACATTATGCAGCACAATTCCCAATCAACACATATCATCGCATATGCACAATTGGTGAAAATTTTACAATTATTGTGTACTGTTTATCGATTTGATGACTTTAACGTGGGTACCACGTCAAGAAAGATATACCAGTCTTTTTTTAATCCACGTAGGACTTACCATAAATGCATATTTCAGATGTCAGTTTATTGGAGTAGTCAGTATATTAAACAGTATTCGTAAGACCAACTCCCAAAAGCATATCGGTTTTAAAATCAGAAAAATTCTTGAAATCCTATGACATCAATGTTTTTTAATTAATTACTAATATATTTATTTCAAGTTACATTTTCTGTACCAGATTTTGTCATTCATTTCAGTTAATAACTACAAACATTACTCCAGTTTAATGTATGTAAAATTGTATCATTAAATATACATATCATGTGAATAATTATGAATATTTTTGTTTTCATTGATAACATTTACCTGTCCAACTCCCGGTATTAAAAGGACTATCTGGTCTTTCTAGAAGTATTCCCATTACTATTGCATGATTATAAGATAGTTCTACGTATAACTTACCATTAATAGTTACTAACATCTTGTAAATTGTACTGGAAACGACAATCCATGCAATAAACTGACAGAGGGAAACGCCAAACGTAAACTAAAATGGTTCTGCTACGGCCATCAATGCAGTTGTTAGAAATCAACCGCTACCATCACTATTGCCAAAAACCTCCTTCAAGAACGCTTAGTGAATCCGTTTTTTCGTGTACTCCTTAGTTTTTCTTTCTGTAGCGATAGGTAGTATGTGTAGGGACTGTTGTTATTTTATGCAGACGCAGACTAAGGTGGTTGATCTGCGCACTCAGCTTGCAGCTTTGCTAACTAGAGTTACACAGCTGGAAGCTACCGCAAGTTAGTGCAGTAGATGTGGTATTGGTGACCCTGTAGAAGCTAAGCTGCTCGCAGGTTCTCCCTTACCAGTCATCGTACCTGCCAGGCTGAGACGTCGGAATCTGTGCGGCCGTCACCTGGTGGTCGCTGGTGTGTGGTTTCTGGAGGTTGACGCCGCATGCGGAGGCTGTCGTGCAAGCCTGATTGCCAGGAAGGCGAGTTTGTACCACTGTCTAACTGGTTTGACGCATTGTCTGGAACTGATTCAGTCCTACAATCGTCGGCCTGTGAGATGGCAGCCCGCTAAGTCTGGACAACTGCAGAAGGGGATTTTAGTGGTCGGTAGCTCAAACGTTAGGCGGTTTATCGAGCCCCTTAGGAATGTGGCGAAGAGGTCGGGGATGAAGTCCAGTATCCATTCATTGTGTATTCCGGGGGGGTCTGATCCGAGATGTGGAACAGGCCATCCCGGATGCCACTGAACGGACAGGGTGTAACCAGCTGCGGATGGTGGCTCATTTCAGCATGAATGATGCTTGCCGCCTAGGGTCAGAGGTTATCCTCTCTTCCTTTGGGCGACTTGTAGAAAGGGTGAGCTCTGTGGCCATTGGCCGCAAGATTTCTGCTGAGCTAACCATCTGCAGCATTGTCGATAGAACTGACTGTGGACCTCTGATTCAGAGCCGTGTTGAGGGTCTGAACCAGAGGCTACGGCGTTTCTGTGATAGTCATGGCTGCAGATTCCTCGATCTTCGCCCTGGGGTTGAGTCTTGTAGGGATCCCTCGGATAGATCAGGGGTGCACTACACACGGGAATCGGCTACACGGGTGGCAGGGTCCGTGTGGAGTGCATTGGGAGCTTTTTAGGCACAGGGAGGATGACCCCAAAAAGAAAATTCAGTTACGGACAGCCCAGATAAATTCAGCATCGCGTGTTAGGGGTAGCTTGAAAGAATCTCGAACATTAAAAGTTCTAGTAATTAATGGCAGAAGTGTTTGTAATAAACAACCTGAACTCGAAAACGTTATTCGTAGTACAGATGCTGATATCGTAATAGGCACAGGAAGTTGGCTAAAACCGGATATAAGTTCCGCCGAAATCTTTAATACTAGCATGAACATTTTCCGTAAGGATAGGTTGCATTCTCAAGGAGGTGGTGTATTTATAGGTTTTAGGAAGTACCTCCCATGTAACGAAATAGATGTCGATACTGTCTGCGAAATTTTATGGATCAAGCCCAACGTAGCTAGGACGAAACTTGTGATTGGCTCCTTCTATCGTCCACCAGATGTAAGCGTAACAATTGCCAAGACCTTAAGGAATAATGTAAATAATATAGCTCGGCAATTTCCAGACCATACAATAATGCTAGGTGGTGACTTTAACTTGCCATATATCGACTGAACTAATTACGTTCACATTACTGGGGGCAGGGATAAAACAGCTTGCGAAATCATTCTAGACCTTTCTCAGATGACAATTTTGAGCAGCTCGTAACTGAACCAACTGTATGCCTCAACGGTAACGAAAATATTTTAGATATTCTCTTTACAAATAGGCCTGAATTATTTACGGATATTTCTACCACCGCGGGAATAAGTGATCATAAAGCTGTAATTGCTACACTAAAATTAACAACCACGAGCAAAAGAAAAAAAGAAAGGATCGTTTACAGATTCGAAAAGGCTTCAAAAGAGTGTTTGAGAACGTATTTGAGGAATAATTATCACACCTTCATAGTAGCAAGAGGCACCGTTGAAGAGAAGTGGCATCGATTCATACGTATAGTCAGGGAAGGTATGGACTTGCATATACCGAAACGGACAAGCAGGAAAGGCAATGATCCCCCATGGTATACACGGGATGTTAAAAGGTTACTCAAAAAGCAAAGGAAGACACATGCACGATCAAAAAGGACGAGGCATCGGAATGATTTAGATAAGTTAGAGGAGATAAGGGGACATGTTAAGAATGCGATGTGTGGGCCCTTTACTGACTTACATTGCATTTCTCTCTCCAAGAGCCTAACCGAAAACCCAGAAAAAAAATGGTTGTATGTAAAAAAAGTTAGTTGTAGTTGAAACAATAAGCCAGTTCTAATAAAAGACGGACGGGAATTTGACGACAGCCGCGACAAGACTTCCGTATTTAACACCGAATTCAAAAATTCATTCACTCGCGAAAACATGGAAAACATCCCCACTTTACCACATCGCATGGGACTAGAGACGGATCCGATAGAGATTGATAGCGTAGGTATTGTAAAGCAATTAAAGCTCCTGAAGTGGGATAAAGCGCCGGGTCCCGACGGTATACCGGTAAGAATATTTTCTGAATACGCAGAGGAAATTAAACCATTTCTGTCACATATATTTCGCAAATCTTTAGAAGAGAAAAAAGTACCTTCTAGCTGGAAAATAGCCCAGGTAATTCCTGTTTTCAAGAAAGGAGATTGAAGTGATCCTACGAACTATCGACCCATATCTCTAACATCTGTCTGCAGTAGAATTCTGGAGCATATTATAAGCTCTAATATTATGAAGTTTCTAGATGAGAACGAGTTACTTACACCATGTCAACACAGATTTCGGAAGAAGAGATCGTGTGAAACACAATTGGCCCTATTTTCACATGACGTAATGAAAGTTATCGATGTGGGTTCACAAGCTGATGTAATTTTCTTGGATTTTCAGAACGCCTTTGATTCTCTACCACGCAACCGACTTTTAGCAAATATTCGATTATATGGTATACCGGATCAGATTTGCGATTGGATACGTAATTTTCTAACTGGTCGGTCTCAGTATGTCGTTGTTAACGGGGAAGCCTCTTCTAAGATAGAGGTTACTTCGGAGGTTCCTCAAGGAAGTGTAATAGGGCCACTTCTTTTCTTAATTTTTATTAACGATCTCGGTGATCACGTCAGATGCTGGTTGTGATTGTTTGCCGACGATGCAGTTATCTATAGGGAAATAAAGTGCTCCGACGATTGCTTAGAAGTTCAGCGTGATTTGGATGCTATTTACGATTGGTGCCGTAAATGGCAGCTTACACTTAATTGCAAAAAGAGCAAGGCAATGTGAATAAGTAACAAAAAGAATCAGTTTGCTCACGAGTACAAAATAAGCAACTCAGCTGTTGACAAGGTTGATTCCCTGAAGTATCTGGGGGTGATAGTATAAAGCAACATGAAATGGGACTTGCACACAACTTCCGTCGTAGGCAAAGCTAATTCAAAATTGCGGTTCATAGGTCGTAATTTGAGGAACTGTAATGCTCATACAAAGGAGATAGCGTATAAAACACTAGTGCATCCGCATCTGGATTACTGTTGGGGAGTTTGGGATCCGTATCGCTAGGGCCTGATCGACTCAGTGGAGAGGGAGCAGAGGAGAGCCGCTCGATTCGTGATTCGTGACTGGGTGTTACAGCCCTCATGAAAGCGTCACAGAATTGATAGATAGTGTATAGAGAAGCCTGTGGGGGGGGGGAGCCTTATACTCCTCTATACTTTTATCAAAATGTTAATTCCTGATTTATGAATATGATTTTAATTTAATGGTTAGCTAAAGGGTGAACTAGAACCATTATTATTTTACACAAATATTATCCTCAATTTATTAAGTCTTCTGGCTTATACAAGGCCGTGTATAGTTAACGTTACGTTAAACATAATCCAAAGACAAACAAACAAGCAGTACCCGACATTTATAATCCGCTGTATAAAAGCAAACATGAAACTGATTTAAATATCTCAGTAATTTGCAAAGTCAACATGATATCAAAGTGGCATCACAGGCCAACAAGTTGAAGTTAACATTCACAAAACAAAGAATCCCAGGGCGCCGTTTTAAAGTTAAAAGCATCGTCTTGAATTTAAAACAAGGAGCAAGATGCTTCGAATTTGAAGTTAAAACATGAAAAGTTTGGTTAGCTCAGTGATTTTAGGATGAGAGCAGAGTCTTATCTCAGGAGTCGTTTACGGGTTAGCAAGCCTCGTTAAAACCCAATGGAACTGTGGACCCATGCGTCGGTACTTTACCATAATAGCATCTTCTTGATGAGGTGTGGCACGCTCAGTACCACTGCAGCAACGAATGCCAAGTAAGCGGATATGTCCGCGTTAGCACATCAGCTTCCAGCCCATCAGCCAGAAATGCGACCAGACACCGTCACTGATCAACAGCCACGAGCGTATCGGGAGATACGTCCGCTCAGCAGCTCGTCTCGGCAGCAAGTGTCGTTGAAGATGGCGTCGTGTCCTCTTCTCCGGCAAAATCAGCTTCCTCTCCGCTCATGAAACAGAAGCCGTGAATTAACCACTGTGAACCCCTGTAGCCGTTCACGATTGGTGCATTGATATATGTCCATCATCACGTGTTTCGTATCGCAGCTAACATTCGCTACGCGCTTCCCGCAAATTTCGCTTGGCCTTGCAAGAGGAACTGGGAAAGGGTGAGGTCAGTACACCCGGCAGGTAACGGTTTCCCACGCTACCCCTTTTGTGAGCCATAGGCGTCGGCATTGTCCCGTCCTCTGAGCGTTCAAAACTGCCGTTCCAACTTCCTACATTCAATATATATTTCTGAAGAGCAAGTTTTGCAGAAACTAAACCATATAACAATAATAACTTTGGCTGCCCGGGTTTAATATATGATTATTTACCTATGAATTAACCCTATCATTTATAATATTTACAATTTAATAACTGAATATTACCAAGAAAATCTGAATATTAATTAATTACTTAATAATATTCATTGTGGATGACTCTGTCACACCACAATAGATTGGGGCTGGGATAGTCTGGAAGTCAGACGACGTAGTTTGCGTTTGAATTTATTGGAGAATATGCGAAAATCTTTAAATTACGAGTGCAATGAAATACTTCTTCTGCCAACCTATTAGGTCGCAATGACCGGAGGGATAAGATTCGAGAAATAAGATGCCGTCCTGATGCTTTTATGTATTCCTTCTTTTCTCGTGCTATTCGGGATTGTAATGCGCGGGTTTAGGATTGGTGCTTAGCACCCTCTACCACCCACAATGTTTGTGATTTGCAGAGTATGGATGTAGATGTAGATGTAGATACTTTGCGAATTTAGACTCCACAGATACTGATACTAAGCAGCTAAGGAATGGTCCTAAATTGTCGGAGTATTAGAGGGAAAATAGCTGATTTCTACGCTGCAGTTGCGACTAATGATGTCGACATAATACAAGAAACCGAGAGCTAGTTGACGCCAGAAGTAGAATCTAGCGAAGTATTTGCTCTTCAATTTTCGGAAAGATTGAATACCTCAATGTGCGGAGGTGTATTCGTGGCCGTTAATAAAACTCAATTGCTCTGTAGTAACTGAAACAGAAAATTTTTGTGAGTTGAAATGGGTGAAGTTCAAAATTGGCAGAAGTTTAAACTGCACAACAGGGTCATTTTACAACCTCCGGATTCTGGATTAGATAACGTGGAGTATTTTAGACAGTCACTTAACAGTATTTCTCAAAAATATCAGGGACATACATTGATCATGGGAGGCGATTTTAATATACCTACCCTCGGTTAACTGGGACACATGTACGTTCAAGTCTGACGGAGGAGATAGATTAATAACCGAAACATTCCTAGAATCATTCGCGGAAAATTCTCTTGATCAGATGGTCGAAGAGTCAACGTGAAGCGACAAAGATTCCTCGTCCATTTTGGATCTTTTTCTCACAAGCAATCCGAATATTGTTGATACAGTTTCATAGAAGACGGTATAAGTGAACACAAAGCGGTTGTGGTAACTTTAAAATCTAGACTGAATTTGAAGCATGATAAAGACAAACTCATATGTTGCTTCGATCAGGAAAACAATGAGTTTATGGTAGATCACTTGTCAAAAAAATTTCAAACCTAATAGCTAAATACAATTGTTTGAGGAACTGTGGTTAAATTCAAAAGAAATAATATGGACCGGATTAAATCAATTTGTTCCTAAGAAGTTTATTAAGGATAGTAAGAACTTCCCATTATTCAATAGGGAAGTGAAACGTTTGCTTAGGAGGCAAAGGCGTTTACATTCCACGGTAAAGAAATCAGGGGACTCATCTAATCACCCTAAATTAGTCCAGTTAAGAGCGGAAGTGCGTAAGGCCATGCGTGATGCGTTTTAAAGAATTCCAAGCCAGGAATTTATCCGAGGATCTAATTACTAATCCAAAAAAGTTCTGGTCGTATGTCAAAGTAATAAGAGGCTCTCGTAAGGTCATGCCATCACTGATTAAGGAAAATGGAAATTAACAGAAACTAGCGTAGAGAAAGCATAAATTTTGAATAATGTATTTAAAATAGCTTTCACGACAGAAAACTCGAAAAAGATTCCGATATTTAAAATCGTACCAACAAAATTATGAATGATCTCTTTCTTGATATCGAGGGAATAACTTAACTGTTTATGAATGTAAAAACCACTCCCGTACCATACGGTATTCCTACAAGATTCTACTCTAGGTACGCAAAGGAAATTGTGCCGTATTTGATGAAATTATATACCACCTCCTTGGATCAAAGAAAAATACCAGCCGAATGGAAGACCGCCATCGTAAGTCCAGTGTTTAAAAATGGGAATGTTAATGTTCCTCAAAATTATAGACCGATCTCGTTAACCTCAATATTTTGCAGGATTTTAGAACACATCATCTATTCAAATATCATGCGGTTTTTGGATGAAGGTGTGCTTTTAAACCCAAATCAACATGGATTCAGAAAAGGCCGGTGCTGTCAAACACAACTTGCACTTTTAATTCACAACTTGTGCCGAATTATACAGGGCGTTCGCCGGGAAACGCAACCCACTGTTAGCGCTACAAGGAAGAAACTGCTTCCGGCGAGCGAGCGGTCAGCTTCCGGCATTGTTCGACCGTCGGCCGCCGACTATTTCATAATAATTACGCTTCATAATTTTCATAAACTTGTATGTGCTAAGCATTTAAATGTGACGTAATTCATTAGCTTACCTTATAAAAGATGCTGGAAGTGTTGACCCTCTTGTGTAATGCACATTTCACATCTTCTGAACATATTTCGAGACACACGCTGCCCTAACTGACTTAATGATTTTTTGGGTGACTGTTCTAGTCGAAAAGCGATATCGTCAATTTTCTCCTCTGTGAGAATACGGTTGACCGACAGTCTTTTTTTGTTAAAAAATGAACCCGTTTCTCTTACTTTTTTAACCAGACGCAGAATTGTTGATTTAGCTGGCAGTAAAGCGCCAGGAAATTCGCGACGAAATTTACTGCGACACTTTTTAAACGACTTCTTCTTCACATATGTATCGTAGAGAAATATTCTTTGTTGCAAACTGTAACGTACCATAATTTTACTCACACTCAAACACGGTACAGATTAGTAAGAGTATGAAGCCCCAAATCAGCCAAACCGCAAAGAAACGTTTATTCACAACACTGATTAATAAGAGACTGAAGTCACAAACTAGCTACAATGCAAAGAAACCGTTCTTAACAATGTAAGGGTCCCATTATACTGCGTCACTGCACTGTTGGGGCAGTGGAGGTATTAAACAGTGCGGTGATTCACGGTGCCGTGTGGCGGGAGCTGCTGGCTCCAATGTCCGAGCAAGTTGCCGACGGTAACAGACTGGGAGGGTAGCGTTTTCCGGCGAACGCCCTGTAGATGAGCAAACCCAGGTTGATTTAGTTCTATTAGGTTTTAAAAAAGCTTTCGACACTGTGCCTCACACTAGGTTACTAGGGAAACTTCGTGGTTACGGCATATCTAGACAAATATGCGACTGGGCTGCAGACTTACTGAAGGGCAGAACGCAGTGTGTAGTTCTCTATAGTGAGCGTTCATCACTTACCGAAGTGAGATCCAGGGTTCCCTAGAGGGCCTCTGTTGTTTCTCATATACATTAATGATTTGTGCGACATAATAAGCGAGATGAAAAGATTATTTGCCGATGATGCTATTATTTACCGTGAAATCACCACCCAGGACAATTGCGCTTTGTTACAAGACGATATTACGAAAAGAATTGCGTGGTGTTAAGATTGGCAGTTGGAGTTAAACGCTAAAAAGTGTAAGTAAAAAGGTGACACCATTTAGCTCCTAATATACAATTAATGGTACTGTCTTTAGAACGGCAGATACCGCTAAATACCTAGTAGTAGAAATTCGTAATAATTTGCTGTGGAACTAGCATATCAAAAATTTAATTGGGAAAGCAAATCGTATGCTCCCATTTCTAGGCCGTAATTTAAAACAATGCCCTCCAGAAGTTAAATCGATTGCATACAAGTCACTAGTGCGTCCTCACTTAGAATATTGGTGTCCTGTATGGGCTCTCCATCAAAAGGGATTAATGGAGGCATTGGAGAAGGTCCAAAGAAGAGCCGCCCGATTCGTGACAGGTATATATAGTTGGAGGGAAAGCGTAAGTGAGATGTTGAAGGAGTTATGTTGGGAAGACCTGGAAAACCGAAGGCGTTGCTCTCTACAGAAGCTAACTGAAAAATTCTCGACTGGCGTATTTCGGCATGACAGAAAACAATTATTGCTACCAGCAACATTCATATCTCGGAATGACCGCGAAAATAAGAGAAATGAGGGCCAGAACCGATTCATTTCTGTACTCATTTTTTTCCACGAGCGATTAGGGAATGGAATCCAAAGAATTTACCGGGCGAGTAAACTTAAAATCCGATAGAAGAAGCTTTCGATAAATTACCCCGGCCATCCTGATCTGGGTTTTCCATGGTTTTCCCGGAACACTCCAGTTGAATGCTGGGTTGATTCCTCACAATAACCCATGGGCGCCTCCTGCCATATCCCATGTATCCCTTCCAAACCATTACCCTTGCGGATAGGTGCAATGCACCCTCCGCCACACACTTTTAGTGAATCACGGAGTAATAATAATAATAATAATACGGAAACAGTACACTTCAATGATGGCTAAAACTATTTGTCTAGGAAAATATGTAAATCATTAAATGCAAGATACTATGTTATTTAGACAGTGAAAATATTACTCCTACAAAATACATTTTATATACTTCACTACATTTTTCTGCTTCAACTATTCCCCTTCTATTGACATATCTCCCATTCCATTATCAGTTACGTGTTGGTCACAATATTATATATGTTATTTAGTTTTGTATGGCAAAAATGAAGTTGCCTTCTTATTTTTCTCCGTTTCTGCCAAAGGACGATATGGACACTGAATGTCACAGATGACCTGTGTGAATCATGAGGAGAGGGTGGGGGAACTGTGTTCCTGCCTGAAGTGTTTCCTAATCCAGTGGGTTGTGACTCAAAAGGGGGTTGCCAAGTCTTCCTCGCGGGGTCGGAGTCGCAAGCCAGGTAACTGTAAAAAGCTAGGGTTGTAGGTCTAATACAATAAAAATACAAAATTTTCAATGAGAAGGCTGTACTTGTTTATTTTTCAATAAATTGCCGAATGATGAATGTATTTCTGAGACACAAATTGAAAAATCATTTTCTAATTGGAGCCTGTTTCTCTTCTATTTCATGTAATAGTAGTCACAAAGTCTATTTTATTTCTGTTTTGATTTGTTTCCGTCACTGCCACTTGCAGCAAGCATGAAGTGCTACACAGATCTTTTAAGAACATAATTTTATCCTTTCTCGCAGTGAAGATAGTCCATATTTGCTGTCGTATTCTGACAACTGATTGCAATGAACGAAAACAAACTGTTCCTATGTGGATGCTGAACCCACCTTCTTGCCACCGTTGCCACTAATATATCACTGCTTGCAGAATGCCAACGACTTCCTTGTATTGCTTTTTTTTTTCTCGATCAGTGGGTAAGGTCTCAACAGAAAAGAAATTAAAAATGTTGTTTTTGAAATCACTGCCAAAATTTAATTACGGCCCCGGAAGTCGTCAAAGGCCTTTTTCAAACATGGGGGTTGCCAAAAAATTTTTACTTGTTAAGGGGTCACATGTTCAAAACGGTTGAAAAACACTGCCCAAATCTATTGGAGGAATTTCTTGAGTAATCAGCTGTGTTCTGTATGATAAGTATATTTTTTGATTGTGAGATGTGTAGTTTATGAGGCGGGGATAGAGGACCATTCCAGCATTCACCAACAGGACTGCAGAGAATCGCTTAAACACTACTGTCAAGACTGCCGGAATGCGAGGGCCTAGGCTCATGTCCGGTCCCGTCGCACCACCCCGATCCAGTGTATGGCGCCTCAGCAATATGATCCACACTGGCGGGTAATATCTTTTTGTTTGTTACAAAAGCAGTGCATCATACCTTGAGACACTGGAGTGATCGAACATTGATGCAGGATGGACTAATCTATCCAGTTTCTCCATCACCCCATGATTACTGTTTCATATATATGAAAATAAAGATGACATTTTTTTACTCCTTTTATCAAAAGATATTAAGGA
Source organism: Vandiemenella viatica (assembly GCA_031002005.1). Taxonomy (NCBI): domain Eukaryota; kingdom Metazoa; phylum Arthropoda; class Insecta; order Orthoptera; family Morabidae; genus Vandiemenella; species Vandiemenella viatica. Next base: position 243,835,910 of record CM061921.1, read on the forward strand.
ACTAAGCTCTTGTGTTCTTTGGTACTATTATTTCTTTATGGAAAAACTGTAATCCTACCTGTATACTGGGAATATCTATAACGTACAATATTTACACAGAACGCGACGGAAATAGAACCACTTTTCTCTGATATGTAACGTAAAACCTTAGAAGATGAAAAAGTATCTTCCGACTCGAAAATTGGCTAGTAATTACCATTTTTAAGAAAGGAGATCGAAGAGATTCCTGGAATTATCGATCCATATCTTTAACATCTGTTTGCAGTAGAGTTCTGGAGTATGATATACGCTCTAGCACTATGAAGTTTCTCGACAAAAACGATGTGCTTGTACAGCTAGTGTGAAACCCAGTTGGCCCAATTTACGCATGATGTAATTCAAGTTATTGATAACAGGTTCACATATTGATGTAATTGTCTTGGTTTTTTAGAAAGCTTTCGATTCTCTGCCACACAGCCACGTTTTAGTGAAGATTTGAGCATAAGGTTTGTCGGATCAGATTTGTGAATGGATTTGAAATTTTGTAACTCGTTGGTTGCAGTTTGTCGTTCTTGACGAAGAAGCCTCTTTTAATCTAGATTTTACTTCTGGCGCACCTCAAAGAAGTGTAATAAAACCACTTCCTTTATTATTTTCCATAAATGATCTTCTAAACAACGTTATTAACAATTTTCGATTGTTTGCTGATGGTGCAGTTATCTATAAGAGATTAAGATGCACAGATGATTGCTTAAAAATTCAGCGTGATCTTGATATTATTTCAGATTCGTGTTATGATGGGAATTTACACTAAATTGTAAAATGTGAAAGGAAAAGTGGATAATAACAAAAAGATCCCGTTTTTTCAAGAGTACAAAGTAAACAACTGCCGTCGTATGTAAATCTGTTTTTAATTGAGATTCGTAGGCCGGATTTTAAAGAACTATAATGTTCATATAAAGGATATAGCGTACAAAACTCTCGTGCGTCCGCATTTGGATTACTGTTGTGGAGTTTGGGATCACTATCGCAAGGGATTGATTGACGCATTAGAGAAAGTACAGAGGAGAACCACTAGCTTCGTGATGCATGCCACAGGTGATACGAAAGCACCACTGAATTGTTAAATAGATTGGTCTGAAATTGTCCGGTAGACAGACAACGTAAGTTTCGCTTGAAATTAGTGATTAATATGCGTATACCTTCATTTACGAGTGTCAATGACAACATTTTTGACTGATGACTGTAGATTATTAAGCTGTGTGTCAAAATTTGACAGTATAAACACTATAAAGCATATAGAGCTGTTCAGTCTGCCAGTAAAGGCCCCTGCCAGGCAGACCTCACACACAACGCGCCTGCACGCCGGGATACATATACGACTCCAAACAGGCGCAAAACAAACCAGGAAAACAAATAGAATCATCTAGAAGCTAAGTGGGACTATTTCTTACAGAGGTCGCCGTACTACCACACAACGGAATTCCTGCGCCAGGCCGCCTATATAAGCGTAGCCGGCCGCTCCACCACCAGTTCCAGCCTGACCGCTGAACCAGCATCAACTACAGAAGACCACCGGAAGTTCGCGAGAAGTAGAAGCCGTCACTCTACCCCGGATCAGGACCAGGCTGAAATTCTCGACGGTCTTCTGATAACTGTACCCACATTTGTTTATGGTTTACCTGTTGTATTGTGTACCGAGTAATAAACTTCAAGGAACCGTTAAGTGTAGTTCACTTCAAGAGCAACAGTATTTTTCTGTGGAGTATGCCAAACCATGGACCCTTTATCAAAGAACGTGTGCACCATGTAACCCCCGACGTACCAGCAAGTTTCTTTGCAAGGTTCACACGGGTCTTCACTTTGTCTACAGTGTTAGATGAATCCTGACGAAAAGTGATGTCTTGATCCAAGATGACTCCCAGATATTTAGGTTGGTCTTTGTGTTCTGCTATTCCAAGGGGTCTGAAGGTTGGTCTTATTCTGACATAGGTGAGTTTCTTCGAAAGGTGGAAGCAGCTAGACTCTTTCTTCATCAGGTCAGATTTTAGTCTAAACTTATTGAAGTATGTGTAGAGTTGGTTAAGAATCTCGGAGAGTCTGTCTTCGCAAATTTGAAAGTTTGTACTTTGGAAAGTAATAGCCAGAACATCGGTATACTCCAATTTCCCGCAATTCAGTTGTGTCTGCAATGTATAAATTAAAAAGCAGAGGCACCAACACCCAATCCTTTGGCTGACAGACATTGATGACACGCCAGCGACTCTTTTGGGTCCCACTGTGGCCCTGGAGTTTGCGATTACTCAGCAATGTGTTCAAGAGTTCACCTATTTTTTTTTACAACGTGGAATTTGAGGAGAAGCCTCTCACGCCAGACGGTAGCATAGGCTGCTGATAGGTAGACGAACAAAGCTCCTGTTTTAAGTTTCTTTTGAAACCCAGTCTCAAAGTGAGTCACCACTGTCAGAATCTCCTCGGCACAGCTGCGCTCCGCCCTCAATCCAACCTGCTCTAGGGGAACGACCTGATTAATGAAGTCATGAATCCAAGCCTGCGCCATTCTGTGAAGCATTTTACATGCGGTGCTTTGAAGGGATATTTGTCTAAAGTGTTTTGGTGCAGTTTTTTTCTTACTCGGTTTTAGAATAGCAATTGCCTTAGCTTTTTTTAAAGATAGGGTGCAACATTGTGGTGGAGTATAGGTGTAGAACGTGTTATCATACTCGATCAGTTTTCATTTTGTAATACTGTGTTCTGTAGGTAGTTGAAATAAATATTCAGAACGCCTTCAGTTCAATTGGCATCATTAAATTTCATCTATGTGCAAAATGGATGAGGAGGAATGATAATAAAATAATATAATGGAAGAAATATGAATCATAGCCCCTCTTTTCGATAACTTTCTATATATGCTAAAACAAGAAGTTTTAAAGCACTTTCCGACTGGTTATATTCCATGTACAAACTCGGCTCTGTAATTCACATAACTATGAAATACTATTAGCATCATAAATTTGTTTAGGTTTAAGGGACTGATTTGCTAGTGCTTCCACCACAACGTAAAGCATACATACAGAACAGCTTCATACACTATTAAACCTTGAATTCTCTAGTAGGCTACTGAACGCATAATTATGTAACCACACGTTACCTACGCCAGAGCCATGTCCAGCCTTCAAAACAGATTTAAAACTATTTTTCTAGAATGGGCAGTTGGTGAACTTATTGGTCAGACACGTAGTTTCGTGTCGTTAGAAAGCATTAACGAAGATCTTACTTACATTGACCATATTTTTATCAGGTATCTGGATGAGAAAGTTTCCTTGTGATACACTCTCTTTACAGATCCCACTGTTTCATTAGTAATGATACAACATTTTATTTTTATGAACGGTAAACAAAAGCTTTTTTGCATTTATGATTTTAAGTATTCACTCTTTCATCTAAATGGATTGAATGTCAAAAGTTATGTTAATTACGACAGCAAGTAAAAGTAATATGCTTTCTATAGGCCTTTCAGTCTTAACTGTTACCGGATTTTGTCTTTAATGGTGATGAATCAGACAGATGTGCAGTTTTTTTCAGATCTTAATGGAGTAAAGGTCTAGTAATAATACAGCGTTGACCAAAATGATTCGTGGCGATTCGAAACAATGTGTATTGAAAAGTATACGATCTACAAAGTCGAGTGATACATGAGAAGATACATAAACCCACCACGTTTAAAAGACCAGTTGGTGAATGATATGCACGCTAGATGGCAGCAGTGGCCAAGATGGTGTGGAGTGATGACACACTACATGGTATTAATTAAGTGCCAATGCGTACTTTAGCATAGCCTTTTATTGGACAAGTGGTTACAACAAACAACAATACACGATGTCACGCGACACGAATAGCAACATACATACAAGTTCATATACGCCACGTGGGTCGCAGCCGACTGACTCCAAGTAGTACCGCTGTCTCCCACCTGGTTAATTCGGCGCTCCTGTCTTCTCGCTCAGGGCGCCGGCTGTCGGCAAAGAGATGTGCAGTGGCGTGGTTGGTCGATTGGTGGCGAAGTGTCGTACATCGGCTCCGCCATAACCACTCTCCCCCCAGTGACTTACTCTGGGAGAGTAAGGAACGAAACTCGCTTCTTGCCACCGGCGCTGGTGTCTGCACAGGATCCTCTGATGGGTCGGTCCATCGATGCAGATGTGTGCGTCGGTGCTGGTTGATGTTCTGCCTAGGGTGCGTCGGTCTGGTAGTAGTCCGTTTTGGCGATGAAGGCAGGCTTCAGCATGTCCACTGAGACTGTCTTCTCCTCTCCATTGACTTTTATGCCGAACTCTCTGTCGTTGATGCGCTTGGTGACTTCCTGTGGCCATGTGTAAAGTGGTTCGAGAGGCTTCTTCACAGAGTCTACTCATTGAAGACGTGGGTACAGGTGTATAGGTCTTTCAGTAGAAACAGACGAGCCCTGGTGTGGTGAGCCATTGGTGTGGGCCTGGTGGTGCGGATGAGCTCTCAGAACTTCTCCAGGAAGAACTGTGGATCAGCTGGAGAGTCTTCAGAGGTGAAGAATTTGCCAGGTAGTCGAAGCGGTGTCCCAAAGAGCAGTTCAGCTGGAGAGGCCTTCAGATCATCCTTGTAGGCAGTGCGTAGGCCGAGGAGAGCGGTTGGCAGTAGGTCCGGCCAAGGTAGGTGCGTGTTGCACATCAGGGCAGCATTTAACGAACGGTGCCAGCGTTCTACGAGTCCATTGGCTTGAGGATAGTACACGTCGTGTGAATTCGTTTAGCTCCTATCAGGCGCGATTGCTCGGTAAAGAGAGCTGACTCGATCTATGGACCTTGATCTGTGGAGATTGTGTGGATGGTGGCTTCACAGAGTTGGCCCGTGGTCGTCAGAGATATAAGAGGATCGATGAGGCGCCTCCCCTTCAGGTCCAGGAGCAGAGAGTGGTGGACTAGGAAATCTGCACCAATGATGGCTGCCTTAACATTTGTAATTATGAAGGACCATTTGAATGCTCGGCGTAAGTTTAGGTCCAGTGACAAAAGTTTTTGTCCGTAGGTGTTAATGACAGTCCCGTTGGCGCCATACAGCTAGAAGTCATCCTTCTTGCAACATCCAGAACTGGAGGCCATAGGTACCAGTGAAATATAGAGCCGGAGTCCACCAAGAACCTCATGTTCGTTGTAAGTTCGTAGAGGTGCAATCGGTATTCCTTGGTGAGGCGGGCGTTTGTGGTGCTGTCACCGGCCGCCTGAACGATCGACAGTTTCTCTAGTTTACCGACGGCTGTCTGGATGTATAAGAGCAGGGCGGCTCGCGGCTCCTAGCGTCTTGTCCAAAGCGGCGGTGATAGATGCAGACTGTGGCGCTTGATGGGGAGAGCCTGCGCTAGCGAGAGCTGCTGCGATCACTGATACGCTCACGTTCGCGGCCACGTTCATTGAAGCTGCTGATGAGCGTGGCGTTGATCTTGCACAACTCAGCCACAGCCAGCTTCAAATTGGAGATTTCTTCTGTAAGTGATTTGAGCGGATCGGCAGGCAGGCGGTCCGGGGATCGTGACTTTGAACGCGTATGACCAGTGACCATAATGGTTGGAGGAGACTGCATCTCATGTAGCTCGTCCGCGATCTTCGCCTGTTCGACAAGGGAGACGCCTTTCACCAGCTTCAAACAGCGTTGGATTGACGGAGGCAGAAAGGCAAACCAGCGAACCCTGATGACGTCCAGAGTTGCTATCCCGCCGGCCAGGGTAGTCATCTGCCTGAGGAGTTGTGTTGGTTTCTTGTCGCCGAGCTCCAACTCGATGAGGGCCTTGTGAAGCTGGCGGTCGGCTAAGTCTGTCAGCTGGCTGATTATCTCGGTATTCAGGCGATCATATCTGTTCTCCTTAGGCGGATTAGGCAGTAGGTCTGCTACCTCCACCATGATTTCAGAATCAAGTGCGCCGACAAGAAGATTATACCTCGCAGTATCGGAAGTAATGCGGTGTGTATAAAACTGGGCCTCAACTTGAATAAACCACATTTGCAGGCAATGTTTCCAGAACGGCGGCAACTTCATGGTGCCGGCAGACAACACAGCCGGGGCAGCGTCCGTTAGCTGAGACGGTGTGGGCTTGTTATTGATGACCGCTTCAAACAAAGGGTCTGTGTTTGCAGTCATGCTGGTATCTGGCTCACGTGGTTCGAGTGATTTCCACGTCGGAGAACACTGAATCGGCATAGCACTTAGAACTTCACAACACACGGTTCAATACTGAACACAGAATTCGATACAGGCGCGCGTAAACTAAAAAATGTCTTTTGTGCTACGACGAAGTCCGCAAAAAATAACGTCGCGGTCACCAGTTGTGGGGTGACTACACACTACACGGTTTTAATTAAGTGAAAAGCCCCGCAGGGGCCTGGTATGCAAGTGCCAGGTACGGGTTTGGCGAATCCATGGTGCCCGAGCTGGAAACTTGTGAGCGCCGCAAGTTTCCCACACCGTAAACTCCTACCATGCTTCAACGACCACCGTAGGGCGTGGCGGTGGAACGTTGTGTGCCTAGGAGAACGGGAATCTTGGTTTCATCGCCCGGATCGCGAGGACGGTACACACCTCTATAAAAAAAAAACCTTAACCTCAAGGTCGGACACGTGCCGAGGAGGTGCATAGGTGAGAGGCAGATCACTCGCTAACGTGCAACCTCAGGGGCACCTGCGCACCCCTGTTGTATTAGCGCTTCTTTTTAAACTGGTTTTACTCGTGGGACCAAAACGAAGTCTACCACAAAAACCAAAAACCCTGCGGTACGGGTGTGCAGCAGGTTAATCCCAACACACTAAGTTCTAAGAAGCGGGTGAGGGTGGATAGCCCCCCCCCCCCCGGTTCTGAATTTAACAGTGGCAGAAAAGTTTGTTCGATACCGAACGCTTTTATAGTGATGCAAAGGGTGGAAGGAACCTTTGAGAAAATTTCACCTTTTTATATTTCAAAGGGGTTAGAGGGTCTGGTAGGGACCCTAAATTCGGTGAAAAAGCTGAGGAATGGGACTCTGCTGCTCGAAACTACAACCAGTAGGCAAGCTACTCAACTCCTTAACTGTGAGAAGCTCGGTGAGTTCGCAGTCAATTGCGAACTCCACAAATCCCTGAATAGTTCCAAAGGCGTTGTCACCTATCGTGACTTGATAGACATAGGGCCGGAGGAACTCGTTAAGGAGTGGAAGGAACAGAAAGTGGTCGAGGTACGTCAGATCACACGAAGGGATAGTAGCAGTTTTGAAAAGACTGCCACCTTCGTCCTGACGTTTGACACTCCAGTACCACCCAAGAACATAAAAGCAGGCTACATCAACCTGAACGTCCGTCCGTATGTTCCGGACCCGATGCGCTGTTTCCAGTGTCAGCGGTTCGGACATACGACGGCGTCATGTAAGGGAAACCCCACCTGTGGTAAGTGTGGCTAGGGCGCACATGAGCCGCGCGTTAGTGGCACGCTACCACAGGTGTGCGTCAACTGCTCCGGATCGTACCCAGCCTGGAGTAGAGAGTGTCAAGTGTATCTTGAAGAGCGCAAGATACAGGAGCTGAAGACCAAAGAGCGGATTACCTATGGGGAAACTAAAAAGAAAGCCAAGTCGCTCGCTGCTCCAATTTTTGAGACTAGTTTTGCAAAGATTGCTTCAGCTCCCGTCAGGAAGAAGAGTGCTGCTACCCAGGCGTCCTTTGCAGACATGAGCACGAGTACTTCGTGCTCATGTCAATGCAAATGTGGTGCTAAACCCGCTAAGGTCGTAACGCCTTAGACCGCGGACATCGGTAGCAGCACGTCTGACACCTCGACCACACCAGCAGCAATAACAAATATTCCACCAGCACCAACAGTAGCAGTCAAGTTAACACCACCTCCTGTACCTCCACGCGCTGTTATTGCTGTAGTGATACCATCTGCTACTAGCGCCAGTGGAGGTGACCAGAAGATCCAGGGTTGGAAATTTATACAGACAGACCCGACCCAGTTTGTTAAGTCCCCCTCTTCGTCTCCTCCCAGACTGCCCAGCAATAGGGAGGGGAAGAGGCAGAGGAAGCAAAAGAAAAATGATGGGGAGGGATTTGAGGAGTCTTCAGGGTCGGAGATGTATGTCTCCGCTTCCAGGCAGGAAGAAACTGAGATGCTGGTGGACGAGTCTGGTCCCGTTCCTCAGCAGACAGCGACCGATGACCCACCCGAACGGAGTGGGTGAAATTAAATCGGTAGGATGGCTCCCATACTCCAGTGGAACATTAATGGTTAAATGGCTCACAAAGAGGAGTTACAACTCTTAGCACGGAACACTGTCCACTCAGAACCTGTAGCTCTCACCTCTCCCTTACAAGCAGTAGCAGTTAAATTACATGGACCGGTGCAACTGACTGTATGCTCAATATATCTACCGCCGGGATCACCAGTTGATTGCGGTCAGCTGGCTGACATCACTCGGCAACTCTCTTGGCCTTTTCTCCTATTTGGAGACTTTAACACGCACAATGCGTTAGGGGGTTCGACCACCAACTGCCCTAGAGGTCGAGATGTATGTAGATTGTTGGAGCAGGAGAATTTGTGCATCCTAAATACCGGTCAAATGACGCACTTCACTACTGCTTCCGGTTCGTCCTCTGCCATTGATCTCTCTCTTTGCTCTCCTTCAATTATGGCCTCCGTGCATTGGGAAGTGGATCGCGATCTACATGGAAGCGACCACTTTCCAATTTCGTTGCACATTGAGTTTGAATGTGGCGATCGAACTACGACAAGGAAATGGAATATCAGCAGAGCTGACTGGAAGCTCTATAGCCAGTCAGTCACCCTCGAACAGCGCCTGAACATCGACGATAAGGTGAAACATCTTACTGATGTGATTCACCAGGCTGCTGATACTTCCATGCCTGGCAACTCTGGAGCGCTGCGCAGAACGCCCGTCTCCTGGTGGAACGAGGAATGTCGTACCGCTATACAGGGTCGCAGACGGGCCTTGCGTCAGTTTAAGTTGCAGCCGACAGCCGACAACCTCGCAGCGTTCCGGGTTGCTAGAGGTAAGGCACGTCGTGTGGTTAAGGAGAGCAAGAGGAGGTCATGGCAGACCTTTGTGAGCACCATTAACCATTCCACGTCATCGTCAAAGGTATGGGAGTATATCCGCCGTATATCCGGGAGGTACTCTCGATTACCAATATCTGGATTACTGGATCAGGGGCGTGTAGTCACCGACGAGCGAAGCATTGCGCAGCTGATGGCAGAATAATTCGCTGCCATCACTTCGTCTGCCGGATTGTACCAACAGGTCCAGCAACGAAGAATATCTGCCGAAAGGCAAACATTTAGCTTCGACTCGTCGGAACTGCAGGACTACAATAGCCTATTTTCATCGTGGGAGCTGGAGTCAGCTCTAAACAGCGCCAAAGACACTGCCCCAGGGCCTGACCTGATCCAGTACCAGATGTTGAGGCACCTTAACAAAGATGCTAAAGAGTACCTCCTGGGTACTTTTAATTAAATTTGGACTGAAGGACACTTCCCCGACTCGTGGAAGGAAGCAACGATGATCCCAATTTTAAAACCAGGTAAAGACAAGTTGTTGCCAGGTAGCTATCGTAGCATTTCCTTAACGAGCTGCGTCGGGAAGACACTAGAGTGGATGGTGAACCGCCGGCTCGTCTGGTGTCTTGAGTCCCTTTAAACTGTTGAGCCGTTTTCAGTGTGGATTCAGGAAGTTCCATTCCACCACGGATAACCTGATCCTACTGGAAGCGGCAATACAGGACGCATTCATCCGCAGCCATCACCTTGTCGGTGTATTTTTTGACATCGAAAAGGCATATGATACTACCTGGCGGCACGTTATTTTAAAACAGTAATAGAATGGGGTTTTAGGGGAAATCTACCCCGTTTTTTAAAATCATTTTTATCTCGACGTTGCTTCCGGTACTGAGTCGGTAGAGAAGTGTCCGACCTTTTTATTCAGGAAAACGGTGTTCCTCGAGGTTCAATTTTAAGTGTAACTCTTTTTGCCATAGCAATTAATACCATCTCAACTGTTATAAGGAGGCCCATCCCGTACTCCTTATATGTTGACGACTTTTTAATTTTTATTGCATCGTCTTGCCTGAGAAGCGCTGAGCGGCAGCTGCAGCTCACGCTGAACAGGCTGGATGAATGGTCAGTACACACCGGCTTTCGTTTCTCTGCTGAGAAAACCCGGTGTGTGTTTTTTAGCCGCAGTAGAAGTCTTTTAGGAGAACCTCATCTCACCTTGAGGAACACCGTTTTAAGTTTTAGTGAAACTGTTCGGTTTCTGGGCCTCATATCAGACAGTAGGCTTACATGGCTGCCACATCTTAAAGATGTTAAAGCCAGAGCCCTGAAAGCTCTTAATGTTTTAAAGTGTCTGTGTGGCAGGTCGTGGGGCGCTGACCGCACGTGCCTGCTACAGTTTTATAGAGCCTTTGTACGGTCGCGGTTGGAGTATGGTTGTATTGTCTACGGTTCGACACGGGACAGTTATTTCCGTATACTGGATAGTGTTCATCATGCAGGAATTCGTCTCGCCACGGGTGCATACCGCACCAGCCCCATACCCAGCATTTGTGCTGAGTCTGGCGAGCCGCTGCTTTCCATCCGCCGGCGTCTCCTCATGGTGCGACACTATAGACATATTGCCGCAACTCCTGGTAGTCCCGTGTACGACGTAGTTATTCACCGTAGCTATGAACGGTTTTACACCAACCGCCAAAGAGCAACCAGACCGTTCTGCTACCGTGCAAAGGCTGTTTTAGAGGAATATGGGTTTGAGATACCCTCTCTTATTCACCAGGGTTGGAGTAAATCTCCTCCGTCGCTTTTAAAGAGGCCCAGAACAGTTTTAGAACTGTCGCGGTACAACAAGCTGTGTAGCGCCGACAATGTTTTTACCCGAACTTTTAGCGACCTTTTAAATCAGTTTCGCGATTTTACCCCGGTATACACGGATGGGTCTAAGCAGGCTAACGGTGTTGGCTGCTCTGTAGTGTTCCTCTCGAGCGATTTATAATTACAAACTGAATAGCTGTTGCAGCGTGTACACTGCAGAGTGTTACGCTTTGTTAAAGTCACTCCAGCATATGAAAGTAACTCGTGGCACGAAGTACATCATATGCTGTGATTCCCTCAGCTGCATCCAAGCCATAGGAAGCATGTACCCAGCAGATCGTCTTGTCCAGGATATCCAGGACACCCTCCGATCCCTCCAATCTTCCGGAAAGGAGGTGGTACTCTGCTTGGTACCCGGTCATGTGGGAATCGGGGGAAACGAGGCGGCTGATGAAGCTGCCAAGTTTAGCCTGCAACAAGGTCAGAATTGACTTTGATCCGGTCTCAAAGTACCAAAGGTTTGTTTTTGAAGTTTGGCAGAGACAGTGGCTGGAGGTAGAGCATAATAAGCTACGTCAGGTCAAACCGACCGTTCAGCCGTGGAGCAGCTCCTTCCAGCGGGCGAGGAGGGATGAAATCCTCCTTACTCGCCTCCGTATAGGGCACTGTCCTCTGACAGACAGCTTTCTTCTCCGCCGGGAGGACCCACCGGAATGTGATGCCTGTGGCGTACCTCTGACGGTGCGCCACATTTTAATTGATTGTGTATTATTTTTAGACTTGAGAGCAGACGTTGGCCTGGCCAATGATCTATCCCTCATTATAAACAATGAGACCAGCAACGTGGCGAGTGTTTTAAAATTTTGTGTTTTAGCCGGTCTAATGCCTAAAATTTTAGGCAGATCGGCCTAGTTTTAAGATGGATGGGTGGTCTCTTTACAGCCACTCATCCATGTGTATTGTGTATATTTTATATGGTTATAATCCGTCTTGCTGGCCATAATAAAGCCAGCGAGACGAGTGTTTTTAATACTCTTGTGAACCTGCTTGGCCCCTTTACAGACAGCCATCCAGGTGTTGTACGGACTAAAGTACCGGTGGCCATCTTAAAACCACGTCTGTTTTTATAATTTATTTTATTTGCTGTCTGTATGGCCGACCCCTTTACAGTCGACCATGCAGATAGTATTTTAGAACTTTCTTAAGCCACAGTTTTAGCTGGTAATTGTTAGGGCGCTAATGACCCCACTGTAGACGCGCCCTAAAACGACAAAAACAACAACAAACAACAAGTGCCAAGGCGTACTTTAGCATAGCCTTTTATTGGACAAGAGGTTACAACAAATAACAGCGACACGCGACACGAATAGCAAGTAACAAACAAGTTCATACACGTCACGTGGCTCGCAGCCGACTGACTCCTAGTAGTACCGCTGTCTCCCACCTGGTTGATTCGGCGCTCCTGTCTGCTCGCTCAGGGCGCCAGCTGTCGGCAAAGAGGTGTACCGTGGCGTGGTCGATCGCGCCGCCAACTAGTGGCGAAGTATCGTACTTCGGCTCTGCCATAACCACCTTCGGCTCCACCACAATGGTGGAAAAGCAGAGGAAGATTTTTTGTGTGTTAGAAAATGCGAAGAGTTCTTCGGTTACGAATGTGCAGCGTGCATTCGTACAAAATACAGAAAAGCTGCACTTAGGTACTGGAGCGTTTTATATATTGGTTTCGCCAGTTTCGTGACACCGGTTGTATGTGTAAACGAACTAGCACCGGGCGACCACGTGTCTCAAAGAAACCATGGAGCGCGTGAGACATAGCTATCTGCCTGTCCCCAAAAATGAACGGTTTGTGCTAGCCGTGAACCGGGCATGCCGCAGTAAAAATTGTGGAATGTTTTGCGTCTGCGTTTGCTTTTCCAACCCTAACATGTGTAATTGGTTTGATACCCAATCACAGATGATCATTGCAGCCGTTTTTATTTTTGTACCTGAATGCTGAGTGTAAGGAACTTGACGTGACGATGTTCCATCTGTCTGAAAAGACTAACCCTTGCATTGTGAGAGTGTCAAGTACTGAATTGTCATATACTTATGTGGAGCTGCACAGGGTTTCGCCAAGTTTGAATGTCTTCAGACTCATATCAAAGAGAAAGCTACATGGGGCCTTTTCTTTATCGAATAGACGGTGACAGGATCCGTGTACCTGGATACATTGCAGGTGTGATTTTTTTCCGCAACTGACTTCTCTATTTTCATCATACAACAGGACGGGGCTCCATCCCACTGGTGTAAAAATATCCGCGACTTTCTCAACAGCGAACTGTCACATCGCTGGATAGGTTGCGCTAGTCTGAGTGATGTTCCTCTGTTGTCTTGGCCCACCAGGCCGCCAGCCTTGGCCTCATGTGATTTCGTCTTCTGGGATATGTGAAGGACAAAGTTTATGTACCTCCAATGCCAACAACTCTGCAAGAATTGCAGGAACGGATGAATACTGCTGTGGCACATTAATAGAAGCATGCAGTCGAACATCTGGATGGAACTGAATTACCGGGTGGAGGTGTGCCGGGTGACAAATTGTGTGGAGACTAGGCTTAAGGAATACCAGAAGAAACGGAAACTGTAGAATTTGAAATGTGGTGCCTTAGAAGGATGCTGAAAATTCAGTGTACAGATAAGGTACAAAATAAACTTGTTTTGGAAATGATGGGTGAGAAAAGAAACTTGTGGAGGAGTCTTACTGAAAGAAGAAATAGGTGGGTAGGTTACATTTTAAGACATGAGGGATAGGTTAGTTTGTTGGAGGCAGGGCCGGCGTTAGGGAGGGGTAAGTGAAATACCCCGGGCCTCCGAAAAGGGCCCACCGGTCATGGGTCTTAACTAAATAGAAATAGAACGCAAGTTTTAAAATCTGAAAGTAAGATTTTGACCGTTTTTGCATTAATATTTTCTGACTTGATAAAAAAATTTAAAGAAAAAAAATTTGGTGGAGGGGGGGAGGGGAGAGCAAAAATGCTTACCCGGGGCCCGAGAATCCTAGCGCCTGCCCAGGTTGGAGGTGCGAATTGTAGAAGGAAAGCACTGTAGAGGTATACAATGATTAGATCATACGAAGCAGATAGTTGAAGATGTAGCTTGTAAGGGGTACGATGAGATGAAAATGTTAGCACAAAATAGGAAGCGATAGAAGATTGCATCAAACTAGTCGCGAAACGGATGACCAAAAAAAAAGTTGTTTGAAACAGTGCATGTAGATGTTCTTTACAGGTAAATAGTTACTGATTACCAAAAATCAGAGTAGCCCTACTACAACATTCAAACAGAACCAAGAGATCGTCATAAAAAATGAATAGCCAGTGAAATATCCACTAATGCAGGACTCACAATGAGCGCTGAAAATCAAAAGGATATAGTGAAATGACTTGAGAAATTCAACATCAGATTCAGAACCAGATAAAAATCCGCTCAAGATATAGTTTCATTCTTGGGTGCTGTGTGGAAAAATAATTTGCTTTCGGCGAACATGGAGGAATTCAAAATGACAGTATGCAAATTAACTGATTTTTATAATTCATTGTGAGAATCAGAATTTCTACTGTAGATACCAAGGTTGAGTAGGCATTCAAAAACAACTAAAATGTTAATTTTGAAGAAGTGATTTCCCTGTTTGCTGCTCTTAAAGCTACAAAGAAGAGATTCTGAGAGCAATTATTTCTCATTAATTTATCTATCATATTAATGTCTTTAATTTTAATTTTTTTTAATAATAAACGACTGTGTGTAAATAACAATAAATATTTATCCCAGCATGTTTTATTATGGGATTTTATGTTATACTTTTCTTGAATTTCGTGGTATGACACCAACGATATTAGCTCCAGGTGTCATCCATGCTGGGTCCAACAACATCTCTGTGTTTTTTAATAAGGAGATTTACCTAATGAAATGCGTGCTACTCAGTTATCATTATACCGGTACATTTGAAACGTCATAACTATATAATCAAACAATTTTTAACCTTTATTAAATCAATAAGAACACCATCAGAACATATAATTACAAGTAACTGAAATATCACCATTTGATCTCACTTAATGTCCACTTGAAGCCACAGAAGAGTTTTAGCTTAACACAGAATTCCATTTTGAGATTAAAATTAACTAAAACCACTTGATAGTTAAAACTTAAATGACATGATACAAAAGCTGGTTTTAAAAAAAATCTAAGCATCCCTGGCGGGATTCGAACCCACGACCTTTGGATTAGAAGTCCAACGCGCTATCCGCTGCGCTACAGGGACAATTAAACATTATAGTTTATTTAATAATTGAAGATATTGGCTGGTGTGTACGTCCGTATATTTGATGGCTCACAAAACTAATTGAATTGATTTGAACTGCGATGAAGCACATGCTTCGCTGGAAACTTCCCTAGCATCTATTTTACTGTTTAAATTGTTATTTTTTTTATTATCATCTTATATACATCTTATATTATCATCTTTGTTTACAGGTGTTATTTGCCATTACTGTGTTAAGTGCGCAGAATAGTTTCTTTATAGGGTTTTAAAAGAAAAGCATGTTAGTGTCAGTATTATCGTAATTTTATTGTACTCACGCAACTGGGGCAAATCAGCAAGACAACACAGCAGCAAGTTGAATCACAGCGGACTTGTAGCCGGGAAGGTGCAGTCGCGGTCGGCAGAGATAGCCGTCATGGCCGGATCTCCGTCTAAGTGCGGAAGCAAGTGGAGTCTTAATTATGAATAAATTATCGACAGCAATTTTACAATTTCTCAATCAAGGACAGCAGTTTTCTAAAAAAATTTTTTTTTTTTGCTTCTTCTAAAACACTTTCTGTGAGTCTGCACAAAGTTCATTCCTTCATTCTCATTACTCATTACCTTAGCATAAAATAAGATTTTTATTATTACAGTTCGTCAGTTTATAGTAGAGATGCACATTTGATAATAAAGTGGATATAATGATTTGATGTTATATATAAATATGAAAAGATAATAGATGACAAAATAAAACAATGACAAAATAATAATACATGAAGAAAATTTAAATACAATGCACTGGTGGATAACACCAGATATTCAAATACCCTAAATCACATTTCTTTATGAGTCCATATATTCACTAGCAGAGTAAGACCTGTGTGCCACTAGAAATGCCTTTCGTTTTGTTTTAAATGAGTTACATGAATTTTTTACTACTTCTGGTACTTATTTTATTGTAAAATGCTATTTAGTGAATTTAAAGTACTTTTTTTATATGTTCAAGTTCTGCAAAACGTTTCATGGATATCTCAATATCCTGAGGTGAAGTAATTGATTACGCTATCACTTTTTATTACTTTGTAGTTTTTCAGGAGTTAATCTTTCTTAAAAAGAACTATTTCATAGATGTATAGGCATGGTACATTTAGAAATGTGTTCTAAATGGTTCTAATCTTTTGAATTGATATATCGTTCCCACCGCTCTTTTCTACACCCTGAATCTATCAATGCTTTGTATTTAATTACCCCAGAAAATCATTCAATACCTTATCAGCGAGTGGAAATGACCAAAGTACGTATGCATTACTGTACTAATACTTGCGGTATCACTAAAAATTCTCAATCCATAACACACTGTTGGCTTACGTGTAAATCCCATTTCATGTTCTACTGTACCCAAAATCCCAGGAATATGGTTTCATTTACAATTTTTTAGATATTTTTCCCTTATGGCTACTTGATTATTGTTTCATAAATCTAAGTGTGGTAGATAAAAGTTCAGATACACTTTGTTTCCTCATTCAAGATTAGTTTATATGCATCAAACCAGTTTTTCAACTAACTCATGATTTCATTTTCTACCAATTCTAAATTTCTATAATTAATGAGGTGGGTAAAATACTTTTGTTATCTGCAAACTGAACTGCCTCTTTTGATGAACATTCTTAGTAAGATCATCTAGATAAATTAAAAACAAAACAGCTCAAAACACTGCGTTTTTGGGTACGCCTAACTTCATAAACTGCTATTCTGAACTAAATTTTTCCCTTGTAGAATTTCTCTGGATGATCTGCAGATACTCTTTGTTTTCAGTTTTCAAGATACATTTTTTTTTTGCTTTCCCTCTGTGTTAGTATATTTATTTTCCTGAATCCGTGCTCTTGGGTAGAATGTGATATATATTTCTTGATAAACTTAAGCATTCTATCAAGGAAGAGTTTTTCAGGTATTTTTGAAAAAATACTCAACTGCAAAATCGGGATATAATCTGCCAACTGATCAGGAGGATCATTACTTTTTTTTTTTTTCAGTGGAGTCACTCTAACAGTTTTGAGGACTTCAGGAAAAGTTCCAGATTTTCCAGTTGTATTAAATATTTCAGCTAGAGGATCATCTACATAGTTAGCACAAGTTTTCGAATTGAAATCAGGGGCCTCGCCCAGTACACATGAATAAAGATTTTTATAATTTCTACATCTACATCTATACTCTGCAAACCACGAACATTGTGGGTGGCAGAGGATACTAAGCACCAATCCTAATTCAGTGCATTCCAATCCCGAGGAGAACGAGGAAAGAAGGAATACATAAATATATCAGTACGGCATCTTATTTCTCGAATCTTATCCCTCCTGTGTTTGCGACTTTAATAGGTTGGCGGAAGAAGTATTTCGTTGCACTCGTAAATTAAAGATTTTCGCATATTCTCCAACAAATTTAAACGAAAACGACGTTGTCTGTCCGCCAAACAATCCCAGCACAACCCACGTATCAGCTCTGTGACACTTACATAAGGAATGTAAGTAGCAGTCACGAATCGAGCGGCTCTCCTCTGTACTTTCTGTATTGTGTCAATCAATCCCTTACGATACGGATCGCAAATTCCACAACAGTATTCCAAATGCGGTCGGACTAGTGTTTTGTACGCTATTTCCTTTGTATGAGCATTATAACTTCTCAAAATACGACCTATAAATCGTAGTTTAGAATTAGCCTTGCCTACGACGGAAGTTATGTACAAGTACCATTTCATGTTGCTTTGTACAGTAATGCCTAGATACTTCAGGGAATCCACAGTGTCAACAACTGAATTGTTAACTTTGTACTCGTAAGCAAACGGGGTCTTTTTTCTATTACTTATTTGCATTGCCTTCCACTTTTTGCAGTTAAGTGTAAGCTGCCATTTTCGGCACCATTCCGAAATAACATCCAGATACCGCTGAATTTCTAAGCAATCGTCAGAGCATCTCACTTCCCAATAAATAATTGCATCATCAGCAAAAAATCGCATCCTGCAATTAACGCTCTCACCGAGATCGTTTATAAAAATTAAGAAAAGAAGTGGTCCTATTACACTTCCTTGAGGAACGCCCGAAGTAACATTTAGCTTAGAAGAGGCTTCCCCGTCAACAACGACATACTGTGACCGACCAGTTAGAAAATCGCGTATCCATTCGCAAATCTGATCAGATATACCGTACACTCGAATCTTCGCTAAAAGTCCGTTGTGGGGTACAGAGTCAAAAGTTTTCTGAAAATCCGAGAAAATAGCATCAACTTGTGATCCTGCATCAATAACTTTTATTACATCATGCGAAAATAGAGCCAGTTGCGTTTCACACGATCGGTTCTTCCGAAATCCCTGTTGGTTTGCTCGTTTTCATCTAGAAACTTCATAACGTTAGAGCATATGACATGCTCCAGAATTCTACTGCAAACAAATGTTAGAGATATGGGTCGATAATCCCTAGGATCTCTCCGACCTGCTTTCTTGAAAACGGGAATCACCTGCGCTATTTTCCAGTCAGAAGGTACTGTTCTTTCTTCTAAAGATTTGCGAAATATATCTGACAGTAATGGTTCTATTTCCTCTGCGTATTCCGAAAATACTCTTACTGGTTTTCATCACGATTTGTTTCATTTAGGTACACACTTTGACAATAAATTTGGCCGCCGCTGAAAAATTTATCACTCTTATTTTGCACAATCTGAGATCAATGTCATCCCAGGAAACAGTAGTGCAATACTGGAAAGCCAGTATTGCGTTACTGTTTCTTAGGATGATATTGATGTCAGATTGTGCAAAATAAGAGTGATAGAATTTTTCAGCGGCGGCCAAATTTATTGTCAAAATGTGTACATTGTGGCAGTGGAAGTTGCGGAAAAACTAGAAACACGTTTAGTTTGCTTACTGCAGTTTGTTTTAATTAATTTTTCCTCCAATTAAGTAAAATATTTTTTTTTAATTCTCCAGCTGTTACATTCGGGTCAATAATTATTGAACTGTGTGTACATAGTTTGATGTTCTTTCTTTCATTTTTTGTACTTTTAGTTTGTTGCCTGATTACATGCCACATTGCTTTCATTTTGTTGGAAGATTGGTTTATATAATTGTCATATGCCATAATTTTTGCTTGTTGGGTTACTTTTTTTTATTAATTCTCTTATATCTTTTCACACAGTTTGTAAAACCTTGACTAACTTCAATTTGTTTAGATTAATTATGAAAAAAAAAATAGTTTCTTCCTCCCAATATTTTTATTCCTGCATTTACCCACTTTTTGTTAGTTCTTTCTGCCATTTATTTCCTCTTTTTGGGAATAGCTAGAATGAAGTAGTGTAGAAGAGCATTGTGAAAAACATTAAAGATGCCATTTGCATCTATTTGATCACTAACTTCTTTCCATATCTTCAAACTGATAGTATAGAAATGAACTGATAGCTGTTTGAAGATCCCTATGACCCTTCACATAAAATCTTCGAATGTGTAGAAATAGGTTATATACAGTTTATAATGCATAAAACGTACCACATTTTTAATTGTTGCAGTTACTATTTATCCAATCTTTAAAGCTGAGAAGTTCGTAATAATTTGGAATTTTTCTAGAAAATATTTTATCAAACATATCTTTTTAAAGAAAGCAAATTGTTATTTATAATTTGTTTTTTCCTCATTTGAACATAACTTTAAAATCATTGACCTTCCTCTTCCAGATAAATCTAAGACTAATACTCCATTTAAGAAGTAGTGTGCGTGAAATATCCAGTTTTGCATATTGATCATAATTTTAAATTGAATGCACATCTTACTGACTTAATCAAGCGATTGGGTGCAGCCAC
The DNA here is from genome assembly GCA_031002005.1 of Vandiemenella viatica. Taxonomy (NCBI): domain Eukaryota; kingdom Metazoa; phylum Arthropoda; class Insecta; order Orthoptera; family Morabidae; genus Vandiemenella; species Vandiemenella viatica. The sequence goes on from CM061921.1 coordinate 243,855,885, forward strand.
ATTTGCAGTTCGTACAATTTCATTTATAGGAGATCACTGTATGAGGAAACTAGTTTATTTTGCTTACTTTCACTGCTTAATGTCATATGGAATTATATTTTGTGGCAATTCTACCCACAGAGACAAAGTGTTCAGAGCCCAAAGGCAGGTAATAAGAATTATGTGTGGGGTTAGAAATAGAACTTCATTTAGAGAGCTGTTAAAGAAGTTAGGGATTTTAACATTGATGGCTGAGTATATATACACATTAATGTCCTTTGGAAGGCTGAAGCAGGAATGTCGTTAAAAGGAGAGTAGCACTTGAAAAAGGAGCTTTCATCAAAAAGAGAAATCGTTCAGTTTCCAATATTGTCAAAACTCTGTGTGTGGAGAGTAGGCTTTAGGAATACCAAAAGAAACGAAAATTGTAGAATTTGAAATGTGGTGCCATAGAAGGATGCTGAAGTACGAAATGAACGTGTTTTGGAAATGATGGGTGAGAAAAGAAGCTTGTGGAAGAGACTTACTGAGTGAAGAAACAGGTGGGTGAGTTACATTTTGAGACATGAGGGATTGGTTAGTTTGTTGGAGGTGGGAATTGTAGGAGGAAAGCACTGTACAGGTATACAATGATTCGATTATTTGTAGGCGATAATCGAAGATGTAGGCTCAGGTACCCTATAAATTTTTTAACTTCGTGACAAAATTTGTTCTCAGAACCACGAGTTAAGTCAGTTGCTAAGTTTATTCTAAATAGAAATCAGGTTTTTAAAGTTTTTACATAGAATTTTCCCTTGCATCATTCTCAAGCATTCATCTGGAGTGTTGTTTATAAGAAATTAATCATTAATTGAAGCAAGCAGTTAGAGACTCTATAAATTTATTCAGAAATCATATTTGAATATGTATAATTGTTTAAAGCTACTTTCAGATCGATAGCTTCAATAACTTACAAAATATTAAATAGTCAGATTCTATTTTTGGTTTGCGAATTTTATTTGATCCTTTTAAACATAGTAAACGTGCTTTGTTTGATATCAGATGAAAAAGAATTCAATTAGGAATAAAATGAAGGTTATTTCGATTTTATAACTGCAAAATGATGAACGTTATTAACAGATCTCGGGAATCGCATAAAATAATTGTTTTTACGGCTAAACTGTTAAACCTACAAAATTTTTCATAAGGATAAAAGTTAATGCTTTTTAAAGCGATTCTCAAAATTACAGAATGATATGAACATTTATAGTGCTCAAGGTCAAATATCTGATGCAAGTTTACTGACGTGAGATTTGATATCTGATACGTTTTCCAGTATATTCTCGATAGAAACATTCAAGTCCGACGTTCCCAAGGATGCTTCTATAAAGACTATGCCAGAAGTTTCCTCGTCCTCACATTATATCCCAGATCTCTCTCAGTCGCCGGTTACAGTTGAACAGTGACTATGTTACTTTGTGTCGCAATGTAGCTTTGAAGTAGCCGTTTTACACCATGCAGTGTGTTGGTATAACTTAAGTGTCAGTCGTCGGCAAACAAGTAGAACTGGAGAAGTGTGTGACGAACTTAGAAATGCTTCCATGTGATAGTTAGTTGAACTTGGAACTATGGGGTTGGTTAATCGAGTTTGCAAACTTATCTTCAAAAACATTGTCTGATGCCATTTCAGTTTGTGACTTTGCTAAACTTTCAAGAATATAATGTGTATTTACAAACAATAGATTTGTGAACATTATTATCTATTACCCTTCCTTAGTTTGGGGTTTTATCAAGCTAAGTGGCGACCACATTAAATTAGCAAAGCTTGAGCTGAAGTTATCCAGGGCAACGATCACGGTTAGAGTTGAGACGGAACGTTGTGGTTAACCTCGCAAGAACGTTTTAGCCTCACAGTAGCTTGGAAAGGGTACGATGAGATGAAGACGTTAGCACAAGATAGGAAGCGATAGAAGATTGCATCAAATTAGTCGAGAAACGGATGACCAAAAAAAAAAGTTGTTTGAAACAGTGCATATAGATGTTCTTTACAGGTAAATAGTTACTGATTACCAAAAATCAGAGTAGCCCTACTACGACATTCCAACAGAACCAAGAGATCGTCATAAAAAATGAATAGCCACTGAAATATCCACTAATGCAGGACTCACAATGACCGCTGAAAATCAAGAGGATATAGTGGAATGACTTGACAAATTCAACATCAGACTCCGAACTAGATAAAATTCCGTTCAAGATATAGTTTCATTCTTTGGTCATGTGTAGAAAAATAATTGGCTTTCAAAATGACTGTACGCAAATTAACTGTAATTCATTGTGAGAGTCAGAATTTCTCCTGTAGACACCAAGGTTGAGTAGACATTTAAAAGCAACTAAACCGTTAATTTTGAAGAAGTGATTTCCCTGCTTGCTGCTCTTAAAGCTACAAAGAAGAAATTCAGAGAGCAATTATTTCTCGTTTATTTATCTATATTTTAAATGTTTTATTTTTAAAATTTTAATAATAAACGACTGTGTGTAAATAACAATAAATGCTTGTCCCCGCATGTTATATTAGAATCATACTTTACACTTATAGGATTTTATATTTTACTTAACGTTGAATTTCGCGTTATGACACCAACGATATTATCATTATCCATAAACACTAGTTGACACTAACCAGTATGAACCATGGAGGAAGGAATATATGGAGACGACGCAAGGGACCTTCGCCACATACTGGAGTGAAACCGGGTGGAGACAAGTGGGGAGGGGAGGCCGCCATATTGCTTGACCAGAGAAACGGAAATATGCACAAAAACCTCAAGGGAATCATAAGATAACCGTGGCATCGCAATTTGATGATGGATTATTATGTAACTCGACGAGACACATCAAAAATGAAGAATAAAATTTTTTGATATCGTGCTTAGTTCTCGAGATATACTGTCTCAAAATAGTGGAGTTTCTGGTTGAAATTCAGAAGAAACGTGTCCCCAAAGTATAATTTTGTGATAGATTCTTATGTAACACGACGATACAAATCGAAAATAAAGAATAAAATTTTTCGATATCTCGCTTAGTTTGCGAGATATACTGTCTCAAAAGTGAGGTTGTTAGGTTATGAGGGGATTCAACGATAACCGTGGCGCCGCAATTTGATGACGAATTCTTATGTAACTCGATGAGGGAAACAAAGTAAAGAATAAAATTTTTTGATATCTCGCTTAGTTCTCGAGATATTGTACCTTAAAATTGACGTGGTTAGGTTGAAATGTGGCCTGGACCAGAAAAAAACTATTGCCATATCCATACTTGATGATGGATTCGGACGTAACTTAATGAGCAGGTAATTCTTTTTACCTTTTATAACAAACTGTTTATTTCTACAGTCCTTAAATTTTAGTTGATGTTCAAATTTGTTATATTTTCACATTCTATTTCAGTAATTGACAAGGAAGATTTCAAAATCTAGAAATATACTTGTAGACATATTTACAAACAGAAACAAGTCATATCTGAAATTTAAAAAAAAAAAAAGCATAAGTCAATGTTTAGAGCTTTAAAAAAAAAAAACTTCATAAAACCTCATAGTTTCTGAGCTTACTTAGAAGATATTGTACTGGTAGTGGCCTATATAATTTTGCTAGAAAAATCAGTACATTCAAAAATCAGAAGCTAACAGCTAATAATAAATAAATTGTTTGTTCTCTTCAGGTATACACCGCATTTCAAACTGCCAACATTTCCATTAATATTGCCGCTACAAAACCAAACTATGTAGACACATCTAAACACAATAAATGCATCGTGAACTATATTTCCGTCAACAAAGTTTAACTTATTTCATCACGTTTATTAGTTCGCACAGCACAAATTATCACGATTAATTTCATCGTGCAATTTCAGTGTAAACTTAAACATGAGTAATGCATGCAGAATACCATATTCACTGTGTCGCGATGTAAACATGACCCGTTTAAATTAAATTTTCAACATTTGTCTACAATAAGGCTAGCTTTTCAGGTGCAAAATAGTAATATATGCTAATTGTCTACACTACACCAACAAAAATTTGAGAATAATATGATCCTATTGAGAGCAATGAATAAATTTACAGCGAATGGCACTAATGTTGCGGTTGCCTGTCAGATACTTCAAGAACGATAATTACAATGTGACTTACTTATGAAACGCTATTCCAGGTTTTTTCCTATCTCGTCTGTTTGTGCAACCATATGCATCACAACTTGGCATTATAGAAAACTTTAGAATATTAGAAAATGAATTATTCTCAGCAGCTGACACAGTGCAAACAGCCCAATGTTTTGGTAATCCTACGATGTCCACCGCGCAGGCACAGTTGTTTCACGAGGTTTCACGGATTTCGCGTTATCTCGTCTCCATATATTCCTTCCTCCATGGTATGAACACCCCTCTACCAATAGCTCCTTTATATCTCTGCAACACTCTATACCCTTTAGGAAAAACCTCATTGTCTAATGTGACTTCTTTTTACCGGGACACTACACTTGCAATTAATTGTGGTTCATCTATCTCTTTTAAGCTTGAAAAGTCTAATACTTTGTTCATTATACTTGTACAGTCAACTAGTAACACTTATTGCGAATTCGCACTACTACTTGAGATTCGGGAGGGCGGGGGTTAAATCCCACCCGGCCATGCGGTCTGCGGATTTCCGTGGTTTCCCGCAGTCAATTTAGACGAATGCTGGTACCCTTCAGCATTAACCTTGGCCGTCTCCATCAGTTATTGTTCCAGCAGCTTCGTATATTTCTTTAGCATTTGTGATTTTTCCATCTCGGATACACAGCAAGTATACCTTTAACCATCTATCTCATTCCCCTCACGAGCAACCGCTAATCAAGAAAAGGCACAGTCCTGAACGGTGATCCTACCATCATTGGAAGTGCGCTAATTTACAGCTTTAGCCAACAACTCCGAAAGTACCCCCTTGCCCCTGCTACTTTGGTGTTTACTATGACTAGTGAAACCCTCCCTACCAATGATGCCCACAGGTACAACACCCAGTATAAATTGATATGCCATGATGATTGATGTATTATGACCAACATCGGAAGTAAGTTTAATTAATAACTCGTATTTTTTTAATGTTTAATCTGTAAAGTGACAACAAATTCTATTCCATCGATGAATTTATTTCTGAGATATCTACAAATTAATTCACTTGTTTAGGTAAATATAGTTGATAAAATTAATGAACACATTATGCTGTGTCAGTACATCTTCTGGTGGAGTCATCTATTTGGCTTTACAACTGTTTATCAGTAAAATAAAAACTTTCTACATCTTATAGAGCCAGTATCTTATATTGGGATCTATGGAAAATTAATTTTTTGTATTGTATTGTAGGAGTAGTAAGCTAGTAACCTGTCACTCAAACTATGCCCTGACCAGGCTGGTGCTAAATAAAAATTCCAAATTCTTCTTTTTGCTAAGCATTTCTAATATCATCAACTTGTAAATCTTATTCTCTCTTGATTCGAATTCTCCCTCTTATGTATTTTTAACAACTGTTTGTCTCTTTCAGAAATTTATTTTCTTGAATCTGTACAGTATATTTTTTCTTTGACTGATTATGAATATGTTTGTGTCATAGCGAAAACATTGTCTTCGTTTTTGACTGGGACAGTGAAGATTCAATAATTTCTCGAAATTTTCGTAAAAAATGTGAAAATTAACACAAAATCATTGAAACTGGTAAAAGTTATATCCAATTACCACCACCAACTACGTCTTCCTTGAAAAGGAGATGCAGACGACAATTCCTAAAAGGCTACACCAATTTAAAGATTATAGAATTGTTCAAGGTATGCAGAGATCCTACAAGTCGATATTTGTAACTAGAAAAAAATATATGGGGGAGGGGGGGACCAACCTGGTAACAGATGGAACAAGTTCCTTCCAGTTTAGAACCATTATTCATAAAGCATACATGACATTTCTGTGTCTGATGGCAATAGATTACTATGCTTACGATTTCCTGTGTATTAAACAAGATAGCGCAATGCAACGAGACGTTTGAGATGGAAAAGAGAGTTATCCAATGCAGGGATGAACCTCGCTTTTTACTCGGGACAGTTTCACAATAAAGATTCCCTTCCTTCTGTATGTCGCGTCAATGCAACTATATTTAATATTTTTCCACTACCTATTCCATGAAAAAAATCAGTGTGCTGGCCATGTTATTTTCGTACTGTATGCGTTGTACTGTATGTTACTCCACGAGACAAATAAAAAATGAAGATTAATTTTTAATATATATCCTGCTTAGTTCTCAAGATATATCGTCTCAAAAGAGAGGTGTTTTGGGTTCACATTCAGAAGAAAAATTTCCCCAAAGTCAAATTTGATGATAGATTCTTATGAAACACGATGAGACAAATCGAGGTGGTTAGGTTGGTATGCGGCCTGGACCAAAAAATAAATTTTGCCAAAGACACTACACGCTGGGGACATGCAGAGTGGGTGTTTTATTTTTTTACCACCCGTTTGGGTTAGGTTGAAACGCGGCCTGGACCAGAATAAAAAGTCACCAAAGCCACATGGTAATATATCTATATAACTAATTTTTGATAGTCGATATCTAAAGAACTAATGGAGATATTTAAAAAAAATTACTCCTGATTTTCGATTAGTCTCGTCGATTTACATCAGAATCAATCATCAAATTACATCGCCACGGTTATGATAGTGCTGCCTACCTCAACACATAAAATTAATTGCGAACTACAGAATTTCAACACCCGTATACAAGGCTAGTCTATTATGTGCAAAGTAGTACGATGTGCTAATTGTCTACACTACACCAACAAATATTTGAGAATGTCACCCTATTGAGAGTCACGAATAAATCTACAATTATAGGCCCTACTCTTGCCTCTTAAACACTTCAAGAACAATAATTACAGTATGACTAACTTATGAAAGGATATTCCACGTTGTTTCCAATCTGGTATGTTTGTTCAACCGTATGCAAAAATAACTTTGAAATATTAGAAAATGTAATATTCACAGCAGCAAACAGCGCAATGTTTTGGGTACTCTATTATGGCCGCCGCGCATGCGTTGTAGGAGCAATGTTTATAGGAGGCTTCACAGAATTAGCGGTATTTCGCCTCCACACTTTTCCTTCCTCCATAATTTGAATTAGGATATTGAAAATGGCTTTTTTTGACAATTGACATGGGTCGTTTAAGTTCGCTGGTGAACTTCACTCCAACGCATATTGGCTAGTTTACTCGCGATCTAATAAAGCTTTGAGCCTTCGTAATGTGGCAGACTTACGGTTTTATACTGCGAAGTTTGAATCCCGTTCATGATAAAATTGATGATATGATACATAAACGTTTAAAAAGTTTTTAATAGATACATTTTTCATTGCTTCAAACTCAAAAATGTGTACTGATAACAAATTGTTTCTAAACTCTACTGAAGCTGAATTTCAGTGCTTTGTATGTTAAGCTATGTATTATATAGGCAGAGAAAAGTATTTAAATGTGGACATGTATGGCGTCGATGTGGACAATTTGTCGCTACAATTTTTTGTGTAAAACAAAAACAAACTAACGCCAAAATGGGGGAAATGTATGATGCCAAATGTTTTGTAATATATAAAGATGTATTTTGATATATATTTGTAGTACTTAGAATGTATAAGTATCGCTGATGTTGAACGTAATAAATGTCTTTGTAGTAATAATATAAAGAGAAGTTCAATTGTTCGCTGTTTTCTGGATGTGTTATGAAACAGAATGATATACCTTAATGCAATAGAAATCTTTGAAATATATGCTCTGCAAATGAAGAAGTGTGAATTCGTTATTAGTGTAATCTATTTATTTTCTGAAGCAAGAGAGAAATGTGTTAAAGATAATCCAAACAAGAAAAAGCCAGGAAGGAATATGATACATAAAATCGCGTAATTTCATAAATGGCTCCCACCAAACAGAACAGAACCGAAACCAGATAAGTAAAAAATAATAGTTTAACGACTACGTCGTCGTCGTCGTCGTCATATCTGTCCAAGCCTCAGCTCAAGTAATTGTCTGAAGTTCCAGGACTCTAGGTCCTCTGCCTTCTTTCATGTTTGGGATTGTTTGTAATGTCATTTATAGTCAAGTCTGAGGTGTTACTTTTTTTAAGTTATTATTTTTGTTATATTTTGTAGTTTCTAATCAGTGTCGATATTGATCGGTTGTAGTTTGCTTCGTAAATTTCTAGTCCTAGATTTTGAATTAGCTGTTTGGTAGATGCTTGAGCTTTATGGAAAAAGCTTGTTGATTTATCCTCGATGTAGTCAGTGTTTTTTGAATCCGTAAGTCGTGATGTATTTGTGTGTTAGTCACGTAGTACACTGTTGATGCCTACCTATTTTTCGAACAATGTGCAATACCGACCCGACGTACTTGATATCTAAGTGACGGAGGGGCTGCGCTGGGTGCGGGAACCTTCCGTGCCTAATCAGCTCAGATCACAACCCAGTACTCTTGTCGTTGCTACTACATGAACACGATAGTTCGAGACCCTGGTACAGATGTGATACAACTGGGAACACTATCGCGAAGACGTCGCGCTCCACTTTTCCGACAGTGTGGAATTGGACAACGTGGAAAACATAAATCATATAAATCAGGCTGTTTCGCATTTTACAGAAATTATTCAGGTGTGCACCATAAAATTTACTAAAAGGCGGGATATAACATAGGAACCTTCAGGTATAATCAGTCTAATTAAAATGAAAAACATAACTCGGAAAAGATGGCGCGTTGGCGTAATCCAGCTGACAAGCGACTGGTAAATCATTTAGTTGACGAAATCGGAGAAAACTTAAAAATACACAGAAGTGAGCCATGGGAAACAAAACTAGCTGAAGTACACAATAACAGTCGCAAGTTCTGGGCTCTAACCAAAGCGATCAGTAAAAACCATCAGACCACCGCATAGCAGACGTGGCCTTGTATATGATCCTGAGGGCAAGGCACAGGCCATAACAGACACTCTTGAAGATCAATTTCAGACTAACACTACAGAAGATGACGAGAGCGACGTCCACGAAGAGCGGGTTACTCGTGCAGTCGACCACATCCTTGCGACAGATTCGCAGATTGAGGCGCAATTATCAGTGGGGAGATTGAGTCCATTATTCGCAGGATGAAAACAAAACAAGCCAGAGGATATGCTCAATTGACTCCCCTATAAAGTAAAAAACCTGCCTTCACAAACCATCAGACACCTAGAAAATATTTTTAATGCTTACTTTCCTGACGCATGGAAAATCGCGAAGGTGTTGGCACTGCCTAAGCGAGGAAAAGATAAAACTTTTCCTCAAAATTATAGACCTATTTCTCTGCTACCAATCATAGTCAAAGTGTGAAGGTGTTCTAGAGAATTATCTTAGCGCAACTAAACACTCATATAATTAGAAACAACATAATTATTGGCACTCAATTCGGATTCAGGAAAGGTCATTCTACTGTACAACAATGTGCCAGGCTAGTGGAATACATATGCTCAGAAAATAAGTGGGAAACAGCACAACAGCTATATTCATGGATATAGAAAAATCCTTCGATAAAGTGTGGCACAAAGGCGTAATCTATAATATATATCAATACAGTACCTCAGACCATCTGACTCACTTACTCGGTTCCTATCTAGCAAACCAGGAGTTCTTCATCAAACAAGAAGGAGCAAGCAGCACATTAAGGCAAACTGAGGCAGGAGTACCGCAGAAGAGTGTTCTGACCCCAATATTCTACTGTCTATATGTCAAAGAACTGCCACAACTAGAGGGCAGCCATATCTGCCTGTATGTGAATGACACAACAGTCTACACTAGTAATACAAATCCAGAATATGCAGCAAGGAAGCTATAATGACATTTTGAAAAATTAACACAGTGGTGCAATATGCCGCAAAAACTCAAGCAATTATGTTTAATAAGAAAGTCAAGTTACCAAAACACAAAATCCACCCAGAATACACAAACATTGAATGGTTAAAAAGAAATCAAGTACCTTGATCTGTGATTATAAAATCATCTGACGTGGGGATCGCACATAGTTGAAGCAAAGAAAAAAAAGCGAAAGCAAAACTCGCCGGCCTCTACCCAATATTCCGAGGCGACGGATTAAAAGCAGAAACAAAACTTCATCTATCGTGAAATAGTACAGACATCCTTCATGTACAGCTCAGAGATATGGAGCATATCCGCTGACTGTCACATCAAAAAGCTACAGGTGTTGGGAAACAGAGGCCTTCATGTTATTGTTGGTGGCCCCTGCTATCTTTGTAATTGCATAATCAGAAAGGACCTCCACTTTCCACACTCAAGCAAGCATCTGAATGTTTCTACAGCAGATGCGAAAATTCGCGCTTCCAAGAAATTTCAGCAATAGGGAATGTCAATGAGGAAATGCTTCCTGGAAGACATCCCAAAAGGATTCTCACCAGAACATTCTCCTTTTAAAAATCTTCCCCCCCCCCCCCATCCACCCACATAATCCAACTCGCCAGTAGTTATAAGTAAGATTAGGCCCAAACATCATAAGATTAGGTCCCTTGTATATAGTAAGATTTAGAGCTATCCACCAAAAGAATAAGTAGGAACCTATATATTTAAGTCCCCAAAATTTTATGTACAACAGCCCTCCAATAGGATAAGAACGTAAGTTAGAAACCCTGGGGGTGTGTGTGGGTGTGTGTCGTATATATAAACCTATGAAAAGATAGGGGGGGGGGGGAATGGACAGAAGTTGCATTAAAAAATTAGGACAAAATTAGAAAGTCAACCCCAAAATCTATTTTAGACATTAATAACAGGTAATTTTTTCCTGGCACTAAAGATGGCAATGTGGCTTTATGGACTGCGACATATTACACTCGCTCACAATGTCCAGCAGTTTCGCAGTGATCTTGCAGATTCTTGATAGCAAGATATGTTTACCTGATGAAGACAACAGAGGGTGCTGTCGAAACGACGTCATCGTTTCATAACAATATGCGGCTATAAATCGGTGAAGACTATGTTGTATAAGCAAAAAATTTTAAATTCACCTCTATGGAAGACATTAAAATGGCAAATTAGTTGGCAATCAGAAGTCTATATATGTTTTTTTTTTTTTAATGTGGGGCTTAACAGCACTTTGAAGCCAGGACAGATTGAATAGGAAGGAATTTGGCATTCACTTTACATGGAGTTATTTCGGGAAACTAAGAAAACCATAAACCAGACCGTACATTCAACCCTTGTTCCCAGAAGTGCCAGACTGAAGCATTAAAAGCTCACCCAAGCTCAGCAAAGTGTAATCAAAAAGTTAAATGTGCAAACAACTTTATTAAACTGATGCTTATGCCACCACAGTAATGACTCCACCACCAGTAAACTATCCTGGACAACATGCACTTGTTATAGAATTTAACCGAGAAAACACTGGAACATTTATCAACCTGCTGTGGGAACAGAATTCTGCCGCCCCCTTTTTTTTACTTGACACAGTACAGAATGTGTGTAGATAGGATTGAGTATCATACAAAAGTAAAATTCCTCAGTGGTTAAACTGAAAGGAAAATGTGAGGTATAATCTAAAGCTACAGATGAAAGCAGATGACAACTATTGCACTTGAGACGATTTTTCCCAGAAAAATAATTAACAATGGAAGCCTTGTCCTTCAGTATAGATGGGGATTTATCTTTTTCCTGCCCAGTATACGCACTTTACTGAGAAAACTAGAGCAATCTCATGTTGCAGTGGCTAACAAATTTGCCAAACAAAGCCCATAGTCATTGGTTTAAATCCCAAAGGGACCAGGAATTTTTACAAGCCTTGATTTCACTGAACAAGTACGCCAGGACAGTCCCCAGTTCAGATTCCACGTTAAGCTGTAGGTCCAGCCAAGACAGAAGCAGGGTGAGCGGCAAATCGAAACTGTCACTTTGGGGCCAAACTATCTTTCTCTCCAGCCAAAAATGACCGATACAGTTTATTTTTTTTACTGAGAAGACTGGCAGAAAGAGACACCCCAGCTATGCTGACCATGGCAGAATTAGTCTCATTCACAAAATACAGACTTCATTGATTTCACTAGTAAAAAAAAATCCAGACCGTTTCCTGGCAACATGACATGATTCACACGCTCCAATCTATAGACAATTTGTTAATCAGTCCTCTCAAGAAATATTTTAGCTAAAACATTAAATAGTGGTTACTGCACTAATAAAAGCCAAATTATCCTCATAGACAGCGGAGATTTTTAAGAAAGACTGCTTAGTTGCTACCAATGATTAAACAGATTTAAGGAAAACTGGGTTGTGGAAAGATAATTGCATAAAAGTTTTGTAGATTCTTATTCTGTACAATTGTTGTAAATAAGAACATCAATATATTAAAACATAAATTTACAGTGTTTGAGATATTGAGACATTTCAGGTACAGTGCATTCATTACCTCCATTTAATGCAATAGGCTATTTGACAGTATTCAAAATATTTTATAAAGTGTAGTCATTCTCATAGATTAATGCTTCAGGAAGCTAATTTTTTAAATTTTAAAAAGAAAAGTGGATTATTTTTAATAAAAGAAGCGAAATAAAGATTTGGTTTCTCTTACCTCTGGTCACCTAACAGAAAATGTTCTAGTTCTGGTGGTCGCCTTAGTGACATCACATGTCTGTAAACACTGCGGGTGCGAATGGAGTGTCTCCTATTATCCAAGTTTTCGACTGTTTTATTGTTTGTTGCTAGCTATTTCTTGTAATTAATGAAATTTCGTTTCGAACACAAAATCTAAAGCAATTTGTAAAAGCCTACATCAGAAAAACATAGAAAATAGACGCCTCATTTTTCTGGCTATCTATAGAAATAACATGATTTTTACTCTCCGGAGCTTAAAAATGTAACAGCTTCAATTTGAGAACCATTTATATTTAAATTGAAAGTTAAAGATTAACAAAAAAAAATCTTTTATAAGAATGAATAGAATTATAAATTAAATTAGCTGTTCTAGCAGATATTGACGAGAAAAATTAAAGCTTTAATGTAGGTATAAGGTAAGCATAAAATTTTTTTTACTTTTTACTTATAGCTTTCTGGCTCGTCGAGGTCATTAGAGGTGGCACAGAACTGGGGACAAGGAGTGGGAAGGAATTTGGCCATGGCCTTTTTGAAGGAAGCATCCAGGTATTCGCCTGGAGTAATTTGGGGAAACAATGGAAAACCCAAATCTGGATGCCCGGATGGAAATTCAAACCGTTGTCCTGCCGAATGCGAGGCAGAGCGTTAACCGCTCACCCATCACGCTCGGTCACAACAATTAAATAACTGGAAATTGTGGGCCATTTTCTTAATTGTAGGTAAAAGATTATAGATAAATGATAATGTTTTTGTTAACGAAACTGAATTTGTTAGTTTATTTATTTACCTAACATGTTTCACTTCATCTCACATGAGAAACTGTGATGTTTAAGTGTTTACTATTAACATAGGGAGAAGCAACTAAGAAGTAGTGTCTGGGTAGCTGTATGGTTGGTTGGGATAGTATTTTTCTGTGAGCATTTTTTCAGTTTTTATTTGCTATGTTTAGAACTACAGAATCATGTTTTTATTCAAAGAATTCATAAGTTTTTAGTTGCTAAGCATCAAGCAAGCATTTGAAACAAATTGTTGCCATACAAGAAAACTTTTATGAAAAGATATGCTTCCTCTTTTATTTTTTAAACATGCCAGAGATACAATATCATGCACGGCGGTGAATAATGGAACTTACTTTAGAGGTCAGATCACTTGTAGAAATTTCACGCTAATCTTGCAACAGTTCCGGAACGATTTGTGTCCCTTTCGTTGGAATTTTTACACGACGATACAACTGCACGTTGGGTTCCTGACATAAATGTGTCTATTTAGGCAGTATTACTGTTAATGTGCAAGTAATTTTCAATTTTTTTAAATAAAAACTTTTCAGTGTTCAAGTAATGTACAATTTGGTTTTTGAAGTCTTCTTTGGTTATATTTCAAATGGTTGTAATTTGCTTGTTATACAAAAAGTTCCAAAGCCTTCGGAAAGAAAAAACTAAATTGATGTTTTGGTGGATTTTTGGGGAAAAAATGAATATGTGATGCAACCAACAGCAACTAGTATCCAAAGAAAATGACAAAAGAAAACAAATGAAACATATTCCAAAGCGAGAATCAAATCTAAAGACCCTAATCTTAGTGATACTCGCTGCAAACAATGTATTCTGTGTAACTCTGCGAAATTGCTGTGTAAACGAGCTTCACAAAAATGGTAAGTGATTGTCACAACATCAAATTGAAGCTGTTACATTTTTAAGCTCCACAGAATAAAACTCAGAGGTTGTTTCTATAGCTATCCCCAAAAATATTGTATTCAAAATTAAATTTCATTAATAACAAGAAATAACCAGCAACAAACAATTAAAATAGTTGAAAACTTAGATAAAAGGAAACGCTCCATTCGCAGCCGCAGCGTTTACAGACATGTGACGTCATGAGTGTTGTTGGCCCACGCCAGGCAGCATAGGAGTATTTTAGCGGCTTTTAAATACTTTAAATTTTACGCAAAATAAGCACATTCGTCAAAAAAATTAATAGTATCCAGTGAAAAATGTGTACCAATAAACAATTTACAACCGTTTTCAAAAAGTATCAAATTGAATATTGTAAAAGTATTTTCACAAACTAATTTACTGCTAGTATATAGTTTTAGAGACAATAAAATGAGTAACTCATTCTTTCCATAGGAATGATTATCCCTTTTTTAATATTCAGCCTACTGTTCAAGCAAGATTTCTGTTACTTCCGATCAATCTTTTCTAAATTTTGGACTGCTATGAATGAAATTTGTTGCTGGTGTCATTTTGTTGTGTTTGCCTTAAAAATCATCTGTACAGATCATTCCTTTAACTGCCACCAAATGTGTTTGTCTCCCAAAGCCAGTATTACGTATACATACAGTCTTGTGAAAAGTCCTGAGAATAGGTGGAGTTAGATTGCAGGTGAGCATCCAGTTGGCATCTAGAAGGGTCTGCTTCTAGCTGGAAATAATAGTCTTGTAAAAGTTAAGTTGGCCTCCCACTTCTAAGCAAATCAGCAAATGATGTAAAAAAGCACAGTAGCAAATGTAGTATTTGGAATTATTGTGTACGGAGAGTTAAACAGATTGGAGAGTTACTTATGAAGCTGATAACCCTAGTATTTATGGTAATTGAAAAGATCAGTTGTGTAGGTTGAAATCGGAAATAAAATGAATAATTTAACACTGACTGCCACCGAATGTTACTAGACCATGTCTCAGTGACATTCACCTCGTGCCTGCATCAAAGAGAAAAACCACAAGGATGAAGAAAGTTACCCACAACACTCGTGACAGGATCATTGTATGAATCAGATCCAAAGGCCAGCTACTTAAAATGGTGGAGAAAAGGAAGTAACATCTGAGAACTTGCAGATTAATGAGATGGCCGCAGAGAAAAAAATAAAACAGACCATGAAAATTAAGGATAAATATTCAAGCAATTAATCTGTTAGCACTCCACCAGATTACTCCCAGTGCCAGTTGAGCCCTATTGTGGATGACGCTCAAACTAAAGAGCAATGCTTTAACCTAGTTGTGGCTGGAAATTTTAAAATTGTTTTAATTGAAATGGAGTTTATGTTCTGATGCCAATTTATCTCTACACATATGTATCCCATTTCTTCTTTTTTTTTTTATTTTAAACTCTTTTAATCGAATTTCCCCACCCACCACCAACTTTTGTTCTTTTTAATTTTTAAACTTTTTCGGTGTTTTTGCTAAACTGTTCATCAACTCCGTTGATAATATTTTCCGATCTCCGACTCCCTTACCTACAAAAGAATATTTTCCTCCTCCCTTACCCCTAAACTCAAGTTCCAGCTTGTAGTAATGGTAATATTCTCCCTTCCATGCACTACTCCAAATTATTTCATGCTTCCAGCACACTCTTTTTTTCCTTCTTCAACGACTTTCCATCCAGCTTCTTTATCACATTAGTTACTAACTGTTTTCTGTTATTTTCCACTAATAAATATACTTGCCCTCCCTCCTTTACACCCATTCTGGCTGAAGTTTGGTAATTCTATCCAGTCACTTCTCCAGAAATCGAATGTTTAGTTTCTTCCTTTTTCTTTTGCACTTTACATACCATTGAAATCATGAGTAGTGGATGGAGAGGATGGAAAGGAAATGGGGGAGGGTAAACAGAAAGGAATTTAACCACAACCTTTTGCATGAACCAATCCAGCATTAGCCTGGATTTCAGGAAAACTGACATCTTGATGGCCAGGTCAGGATTTGAACCCAAGTCCTCCCAAATGCCAGGGACTGAGCAATACTGCTCACCCTCCAGGACTCAGTTTAAATGAAGGATTTTGAAATCTCTTCCTACCACCTGTCCAAAGCATCGCACACGATTGAATTTACTATCAAAAGATATGACAAGATATTTAAACTTCAGGTCTTCAACATGCAATTCCTTCCCTATGTTATAACCATAAATAAAATATTATTTTAAAAAAAATTTGTGTATCTAATAAGCTTGTTTTTCTTGGCATTTATTTTCATTCCACATTGACCAAGCCGGCTAGAAACTCTGATGATATCAGTGCTGTTCCATTTTCGATCCTATTATATACCATTATGTCATACGCAAACAAGCTAACTGTAAACTATTAACACAATCATTCATTAGAATAATGAATAGCAATGGTCCTAAAATACTAACCTGTGGCACTCTCATTTTCACTTCTACCCATTTTGATACTGCATTTTCTTCCTCATCCCTTTGATTTATACCATTTAAGAATTTTTCTAACCAGCAAACCATATTTTCATCCACTCCAATGGTTTTACCATTTTTACTACCATTTCATGGCTCACTCAGTCAAATGACTTAGAAAGATCTACTAGATTTTTATCACGCAATAGTAATTTCCATTTAAGACAGACAAAATTTTATACAAACAAATGTTACTATCAAACATTTGTGTATATTAGATTCGTACTTCCTTATATTATGTCATAGGATTCCTTATTATCCGCAACTGAATGATGATTTTGTAAATTTTTCATTAAAATTAGAATGCTCACATGTTCACATTAGACCAAAGAATTAAATTGTGGGTCAAGGGCCAACAGATTATGGATGGAAATTTTGGTACACTGGAACAACTCTAGGTGATAATTTTAGTCTCACAGCTGTAAAACAAAGTGAAGTTCCAAATTCCCACCAATTCTTATGCATTATCAAATTATCAATTTTCCTAACTTTCGCTCTCACAGCAGTTTCAAACACCATTATATTTTGTACATAACCATTTTAGATGTAACAGTAGATAACAAAAGATAAACACCAGATGCCAAGCTAAAAGTCTAACATCAATGCATGCAGCTTGAATTATTCCATAAAAATATACTCCATATAAATACTGTGACATAAGCTCTTGTACAAAAATGGTAAATTTTTCCCAAATCATGCACTGCAATACAAAGCTGCTGTTTTCTAGTAAAGTATAATACCAAAAGACAGCAAGAGATGCTGGAAATATTATCTTAAACATGGATATCAACTGTCTTCACAGAATAGAGATCACACAGCAATACATATACATCAGTTACACACACGTTCCACTTTATGCACATCACCCGTTCCTATCAAAACACATACATCACATACAGACAGAAGGCGATACTCACTTTCTCTTTTATGCAGATCGCCCATTAACACCCGAGCCATTGACAAGATGTAAGCATACCCCCCCCCCCAATAGTAATATTACCATTTGACAAATGACAATGGTAAAATAAATAATCACCATTCATTAGCCTTAATTAATACACAGGCCACAGAATTTATGATTACCCTCCATAGCCAAGTATGTCTGATGGTTTTATGATGGAAAAACACTCCCAGCTACTAATTGGCACCCTACACAAACACAAAATTTTCACCTATGAGGAAACTAAAAAGCATGTGCCCTATGCACAGGCATTTTATGATTTCTCAACTATTCTGTTGCTGACTGACAAGGGACACCTTTGACCTCAAATGCGCTCGGAACCACACGAAAACACGCTTAGAATAACAAGCAATCATAAACAAGACAGTGGTGTGTGTGTCATTTCCATGCAAAACATTGCATTCTGCCTCAAGTGACATTTTAATACAGAGAAACAAAGTAACAAGATATCAATACCATATGAAGGAAATTATATGTAATTGACTGACACCAGTGTATTATTACATCTTCAAACAACAGTGCCAAAAACTCTGTGCTTAAGGTACTTAATATAGTGCAAAACGTGCATATACAGCAGTACCACACACCTGATAGTGCTTATGTTAGTCCTCAAAGTACAGATGTGGGATTTCGATGAAGTGGTTAAAAAAAAGTGGAAGAGAACAATGTGTACACCTCACTAAAGCCACATTGTCACATTCCAAATCACTTTCGCATTCACGCAGTCCAATATCAAAAGCCACACTAATTACAATTTCAAATGATGATGTTGGTATGTCAATGTCATAACCTGGCTTTCGCCAAGCATACTGCAAAATAGGCTTATATATAGGTGCAGAAAATTGATTGTAAATCACAAAGTTTCATGATGAAATAACTATCATATGTATCTTCACTTGTGGGTTGGCACATTGAAGACTTACAAAATCAGTATGATACTTGAGGTAGAATGCAACATTTTGCATGTAAATGATACACAACGTTTTGTTTATGATCAATTGTTATTCTAAGCATGTTTTCATGCGGTTCTAGGCGTTCAAGGTCAAAGGTGTCCCTTGCTAATGTTTCTGCCAGAAAAAAATTTAGAGGATGTGGCCTAAACATTCCCTTACCAAACATACAATTAACAGTGAAGCAGATGCCATATGTCTGAAAGCTAGTATTTTATAGCAGTTGCAATGTATTTCTACTATGGCACAGAAGTATAACATTCTCATTGAAATAGTTCCATTGGAGGCTTGGTCTAGATAAATTTTTAAAATGCTGCAGCAACATGCAATCAAATTTCAGTGATAATCAAATGAAATTTGCTTACTGCATGACATCATTACAAGAAATTTACCTTGACAAGCTATCAATTAAATGATTCACCATCCACATATAAAAAAAGGACATATTTTAATAGCACTTCATTTTATACAAACTTTTGACATAAACAAATTCCTGAAATTTACATAAAAGTCTCAACAAAACTCTACTGTGATATAAATTACTCATAGCACCAACAATTAGAAAACCAGTAAAATCAAGCATAATATTAGTTGAATGGCTAACATTATTACAACCAGTTGATGCCAGAAGTAATAAATAAGTTAAGATATGATCAATGCAATAAAATTTTCTGTCCCTGAAGCAGATGACAGTTATCCATGAGAAATTTATTTCCAAATTTAAATTATTCATTCCTCATTATAGCATTTGCTACTGTCCTTACAAACAAAAATGTTGTGAACTGCTGCAAATTTGTTCAACAATTCACATCATATTAAATCATCAATGACACACTATAATTTTGCTGTCAATATAACTATCTTGGTGGCTTAGCTACACCAAGCCATCTATTTGGTTTAAAGGCTGAACTCCCGTTACTAACACAAAGAACCAACAAATGATGTTAAGGTTGGGATACATGTCGTTGATACTGTTTTGATCAGATACTAATTTTCTGCTCCTTCCCAGATAAGGCATTCAACTCAAATTTCAGCCCATCCTAAGCGTTTTAACTGTCAAAATCAGTTCAGCAGTTTTTAAGCTAAGCCAGATTACAAGTACAAGAATTAAATAGTCAAAAGGCATTTTAACTTTACTGTTCCAGTGCCAAGTTAAGTAACACAATTAGACATACATTTGATTTTAAATCAAAATCATAGGTTTCGAGTTGTGAAGACACTATCAAAACTAGCTCAGTAGTTTTTAAATTATGCCAGATTATAGGTAAAAATGTTTAAAGTTCAGGACAAATTTTAATCTCAACTGTCTGATACATTCAATAGGGACAGTGTTCAGTAGTTTTTGCATGATGCCAGAACCAATTGATTTATAGTCTACTATATATATATATATTTGGAAGGATTAGTCAGTTTGTAACTGTTGGATATTTATTTTAGGAATGAATGCTGATGATGTGACTGCTGCAAGTTTCAGATGTAACTGAGAAATATGGCTCTCTATAACATGCAGAGCCGTAGCTGCCTCTTGGAGTTGGACTTGTGATCGAAGAAGCTGCTGATTTGCTGTGTTCAGATCGCGGCTCGCATTTGCTATAGTATCATGAGCAAACTCAATGATGTTCTTGTGTAATGAAGTGTTCCGTTCACCTGTAACAGACAGCTGTATTAACATTACGGGACTAAAGTTGCATGAAGTAGTGATTCTGTTTACACAAAACCAATTCTTATTTCAGTTACTAACAACCAACAAAGCCTATGTGCATCACGTAACAATTAAATGTTTACCTAATTTAAAAAGTTTGGTGATGTACATCAATATAGTTATTACTGTCAGCTATATTCATTTCAGAGCTATTTCAAGAACAAAAATTCCACTTCTCCCCAAAAACAGCTTAATAAAGTCAGTATTGCCCTTAAATATCAGCTTCATTCTCCTGGAGGAATACTGCATACTAATTTCCTTTAACCATTTTATATAATAAACCCTTGAATTCACTCATCATATTTAATAATGGTTGAAGATCTCTCGGGCATGCGGCCTGTTCAATTGATCGTGGATGAACGAATTTTCAACAGCGTAACGTGCCATCACTCTGAATTGACGTTACAAATTACCTCAATATTTTAAATCTAAAATTACAAGGCAAAGATTGTTCACTTCCAACAATGTTTAGTTTGATTAGAGGATTCAAAGCTAAATTAAATATGTTTTAATTAATTTAGCCAAAGAGATATTGACCTTTTCACCATACTCAAAGATATAAAAGAAAACTCAATATAGTCACTATCAATTGTTCCAAGTACGAATTTAAAATTAGGTGCTTAACCCTTCAACTATTACCGTTTGCCCAGCCGAGCTCTCGCTGAGTGCTGCTTTGTTTACGGCTAAGCTGTTTACCTGCCCTGGAATGCCGCGTTCGACCGATACCTGCGCTACTGAGCTGGGCACGCAGACTGGACCGCTGTGTGCTGAATATGTCTGGAGCATAGTGTGCGACGTTCTTCTGCTGTCGCTCTGCGATTTGAAACCCCATATACAAAATAAATGCAGTTAATATAACATCTAAAATTTTTCTATTTAAAGCTCCTCTAAAAGCGAATGTCTGTGTAAGCAAACATGCAGGTACTTCATATACTAAATAGAAATTACAGCAACTGAAATGTTTTTTGTTTATGAGCATAGTAATTTATCTGGAGAGTATACCTTTCCGAATACCTTTCACAAATTCTGCACATATTTTCCAGCCTTTATTTCTGACCTGGGCTATGGACCGCCAGTGGCGAAGTTAAAAATATTTTTTTTTATTTTGTTTAGTTTAGAGGCATATAAATGTAATATAATTATTACTCTGCAGTTACCCATGGTTACTAATTCTTTGTGTGTGATAAGCCTTGAAAAATGGTACAACACACAGTGGTACATTACATGTTCTGCGTTGGTTTCTCGACGGACTTTGTTTCGAACATACAGCGCATCTACGCATTGGTGTGCTCTTCTTTGATGAATGATATTTGGAAAATGTCTCCCACTTAATCCTTTACGATATTCGTTATCAGAGCGTCTTCCATTGCTAGGTTCGTTCTGTTCTGTGGTATATGCTTCAACAAGTTCTCTAAGGGGGCTTCTATAAATTACGCGAGGTGAAATCTTACCAAGGGGGAGAGGCGGGTCAATGGAAATCTCACGTGAGATTTTTGAAATTTTTGTTGCACTGTAGAGGTAAAAAAAAGGTCTACAAATGACCTAAAAGTCGATTTGGGGGGGGGGGGGATTTCCTCGAAAAGTGCAGTTTTCGAAGGTTGAGACCTAAAAAAGAAAGGTCTTAAAAAGTTTCGAAGGCTATTTCTAGGGGGGGGTCTCATGAACCAGATCTCACAAGAGGGGGGGGGGGCGTAAATCCGGAAAAACACCTCACATAATTTATGGATGCCCTCTTACCAGATAGAGACAGATGAAACTCTGCAACTGGCATTTTTCATCCGGTTACTACTCGGTGAATAGCCTGAGCATTTAAAATGCAGTGTTCGAGAATGTGGAAAAAGAACTTTTTATACCACTTCATAGTGAAAATATAGTGTGAACTGATTCTCGCGTATCTGTTCGTCTAATCAGCAATAGATATCATATGATCTTCTGTTAGAAATATTAGGAAAAATGACAAACTGCTGAAATGTTAACCTAATCCACACTTAAATCCCGCAGCTTAATCGTCAAGTGCGTGCAGTCAAACGTGTCATTAAAGCATTATCTTTTTCCACACATTTCGCTCTCACTATCTCTAGCTTCAAATTCTGAAGAATTTTCACCTCTTGTGGAGACAATTGGTCATTTTCCACTAGCTGATGTACACGGCTTAGGACTATTACTTCGAGATCCTGTTGAAGGGTCATCACTGTCATCCATATCAAAGAGATCATATTCACTTTCATTTCTAGTAAGAATCTTCCACTGTACAAACACGACGGCGTGCCATTTTCTCAGAGAAAACTACAAGGAAAAGAGCAACACAAATTAGATCGCAGCTGCCAACGCTCAAGGGCCGAATGAGGAAAACAACTAACCACCCCGGGGGGAAATATAACTACATCACCATGCCGCTAAGAGGCAAACGCGTTAACGCGTGCAGAGCACACAGGGACCCGAGCGGCCCGGTGTGTTAACACGTCCAGAGCACAGACAGGGCGGCAAGGCGGCGCGTGTATACACGTCTGGAGCAGAGACAGGGCAGTAACGCGGCGCGTGTATACACGTCTGGAGCACAGACAGGGCAGTAAGGCGGCGCGTGTATACACGTCTGGAGCACCTGGGCGCAGTAGTAGC
The DNA here is from genome assembly GCA_031002005.1 of Vandiemenella viatica. NCBI lineage: Eukaryota > Metazoa > Arthropoda > Insecta > Orthoptera > Morabidae > Vandiemenella > Vandiemenella viatica. The sequence goes on from CM061921.1 coordinate 243,878,932, forward strand.
CACGCGCGTTAACACGTGTAGAGCAGTCAAAGGGTTAATACAGTCGTTTCAGAGCAGATTCCAGGATTTTGAAAGTAAAAAACAAAATATAATTTTTTTGTGAATCCTTTCATAATCAGTTTGACTGAAATAATCAGTTATCCTGCCAATGTTCAGTTGGAAGTCACTGAATTGCAAATCACACTGCACTTAAAACAACATTTTTTCAGAAAGAGTACCTTCAAACTTACAAAATTCTTCATAAGATTTTGCAGATTTTTGGAAACTGGTACTAAAAGAAGACTTTTCTGCAACAACTGACCTAAGTAGTTTGTGAAAAGTTTTTTTCAGATCTTTACTACATAAAAAATAAATACCGCGCATCTCTAACTGACTTGTTGTTACTGTCAACATCTGATCTGATGCCTAACTGAGGAAAATTGTTAAAACAGAAACAATGTCAGAAATCACATTAATTGTACCAGTTACCTTAGGTTTTTTTAGATTTTGATTTTTGTTACATAGAATTTTGTTTCTTCATTTGGCAGAAAATGTTATTTATTGTATTATTTAAATAAACGACAGTTAAATTTCAGAATATTGGATTTTTGTTGTTGTACAAGACTTTTAAAAAATGGGAACTGTTGCCCGCCAGAGATTTTTGGATCGCCCATTTGGCCCGACTGTTAAAAAGGTTGAGCAGCCTTGTCCTACACCATCAGTGTCAACTTTGTCTCCTCTTTTCAGCAGACTGTTGTCGAAACAATGCCCAGCAAACAGTTTCTCTATATATTCCTTCCATAAATAAGCTCTTTGTTCTGAGTTTAAAAGAGGTTTCCTATCAGCACCTTTAATGTCTAAACATATTTTCTCCATCTCTTCAAAATTCTTTATGATCCTTCTACAGCCCGCATCTACTTTACCTACTTCTTCACACTTTCATTGTAGTTATCTTTCTTATACTCTCTTGCATTTTTATTTATTTGACTTCTGAAATATCTATATTGCTCTTTTCCTACTTTATTGCAAGCATTTTTGTTTCTTCTCCTGTGATCCACTAACCACGAAATTTCTTCCATCAGCTGTTGTTGCTGTTATTTGGACTTTAGGGCGCGTCGACGACGGGGTCATTAGCGCCCTAACAAATACCCAGCGTGACAACGTGGCAAAATTTACGTCTGTGTGGCCGACTGTAAAGGGGTCGGCCACAGAGACAGCACAATAAAATACTAGCATACTAACTAAAATACCGTATGTGTGGCCGATCTCTTTACAGTCGGCCACGCAACATAAAATATACAACTGAGACTAGGCAATAAAATATAAAAATACATACATTAAATGGTTGGCTGTAAAAGGGCCAACCAGTTTGAAAAACGAGTTAACTGGCTGGCTTTAAAAGGGCCAGCCATATAAGCAGTGTCACAAGTAAAAACAGTACTTGGATTGGTGGTTGTAAATGGCCACCAATCCAATCTAAAAACTAGGCCGATCTGCTCAAAATTTTTGGGACAAGACCGGCCAAGCAACAAAACTTTAAAACCTTAGCCACGTTGTCACCGTCATCGTTTAAAATAAGGGACAGATCGTTGGCTAAGCCAACGTCTGCCCTTAAATCTAAAAAACAGTATGCATTTGGTTAAAATGTGGCATACCGTCAAAGGTACGCCACAAGCATCACATTCCGGAGGGTCCTCCCGGGTGAGAAGGAAACTACGAGTTAGAGGACAGTGCCCTATACGGAGGCGAGTAAGGAGGACCTCATCCCTCCTCGCCCGCTGGAAGGAGCTGCTCCACGGCTTAACGGTCAGTTTGACCAGCTGGAGCTTATTATGCTCAACTTCCAGCCACTGCCTCTGCCAAACTTCAAAAACAATCTCTTCGCCGCCGAGGCAAGGTCTGACTTGGCAGCTTCATCAGCTGCCCTCGTTCCCTCTGACTCCCACATGGCCGTGTATCCAGCAGAATTTCCACGAGATTGGAGGGAAAGGAGGGCGTCCTGGATGTCCTGGACTAGACGATCTGCTGGATACATATTTCCTATGGCCTGAATACAGCTGAGGGAATCACAGCATATGATGAAACATTTATCGCAATTAACTTTCATATGCTGGAGCGACTTTAGCACGGCTTAGCACTCGGCAGTAAAAACGCTGCACCTGCCGTCAAGTTTATATGTGTAAGTCGCTCAAGGGAACACTACGGAACAGCCAACTCCATTAGCCTGCTTAGACCCATCCATATATGCCGGGGTAAAGGTGTGATGCCGATTTAAAATGTCTCTAAAAATATTACTAAAACCACTGTCAGCGGTACACAGTTTATTATACCAAGACAGGTCTAAAATTGTTCTGGGCCTCTTTAAAAAGCCAGCGAGGAGATTTACTCCAAACCTGGTGATAAAAAGAGTGAAGCTCGAATCCATATTGTTCTAAAATAGCCTTTGTACGGTAGCTGAACGCTTTGGTGGCTCTAGGCCGGTTGTTATAGAGCCGCTCATAGTTGGGATGTAGAACTATGTCGTACACGGGACTACCAGGTTGTTATGGCAATGTGCAGGTAGTGTCGCACCATGAGGAGTCGCCGGCGGATGGTAAGCGGCGGCTCACCCGAGTCAGCACAAATGCTGACAATAGGGCCGGTGCGTGTAAGCTACCTTACTCTTGGTATTTTCAATAGTTAGTTTAAAAACCGACAAAATTTGGGGGTTAACATTCACACAAGATACTGCAGCCTAAAATCGACGCCTCAAAGCGAGAAAAGTAAATAAACAGGACATAATAATAATAAATAAACAGTTTCCAATAAAACAGCACTTGTAAACTTACCGAAATGAGTGTAATCCATAAGTATCCAAAATTGCAGGTAAACAGATTTGGTTAAGCAACCATATCACTAATATTCCACACATCTTGTCACTGTAAAGCACTTTTATAATAATAATTTCACCATTTTATATTAAACTCACTAATAACTCGCAGTTTCAAATAGATTTAAAGCAGTAAATATGACTTTTAAACAGATCTTACATGTGCCGACTTTAATAATAGATTTCAATCCAGTTAAGTAATTTCCGAGCTCTGAAAGTAGATTTAATAATACCAAATAACAGGCAGATTAATATTCTTTAAGTTTCCAATAGCTATCAACCATTTAATGAAAGATATGAATAACTTGAAAATCGTAATCCTACGATGCAGTTACCGCCGACTTGTAAACAGAATTTTGATCTGGCAAACATATTTCAGGAGCCAAAAACTTTTGTAAAGCACTTAAATAAAATAAAGGAAGACTTTAAAAATAGTATCAGGCCGAAGTAAGTTGTAAATAAAAAGTGAATAAACTTGAGTAATGCTCCAAAACTACCAAATTTTAGAAATTCCATAACTTTCGATACACTTAACCGATTTGAAAGATTTTTACCTTTTTGAAATCAGTAGGACCACAAGAACAGTTTGGTAATAGTTTAAACTTGATATTCGGAAAATCAGCAAGGTCGATTTTCCGGAAGTGATGATTTGCATTTTTAAAGTCGGCTAGCTTTCCTATTATACTAATTTGAAAAATAGTTTACACCGGTTTGAAAGCACAGAGAGGAAAAGTATACATAGCACAGCACTTGTTGAAACACACTCTACATTTTGTGATTTTCTGGAAGCCCTCAGCTTAAATAAAAAGTATAACACCTGTTGACTCTTGCGGTTTTTTGTATTTTTCAATATAGGAAGGTGCGGACACCGGCCTCCTGGCAGAATTCGGAAGTCTCTGGGCGGTTTAACACGTATAGTGATAAACGAAATTCGGCGCTCTCGGCGCGCGGGCATTCATGGTTTAACCGGAAACCGTGATGGCGGGTGTGTCACGGAGGCCATCATTAGAACTTTGAAATTCTTCGCCATGTGACTCTACAGTTTAAGAACCTTTATTTTCTGCTTCAGGGTTGAGCGGTCTGTTCTGTTTCATTACTTGCGATCTTACATGTGACGTTTAGTCTGATGCCTTAGCTAACTGACATTTCCTGTACTTCGTGAAATTTTCAGAATATATATTTTTCGTGACATGGACTTCAACAATTTTCATTTCTAAATTAGTACCCTCCTTACATGGGGTTAATTATGTAAGTGGCGGCCGTCTTTATAATACAGTTGGCAATTTTCCGAAGGTAACTCACAGTTTTAGAACATTTCTTGACTTTTCATAGGATTTGAAAGAACTCCAGTTTAGGTGTACAAGCAGATACGTACCCCGGTGTCCGGTCTTGTCCCTGACATGCGATATGCACCTGTGGCGAGCGGAATTCCAGCATGGTGGACACTATTCAATATACGTAGATAGCTGTCCTGTGCCGAACCATACAAGATACAGCCGTATTCCAACCGTGACCGTACAAAGGCTCTGTAAAATTGTAGCATGCAGGAGCGGTCAGCACCCCACGACCTGCCACATAGACATTTTAAAAGATTAGGAGCTTTTAAGGCTCTGGCTCTCACATCCTTTAGATGTGCAAGCCAGTTGAGCCTACCGTCTAAAATGAGACCCAGAAACCGAACAGTATCGGTAAAACTTAAAACGGTGTTCCCCAAGGTAAGTTGAATCTCTGGTAAAAGGCTTCTGCTGCGAGTAAAAAGTACACACCGGGTTTTCTCAGCGGATCAACGTAAACCGGTGTGCACTGACCATTCGTCCAGCCTGTTCAACGCGAGCTGCAACTGCCACTCCAAGCTTCTCAGGCTGGACAATGCAATAAAAATTAAAAAGTTGTCCACATTTAAGGAGTACCATATGGGACTCCTTATTATGGCTCCAATGCTATTTATAGCAATGGCGAAGAGCGTCACACTTAAAACTGACCCCTGAGGAACACCGTTTTCCTGAATAAAAAGATCAGACACCTCACTACCGACTCGGTATCGCAAGCAACGACCAGATAAAAAAGATTTTAAAAAACGGGGTAGGTTACCTCTAAAACCCCATTCATGTAACTGTTTTAAAATAACATGCCGCCAGATAGTATAGTAGGCCTTTTCAATACCGAAAAAAAAAACACCCACAAGGTGTTGGCAGCGGATGAACGTATCCTGTATTGCCGCCTCCAGGAGGATCAGGTTATCCAAGGTGGAACGGAACTTCCTGAAACCACACTGAAAGCGGCTAAGCAGATTACGGGAATCAAGACACCAGACGAGGCGGCGGTTAACCAACCTCTCCAGTGTCTTCCTCACGCAGCTTGTCAGGGCAATACTACAATAACTACTTGGCAACAATTTGTCTTTGCCAGGTTTTAAAATGGGAATCAATGTTGCTTCTTTCCACAAGTTAAAAATATCCAGAAGGTACTCTTTAGCATCATTACTTAGATGCCTCAGCATCTGGTACTGGATCAGATCAGGCCCTGGAGCAGTGTCATTTGCGCTGTTTAACACTGACTCCAGTTCCCAGAATGTAAATGGGCGGTTGTAGGCCTCTGTATTCGTCGAATCAAAGCACAGCACTCGCCTCTCGGCAGCAACTCTTCGTTGCTGGAACCGAGGGTCAAAGTTGGCGGACAAAGTGACAGCGGCCAAGTTCTCCGCCTTCAGCTGCGCTATGCTTCGTTCGTCGGTAAGAATACGTCCGTGATCCAGTAATCCAGATACTGGTGGGCTGAAGTACCTTCCAGATATATGGCGGATGGACTCCCATACTTTTGACGAAGGAGTGGAACGATTGATAATGCTCACAAAGTTCTGCCATGACCTTTTCTTGCTCTCCTTAATAACTCGACGCGCCTTAGCTCTGGCAATACAGAACGCTGCTAGGTTGTCAGATGTGGGACACAACCTAAAACGGCGCAACGCCCATCTGCGACCCTGGATGGCGGAACAACATTCGCCGTTCCACCAGGGGATGGGCGTCCTTCACAGCGTTCCGGATATTTTCGGCATGGAAACGTCAGCTGCACGGTGAATCGCTTCTGTGAAGTGATTCACCTTCTCCTGTATACTGCCACAGGGTTGCAGTAGTACAGAACGGCAGAAGAGCTTCCAATCTGCACCACTGACGTTCCATTTACCCTGGTTATTACCTCCTCCACGCTCACACTCAACGTGCATCCAAATAGGGAAGTGGTCGCTTCCATGTAGGTCGCGATCCACCTCCCACAGCATGGAGTCTGCAATTGAGGGAGAACACAAAGAAAGGTCAATGGCAGAAGACGTACCGGAAGCAGTGGTGAAATGAGTCATTTGCCCTGTATTCAGGATACAAATTTCCTCCTGCTCTATCAATCTACCAACCACTCAGCCCCGGGGGCAATCGGTGGTGGAACCCCACAACGCACTGTGGGTGTTGAAATATCCCAAAAGGAGAAAGGGCCAAGTGAGTTGTCGTATAATGCCGACCAGGTCGTCGTAGTTGACGGATAAACTGGGTGGCGGATAGACAGAGCATACGGTCAGTTGGATTGGACCATGTATTTTCACCGCTACTGCTTGTAATGTGGAGGTGAGAGCAACGGGTTCGGAGTGGACTGTGTTTCGGACCAACGCAGCCACTCCTCCCTTGGCTCGATCACCCTCGGTATCGTCCTTTCTATAAATGTCGTACCCAGTTAGCACTGGTTGGTGTAATGGTCTAAAATGTGTTTCTTGAAGACAGAGACACAATGGATTAGACTGTGCTAAGAGTTGGACTTCCTCTTTGTTAGCCTGAAAACCGTTTATGTTCCACTGAAGTATGGGAGCCATCCTACCTCTTTAAAACCACCCACCCGGGTCGGGTGGGTCCTCCGATGATAATTGCTGAGGAACGGAACCAAGTTTGTCCACCGGCATTTCATCGTCTTCAGGGTCCGAAGACTAATCTTGTTCTAAGGCCGCGGATCTTTCTTCCGCCGAGGCCTTCTCCACTTCTTCTCCCTCCCAGTTGGAAATATGGGGGGAGAAGTAGAAGGTGACTTCAAGAACAAGGTGGGGTCCGTTTGTTTGAACTTCGGACCCCGAACTTTCTGCACTATCTGCCATCCGCTTCCGGCAGATAGCGTTGCCGTAACTAGATCTGCTGCAGATGATGCTTCTGCTAAAGCAGAGGCACTCATGGCTGTGCCTTTGCTGGTGGGACTGCTGAACCTGCTGTCTTGCTGGTCGAGGTTGCAGACTTGTTGCTACCGACGTCAGCGGTCCTAGGTGTTATGACCTTTGTGGCATTGGCACCACACTTGCATTGACATGAGCACGTTGTACTCGTGCCCATGTCTGCAACTGACGTCTGGGTAGCAACGCTTTCTTTCCTGACGGGAGTTGAAAGAGTCTTAGCAAAGATGGGTGGTGCTAGCATCTTGTATCGCTTCTTCGTTTCGCCGTAAGGAATTCTCTCCTTCGTCTTCAACTCCTGTATCTTTTTTTCTTCAAGATACAATCGACACTCCCTGCTCCAGGCTGGATGTGCCGCCGAGCAGTTGACACACACCTGTCGGAGCGTGCAGCTAGTGCCTGGCTCATGAGCCGCCTTTCCGCACTTCCACAGGTGGGGTTGCCCTTGCAGGTCGCCGTCGTATGACCGAATCGCTAGCACTTAAAGCAGCGCATTGGGTCCGGTACATACGGGCGAATATTCAAGTTCAAATATCCTGCCTTGATGTTTTTGGGCAACGTCGGAGTGTCGAACGTCAGGACGAAGGTGGCCGTCTTCTCAAGACTGCCGTTAACCATTCGTTTAATCTGACGAACCTTGACCACATGTTCTGTTGACCACTCCTTATGGATTTAGAGACCGAGGAACTCCTTAAGGTCCCTACAGGTGATGACACCTTTACTAGAATTTAGAGTTTTATGGAGTTCTCACTCCCCGAGCTTCTCACACTTAAGGAGTTGGACAGCCTACCACTGGGTGGATGTTTCCACAAGCAGTGTCCCATTCCCCAGCTTTTTTACTGATTTCAGGGTACCCGCAATACCCTCTAACCCCTTGTGTACATAGAATGGAGAACCTTCTCAAAAGATCCCTCCACCCTTGTCATGATAACGAAGCCATTGTCTATTAAACAATCCTTGCCGTTACTGTAATTTTGTTCTGGAGAAGGGCTTTCAACCCTCGCTCGCTTTTTTGAACTGGGTGTATTTTTATTTGCCTGTGACACACCCGGGCCGCAGGGGTCTTTGGTTTTTTTGTGAGATAGAATTTTGGTCCCACGAGTAAAAACCATTTTAGGAAAGAAGTGCTTATACAACAGGGGTGCACAGGTGCCCCTTAGGTCACACGTTAGCGGGTGGTTTGCCTCACCACTCATACACCTCCTCGGCACGTGTCCGACATTGAGGTTGAGGGTTTTTTTTAGAGAGGTTTGTTCCGTCCTCGCGATCCGGGCAATGAAGCCAAGATCACCATTCTCCTAGGCACACAACGTTCCACCGCCATGCCCTACGGTAGTCGTTGAAGCATGGTAGGAGTTTACGGTGTGGGAAACATGCGGCGCTCACAAGTTTCCAGCTCAGGCACCGTGGGTTCGCCAAACCTGTACCTGGCACTTGCGTACCAGGCCCCTGTGGGGCTTCCATCAGCCAAGGTTTTCTGGTAGCTTCTTTCCTAATGCCCAATGTTTCTCTAACAGCTTTGATTGTGTGTTGGGTGAGACTTTCCCAACATAATACTGCAATTTAAACGTCATAAGTGTCCAGCCAGATGATGTCATGAAAACATAACATTTCGACAACTGGCTGTCTTCATCAGATGTTGCATGGCTTCCCATCGTTGTGAGCCTGCTGTGATGCTCCCTCTTAAGGGGCAGTCAAGGCAGCAGCCACATGACATCCCATAGTGACAGCAGAGACAGCTATCAAATTTTTAAGTTTCTACTACATCTGCGAAAATTAAATTGTAGTCTCTCTCTTTATTACAGTCAACTCTTCTCCAACTCAATTTCACATTTTGTCTGTGTTGCTCCTTTAATCTCTTAAAATTCAGTCTGCACTTCTCAATTTTCACACTGTTGTCAGACTAAATACCAGTTATCAGTCTAGAGCTCGTTTATGAATCTCAGTTTAGCCACGGTATAATCTAGCTGAAAAATGCTTTTATCCTCTTTGACATTTCCATGGATCTTTCATACACAATTGTTACATAATATGTTTCAAATGATCAATTTGTATTTTACATAAAATTCTAACAACCTGCTTCCTTTTTTTCTCCAGTACTAACACTTCCTACAATATTCTCTTCTTACCTTTCTCCCGCTATTTCATGCCAATCATCAATAACTATCCAATTTTTTTCTCCCTTTCAAAAATTGGATCAAATCTTTAATTTCATCATATATTTTGTCATCCTCTGTGCCTTTTGTATATAGAATTGCACCTATGTGCAGCTTGGTGCAGATTTAGTTTCTACCCTCATCAAAAAAAGAAAATCCTGTCACTAAACTAATCATTGTAACTTGTTCACTTTCCAATTCTCCTTTTCACTACAAGCCCCCGTTAACTCTACTGGCAGTAGGTGTGTTAATTATTACCTGTTCCCTTAACCATAAATCATGTGCATCCTTCCACTTACAATACAACACATTAATTTTTCCATAGATCCCAATATAAGAGACTGGCTTTGTGGGATGTGGAAAGTTGTCAATTTACAGATAAACAATTCTATAACAAACTAGATGAATACACCAGAAGATATACTGTTACAGCACAATGTGTACACTAGCTAAATCAACCACATTTACATAAACTACTGGCAATTATTTTGTAGATGCCTTAGAAACAAATTCTTCGATCGAGTAGAAGGAGTTGTAAATTGCATTTTTTTTTTAATATCGGACACCTTTTTGAACAAATTACAACTTGAAATCCGTGTGCAGATAATTATTATTTCTAGAACCACAGTTGTGCATTTTACTATTTTGTTTCAAACAGAATATAATTGGTGACTACAGAGGACCTTAATGTGTACATATACACGACCATCAATGTTAAAATCCCTAACTTCTTGATTAGCTCTCTGCATGAACATGAAGTTATACCCCTAACCCCACACATAATTCTTCTTACATTTGGGCTCTGAATACTTTGTCTCTATGAATTAAATTGGTCCAGAATATTATTGCATATGACATTAAAGAGCGAAAATAAGCAAAAGTTCCTCAAGTGGAGATCATTTATTGCTGAAATTGAATGAATTGAAACTGTTGCTGCACCTAATCACTTCAGTGAGTCGGAGACATGCATCCTCCAAATTAAATCATGATAAATACGCAAACCTAGAAATTTTACACTCTCTGCCTCTTGAATGAACTGGCCTGCAAATTTATGTCTATTTCTGCTGTTAATCTGTTTGATGTACAGAATTGCATATAATGAGTTTTAACAAAGTTTAAAGACACACCATTACTGTAAATTATTAATAAGTTCAAAGACATAATTTGAAATATGTTTGGTAGAGAAATCTGGAGTATTTTTAATTCCTTTGCTTGTGACACTTGAAAATTAGACAAATTTTGCGTAGATAATTTATATATATTAAAAACAATAATGACCTTTAGGAATTCTACATCTGATATATTCCCACTCAGAAAGAGTGAATTATGTGAGGCAGCATTAAAATGTTCCACTGACACTTTGTTTTCTATTAAATAATCACAACAGGTTCTTATTAAGTCTTTATTGTATCTGCTCTATTCAGACTTCTAACATTCCATGCCCCAACTTGTGGAAAATTTCTGCCAGATTTTGAGGACTCCTCCCTGAGCAGTCCCTACCTGAAGATCTGACTGTCATTCTATTTTACCTCTGGAAAATTTTACCTTCAAGAAGCCATCAATACATATATAATCTGAGAGGATTACATAGGCATGGGATACACTCTGGGTCTTTAATGCAGTGGCTTCCCCACACCTTCCATATTATTATCCCATTGACCATTTCTTGATTCACATGCATTTAACCCTAGGATGCATGGTGCCGAAAACACACATGAATGCATATGCAGGGCCTCCAAGGCCCTGCCTAATTTTAAATTTTCGTCTTTTCATATAATCATTTTTTGGAGTTAAATTTATTTCTGTCAAATTTACTGTCATATTGAAAGATTCCTAAGATACAGTAACAGGGTCTGGTGGGCCTGATTAACATTTTATTAATTAATTCACTTATAAGTTGCAGTTTACATTTTATAACATTTATTACAACCAATTTCTTCAATTAAAACATACTCATTATTCACAATATTATGTATATAGGCAATATTTTGACAAAAAGTTATTATTCATTGTTCACATAAAATTGCATTTTTCTTAGTTTTCAACATGTGACAAACAAGAAGCACAAAGAACGCCACTATGTTCCTTACAAATGTTGGTTTTACATTTAATGCATGTCATAGCACTTTTCCTGTGTTTATTATATGGACAATAATTGCATCTTTTCTTTTTCCTGAACAGGTAGTTGGTTCGGCAATATGACATCTTTCTGAACACCACATCTTTGCATGGCATCAACGATTTTCTTTGGAAGATTAGGGATCTGAATACGAAGTTCCATTAGTGGTCTTACCATTTCCTCTGCTAAATCTCTTAGGAACAAACGCCTTTTATCACTTCTTCCACTATGGTATGTCAGATGTTGGGCGGAAAATAAAATTTCACTGTTCATTGCTGCAACGTCCATCATATTCATCCATAATGCAAATGGCCATCTTCTTGTTTGTCTCTTGCAAGTGTAATAACGAATTTTCTGGTCCATTTGATCTACTCCACCCTTCGTAGAGTTATAGAACTTTATTATATCTGGTTTCTTTTTTGCATGAGTTTCATCAATGTTTCTGTCGTGATGCATTGTGCTAATGAGAACTACAGACTTTTTCTTTTTGGGAACATAACTCACCATTGTAATGTCACCTCTAAATGCAAACAAAGAGGAATGAATCGCTCTTGAGGCTGATGGTTTCATCTCATTAGGAATTTCTGGTTTATTTTGTTTGATTGTTCCCACCACTGTAATTTGCTTCTGAAGCATCTCTTCTGCCAGCTGGACACTAGTAAAGAAGTTGTCAACAGTAATATTTTTTGATGATCCTTCAATGCTTTTAGCAAGATCTTTCACCACATTCAATCCAAGATTTTTCTGAATAGGTTCATGCGGCTTCCTTCCCGTGTAAACAATTCCGTCTAAAGCATATGCAGATGTAGCATCACATAACCAAAATATTTTTATGCCATACTTGGCTGGTTTAGAGGGCATATACTGGGTGAAGCTGCATCTTCCACGGAATGGGACTAGCTGTTCGTCAACTGTGAGCGAATCATTGGGAATCATTCTATTTCTACACTTGTCAAGAAATAGTTCCCATACATAACGAACAGCTGCAAGTTTGTCATCTGCAGATCGAGCTTCACGGGTACGCCTGTCATCAAATCTAATCATTCTCCTTATATCCTCAAATCTATTTACTGACATGGTGGCCTTATATGTAGGATTTGCCTTTTCATCCAAGAATAATTCTCTAATAGGGACATCCCAACTCTTCTCAACACCAGAAAGCAGTAAAAGACCAAGAAAACCCTCCATTTCAGCAAGCGAAACGTTTTTCCACGTTTTACCACGCAAAGCAGCCACTCTTCTGCCTTCAATATTTGTGCAGTTGATGATTTCCTCTAGTATTTCCTTGGAGATGAAATAGTCCCAGGCATCCTTAGGTTTACAGGTTTTCAAACCACGGGCTGGACCAGGTGCCTTCTTTACGATATTATGGACAGGTGTACGAAAAGTTGCAGGAGGTTCTAATTTCCAAATCGTTCCATTCCGACTAATGTATGTGTGGTCTTCTATACCTTTTTGTGGTGGTTCTTCATTTTCAGACTCTGATGAAGTAATATTATCGGAAGGACTGTCATCTGCCTCAATATTCACATCTGCAGGTTCATTGGCTGATTCTTCACTACTTGCATCTTCAAAAATATTTCCTTCCTCGCAAGAATCATCTTCTTCAAACCACTGAGCCACAACACTTTCAAAATTAGCTGCATTTGCACGTACTGACTCTCTTGCGCGTGTCGAAGCCATAGCAAAAGACGTGTCCCTCGAACAGCAGCTTGTGCAGCACTAAACGAGTCATACTCGTAACAATATGGGCCTTGCAGCAACAAACAAACTACAGTAACAATGAGGCTGACAAGAGCAGCACAGGATAACAATACTATGCAATAATAAAACATTTGATAGCAAAAAGATCAATGATACACCGACATCGCCAATATGTGAAAGCAGTGTGTATTATTTTTTAGTTACTACTCCAGCTAGTGCTGCTGTTGGCACTCCAGTTGCTGGAAATACTACTACAGTTATTGTTGAATTAATAACTGCTTCCAAACAAATGTTGAAGACAATATAGGCTAAAGAACATTTATAAATATGTGAGGGCTTCTGAAGCCCTGCTTATGCATTCACGGTGTATGGGTAAACGTATAGAATTATACAGAAAACTTAAAAAGGTATCTCGTTCAGACTTGGTAGGAGGAATGTCACAGTGTTAGTGAAAGAGTACTAGAAAGCAGTTTGAAATCACACAAAAAATTAAACTTTTTTTAAAAAATGAAGACATACAAGGGCCTCGGAGGCCGTGTATATGCATCCTAGGGTTAAGGGCCATTTGAAAGGGCAACAGAATACCCTGGATCACATCTTCTGTCATCCTTTCAGGAGGCTGCTAGCTAACAATGAAAGTACTGGTGAGACTAATATTCGATATCTCAAATGTTACATTCTTTTACAGGCTGTATAAAATACAAAGTGTTGTGAGACTGTTAAAAACCGATGGCTGGAAGTAGTTGCTAAACTAGACTTTCCACATACATAAAACGATTCATCCCCCTCTCTGACCCCCCCTTTTTTTTGCTTATGGTTTTGTACCTCATCGACTTTGAGGTCATTGGAGGTGGGAAAGGCTGGGGGACAAGGAACAGGAGGAATTCGGCCATGGCCTTTTATAGAAAGCATCCCTGCATTTGCAGGGAGTGATTTGGGGAGGGAAACCATGGAAAACTTAAATATGGATGCCCAGACAGGGATTCGAACCTGTGACCTCCTGTCCTGAATGCGAGGCCAGAGCGTTACCACTCACCCACAACGCTCGGTTGCATCAAAATAATAATCAATCTGAATGCAAAATTTTTAATTTCTGTACATTGTTTTCATCTCTGAAAGCAGACTGCATGGTAATAAACTCAGAATGTTTAGTCATTAAAAGTGTGTAAACAAATTTTTGTGACACTTCGCACAAATCAAATACATTCTTGTGATGTGTGGAACTTCAGTAACATAAAAAAGAAGTTCTCAAACATATGTAACAAAGCCTTCTGCAGAGCTATATTATTACATAAAAAGTATACTTGCTGGCATAATTATGTTAAGGAATAAGAAAGAAGCATCATTTACCACAGCATAACATGCACTGGTGACAAAAAATTACACAAAGCCCATGATTTACAATGGTGTATATATAGCTGAACAGTTACCAGTACTGAACACATGCAAAGGTGAAAGAAATATAAATAGATCTAGGTAGTTACAGGTATGGGTAGAAGTATCATGTACAAAGAATGCATCATACATGTTTCTATGCCACTGTGCATTCTCTTATAGTAAGGAATGAGTCTACTCTCTTTGCTTAAAATAAATTAACATGGTTTTAAAAAGGTTCTACCAATACCCCTAACCACATAAAACCTTCCATACCTCTTCAGGCTTTGCCTATTCTATACCTACACTGCCAGAGTCATACAGAAACCCTCATTACCGATTAAGGTCCTTCCCCAAAAATATTACTTTTTGTGTCATGAGGTATTGTGTATATTTTTAAATTGCTATGCCTTCTGCTATATTAAGTGGTGGTTATTTTCTCTCCTCTTAAGACAAATGAGATTTTCCTGACAAATAGATTTAACAGATTTTAAGGGATTTCTTTATTATTATTATTTCCCCAATGTGACAAACAACTCTGAGACATTTGTTTTATCCTTAAATGCTTCACTCATGTAGTAGTTGTTGTTAGTACTTTAGGGCGTGTCAACAAGGGGGGGGGGGGGTCAATTAAACCCTAAAAACAACTGGTTCATCAAAGTCACATAAAAATGAGTGAATTTACTGTCTGCATGACAATGTACAGAGGTCAGCCATGCAAACAGCACAATAATGTAAAATAAAATGTTGCTGCATAGTAGCCAAAAGAACCTAAAATTTTTCAAACAGACAAAGTTTGGCTGGCTGTAAATGTGCTGGCCCGATATAAACAGAAATCATAACAAACAAATAGAATTTTTTAAAAAAACCAGTACATTGATTAGTGGTTGCAGAAGGACCACCAGTCCATATAAAAATTATGCCAACCTGCCCAAAATTTGAAGGGCAAGACTGGACAATACACAAAACTTTAAAACCTAGGCCACACTGCCATTAACTTTAAAATTAAGGACAGATCACTGGCTAGGCCAATGTCTGCCCTTAAATCTAAAAATAATACACAATTGTTTAAAATGTGGCACACAGTCAGAGGTGCACCACAAGCATCACATTCTGCAGGGTACACCCAGTGGAGACGAAATATTTTTTTTTTTTTTTTTTTTAAATCTGCTTAACGTCTCTCTAACAGCGAGGTCTTTTAGAGATGGGAAAGGATGGGGGCAAGGAATGGGAAGGAAGCATCCTGGCATTTGCCTGGAGTGATTTGGGAAACCATGAAAAACCCAAATCTGGATGCCTGGAAGAGGATTCAAACCGCCGTCCTTCCGAATGCGAAGCCAGAACGCTAGCCGCTACACCACCATGCTCGGTGGAGACGAAAACTACGTGTCAAAGGACAGTGCCCTATGTGGAGGTGAGTAGGGAGAACTTCGTCCCTTCTAGGCCATTGGAAACAGCTACTCCATGGCTGAATGGTTAATTTGACCAGACAGAGATTGTTACGCTTGGCATCCAGCCGCTGGACCTCCCATAGATCAAAAGTATTTATTTTTGACTCAGAGGTAATGGCCATCTTTGGGATTCCAACAAAGTCAATTATGACCTTGTTACAGGCTAACTTGGCAGCTTCATCCGCTGCCTTTTTACCCGATTCCCATATGGCCAGGAACCCAGCAGAGTAATACCACCTTTCCACAAGACGGAAGCGAGTGTAGGGCATCCTGTATGCCTTGGATTAAACAATCTGCTGGGTACACGTTTCCAATGCATCAATGCAGCTGAGGAAATAGCAGTATATTATGACGCAACATACTTTCATATGCTGGAGCAACTTTACTAAACCATAACACTCCACAGTGTATATGCTATCCAGCTAGTATTTATAAGTCACTCCAGGGAACACAACAGAACAACCAACTCTGTTAGTCTGACTCGTCCAGATACACTGGAATAAAAGTGTGATGCTGATTTAAAACATATTTAAAAACATTTTCAGCTGCAAACAATTTGTTATACTGTGACAGTTCTAAAATTGTTCTGGGCCTCCTTAAAAGCCAGGGTCACACTTAATACCGATTCTTGAGGAGTAAAGCATTCCTGGATAAAAGATACTTCACAGCAGACTTCGTATACAAAAGCAGTGCTGTGGTAAAAAAATTGGGCATACTTTCCTTAAATCCTGTAAGCTATCTATCAAATTTTGTAACTACGTAACAAAATTTTATTCTTAGAACCACGAGTTAGAATATTAGTGCATTTTATTTCTATAATTAGTTTCTATGATAATTCAAGATAGGAATCAGGTTTTTATAGCTGTCAAGACAGTATTTTCTGTTGCATTAGTTTTTGGCATTCGCCTGGAGTGGAAGTTCATATTTAAATTATTTATTTTTGGCTAAAGTATTAATGTTACGAAATTTTGTATAATAACTAAAGTTAACGTTTACTTCAAGATCTAGCTATTTGTAAAATTTCAAAGAGACAGAATTTTTTTTATAGTCAAGGTCAAATTTTATGTCGAAACTTTTTCTGATTTGATATCTGACGAGCCAGCCGGGAGCTACCCACGTGATTAAGGAAAAGAATCCGTTCCCACGGTTCGTGAGAGAGCAGAGTCACCAGGAATCTTCGAGAAGCGCGGAGCGCAAAGTGATATAGACGAGTACGTTCAGTTAGTCGGCCTCAGTCTGTCAGGAGCCGCGAACTTGATAACATGTAGCTCAGTCGTACAGAAGCAGTCGGCGCAACACCACGTTAAGCTCAGTCTTCAAGTAGCAGTGCACGAGACAAGACGCAAACTAGCGTAGTAGCAATCAGTTAGCTTTGAAAACCTGTAGGCTTGTGAATATGCAGTGTAGATCATTCAGTTTTATTATTATGTCGCATTGAAATAGTATTTTTCCAAATGGGGCCTTGGGATTGTTTGAAATTAATTAAACTATTGAACAAGGCGAGCATGTGATTCACTTTAATTTAATTTCTACAACTAAAAGGTTTGAACTATGGGGTGTGGTCTGGCTCGAACAGTTAATCGAACTTGCAAAAACATTTCTTTGGTAAAATTGTCTGATCGCCTGTGCAGTTTTCTGACTTTGTAAAATTTTGAAGAATATAGTTATCTAACAAGAATGGACTAGTGAACATCATTTGAACTTATACCTTTCCGTAGCTTTTGGTTAAATAAGCTATGTGGCAAACAGGTAATTATATTTAAGTCAGAACTGTAACATCCTAAGCTACACACGGTCAGAGCTAAGACAACGTGTTTATGCTCCACCCCAAGCATAAGCTTTTCGTCTTACAATCCCCATTCATGTAACTGTTTTAAAATACCAGGCGGCAATCACAAGCTGTTGGTTGCAGATGAACAAGTCCTGTATCGCCACTTCCAAAGTGTAACAGAACTTCTTGAATACTCACTGAAAGTGGCTTAACAGATTTTGGGATTCGAGACCCCAGACCAGACAGTGGTTTACCATCTGCTCTAGTGTATCCCTGACAGTGTATACCGATCCATGGTAACTACCTGGTAACAGTTTGTCCTTCACTGATTTTAAAACAGGGATTGGCATTACTTCATTCCACAAGTTGGGGAAGTGTCCTCTGGTCCATGCTTTTCTGAACTACAAATTTCACATCAAAACACCACTCTCATTCTCAGATTTATTTTTAAATGATTTAAATATATGAATGGAGACAAATACATTTATTCAAATCCTCTAGTTAGTGGTTTGACTCATCTCCAATATGCTTTATCCATGGGCTTTAAATTGCATTATTTGTAACACCTTACACCTTAAACTACCAAATATTTTACCAGTCTATATTATGTTTTGCTGTACCTTTTTTCCCCATTGATTTCAACCGATTTATTCTTCCATCCCATGATTTTTTATAACTCCAAACTTTCAAACAGCCATTATATCAGGAGTTCCTCTTCCCGTTTCAAATTTCACAACAAAACACCATCACACACAGAACCAGTGGCGGCTGGTGGGTTTATCGACTGGTGGTGCACTTTACTAAATATTAAAATTAGAAAATGCAACAAAACAAAAATTGACATAATATATGTTTATTTTTTATACATTAAATCAATACGACGACATTTATCTGAAGCGAAATGTTCAATCACCTTTTAATTAAAATCGGGTATTGTTTGTATGAATTTTTTTTCAATACTAAGCACAGAAATTGCATTTAGCCGATCCTGAGACATGGTATTTCGGAGAAAAGTTTTGATTCTTTTCAGTGTCGAAAAAACATCGCTCGCTCTCTACTGAAGGTCGTTGGTATAGTGCACAGAATTCGCAATAAGTTTCATTGACTCTGAAAATGATTCAGTCAGGTCATTATTATAGAACACTGTAAAATTGCAATTGCACTATTTGCGTTGGTGAAATCGTCGCTACTGTATATTGCTGATAGTTCGTTTTTCAACTTGTACTTGTCCAAAGCTGCATAGGTGGAAACTGTGATCGTGAAATCTTTGTCGGGAAAAGTAGAACGGTATGTGGGTAAAGTTCTCGCAGTAAAATAATTTGGCTGCTATCAAATGATTACAAAAATTGAATCTGCCTTTCACTTGAGTAATAATTATATCGCACACTTCTTTGCTATAACAGAGCTAGACGATTTAAACCTTTTTGAGGTGGTTCTTCAAGTTGATCTATGGTGTTACGTGCATTTTGTATACCGATTTCAAAATCATTAATACAGTTTTTTATATGAACCAAATCAATATTTCTTTTTTGCATTTGTTTGAATAAAATTTCACTATGTGGCAGAATAGATTGAAAAAAATCAAGCCAATATAAAAAAGTACTGTCGTTCAAATACCTTTGAAGCATATCAGCCTGATTTATAGAATCGGTATCATTTTCCGTTTCTATAATGGTGGTCATGCATTCTTTTAAAGGCTCCCTGTAGCTATGTACTGATGCAACGGTCCGCGAATTAAAGTTCCATCTCGTTTGCGGAGCAGCTGGAATCTTCTTTGATACAATAGTTTTCAAAACATCTGTACGCTTCGGTGATCGTGAAAAAAACTTTGGAAAAGCTTCAAGGTTAGCAAAAAATTTCTGTACGGTTTTGTTTTGACTTACACTTTTTTCTATTATTAAATTTAGTTGGTGGGCGTAACAATGAATGAATGAAGCATTTGGATAGACGGTTTTTACTTTAGCCTGTACTCCACCAACATTCCCGCTCATTACAGCGGCGCCATCGTAACATTGTGCTATTAATTGTTGCGGAGTTATTTGAAGTTCCCGTAATTCTCTTATAATAACAGAACTAAGTCCTTCAGCAGTATGGGAATGCGGCGTAAGATATTTCCAAAACCGTTCGTGAACCTGTCCATTTTCTTCGTATCTTAAAATCATTACCATCTGCATAGTCGTCGATACATCGGTAGTTTCATCAGCTTGAACTGCTACGTATTCACATTTTGTTATAATATTGGACAATTCTTTGTGGTATACACATAAAATTGAGTCCAAAATATCGTTCTGAATAGTTTTTGACGTGCCTTTGAAAACTGTAGACGACGTGAGATGCTCCTTCATGACCGTATCCAACTCTGATACAAAGTCTATTAATCCACGAAACACCCCAGCATTACTAGATTCAATAGTTTCATTGTGACCTCGCAAAGCTAACTCAAATGCACCACAAAACTTGACACAATCGATAAGACGTTATAAAATATACCTGTTTTTATCAACTTGTTCATTATACTTTTGGATATTGCTTCTATACACAGAATCTAGCTGATTACGAATGTCGACCGTGCCTAACACAGACAAACTCATTACATTTTGTAGGTGTACTTGTGAAGAATCATGTTTTTTTTATTTTTTCACTCAAATGCGTCAAATCCTTGATTCCTGTTTCTGTCCAAATCGATTCTCCGCTAAAAATAATGCAAGGAAAACAAAAGAATGCATTAAGACGCTCACATCCACACAACCATTTCGTTCTATTATACATTTTAATTTTAAAACTTCGTGTAAATGCTTTATTTTTCGATTTGTACTGTCGTTTTAAATTTAAAAAGGGCCGTGGCGGTCCGGCCAATTTTATGTTCACTTTATTTTGAAAAGTTCTGTTATTTTCTTTAATATAATCAATGTTTATGCTCATTTTCACTAACACCATACACAGTATAGAATAAAAGTTCTCGAAAAAAATCGAAACAAAAACTAAAAACAATTATTTACGGTAATATAAATAAACAATTATTAGCGCGTCACACATACAGTGAAAACTATACTGATAGTCTAATAACGAGATGTCAATCATGGCTGCCGCCGCCTCGCGCGTGCCCATGCCGGCCGGCCAATTCGTCAAACATCGGTTGCTCTCGGCAATCCTCGGTTCGCACGTGCGGCGCTCGACAACCGACTCATTACTCGGTACGTTTCTATGAACTATCTTTTGTTTCACGCGTCAGGCGTATTAACTCGTATCACCTACAAGTTGTATTAGCAGTCCTCGTGCACTCGCCGAAGCGCACGAGAATTTGTCTTTACAGGAAAATAAGTCTTAATAGTTTAGTAAAGCGCTCAAACTGTTTCACCATAATTGGAGATTTAATTTTTTATTCGTTTTTGTTTTTTTATGTTTAAAAATAAATATTAAAATGGTAATATAAAAATAAAGATGAAGTAGGTACTTAATATTTTGTCATTTTTAAATCTTTTGGATTGGTGGTTCAGCGCACGAGCGCACTTAAGGTACAGCCGCCACTGCACAGAACATAGATACACATTTTGCAGACACATGGCAACACTTCACTTCCTACAGTAGTGCATAGTGCAAACTGGCAGTAGGTATAAAATGCTTGGCGTCAGCAAAGGCATAAAACCAAAGCTTCAAATTTTACTTTGCCAATAATGACTAAAACTCATCAAAGGCTGTCAACCACAAATCTTGGCAAAAGGTGGTGAAAAAGAAGAAAATAAAGTCCTGGGCACATATTTCAGTCTGTATGACTGTGCTTACAGAATATTGTGAACATCCACACAAAATTTGACGCACTTTTAATTGTTATGTACAGATGGAGGATAAAATAATACGAACACCTCTGAAAAAGTATGACGTATTTCATACCTGCAGTACAGCCGTGCCACCTGTAACAGAAGTCTGCCACCTAGTGAGCGTGTAGAGGAAGGTATCAGTCTCTCAACAGCAGTCACCTGCATTGCATGCGTCTATCAAACTGTATGTGATAAGGTGAAATGTCAGACCTGTCAGAATTCCAAAGAGGAATGATTGTCGGAAGCATCGGTTACGGAAAAATCAAACCTGGGTTTGCAAGGAGTTTGCACAAGAGCCGTTATGACAGCGTACACGAAAGAGGGTAAGGCCGCGTCTTCAAAGCACAACAGTGCCCGAAAGTCAAAGCTTACTGATAGGGATAGACGGGTCTTGAAGCGCATAGTAGCCCGAAAGCACGAGCAATCGTTATCTGATATAACATCCGAAATGAACAGTCATTTCCAGGACCCCATTTCAACAAAAACTGTAAAAAGGGAACTTCATGCTGCGAACATTTATGGCAGAGTGGCAATTCGTAAACCCTTGGTGACAGCAACTAATGCTTTCAAGCGACGCCAGTGGTGCAGAGATCACAAAGGCTGGTCCCCACAGCAGTGGCAACAGGTAATATGGTCAGTTGAATCGTCATTCACCCTTTTTCAGATGACCGGACGTGTTTATGTCTGGAGAACGCCCAGAGAAGCGTTTAATCCTGAATGCCTCATGCCAACTTTGAAGCATGGGGGAGCAAGAGGAATGGCTTAATACACCTTTATATATTGTCCATGACCTTTATGCATCTATCACACGTCACATTAAATCTGTACTTCAGTCAAAGGGTGGTCCAACCCCCTATTAATAAATATTTTCCATTATTTCACAGGTGTTGTTCATATTATATAATCCTCCCCATGTAGTGCAGTTCTTGAGGAAGATTTATCCGCATTACACGACCTTTTACCACTGGAGCTAATTACAATTATTTTATTTGAGTCAGAGAGAAGATGGGCACTAGAGCACTTTCTTACCATACACCGCCTAAATCATTAAAGGTATCACAATACAATGAAAGAAAGAAAGAATTGTGGAGCATAAAAAACTTCACAACAGCATGTAGCTATCTATAATAGATAACTTGCAACAAGCGAGTTTGTGATTTAAATTAGCAATGAAAAATAAATGCAAAACTCTTGGCAATTTTTTCCATTAATTACTTCATCTTTACCAAAATCAACTATTTCATTATCTTTATTGTTTAATTAAGACAAAAAAATCCTTTTTAACATACCAATTTGAGCATGAACTTGAGATATCAAAAGTTTTGAGCACTGATATATGGAATGGCTGGAGAGGGTCACATATGCAGTGAGTTAGCCCCACAACCATAATTTTACTATCAATAAGGTAAATGCCTATTTTTCAGTACTAACAAGGAAATGTATGTGATGTTAGAATAAAAGTTTTCAACTCTAAGAGGCTGGTGTAGAGCTAGGATATCTTCTACATGGGTGGTAAGCTACTTTGTCCCCCCCCCCTTTCTGCTCCCCAGTTTGAGAACCTGTATCAGAGTATTCTCAACCTATGAGAAAAGACAGACTGATGTATCGACACATCTCTCTGTGACTGATCTTTATAAATGCTGTAGAGATTTTTGAAATACTCTATTCAGTGCAATTTCTATTCATGAGTAATTTTTTTAAATATTCAATTGCGCATTTATCTCCTTTTATTTAGTGTAAACAATTGATTAAAGTGATATATAATTGTTTTAATAATTACAAATTATTAATTCTATTTAGCAGAAATATACGAAAATGTGTGTGCAAGGTGTAATTTTCATGAACTGTAATTTTTAATTTTCATGCAAGTACAAATGGTGAGGAAAAGAACGAGAGTGCACAAGTCAACATTTCTTTAAAGTGATTTTACATTTTGGAGGCAAGTTACAAAACTGGAAGTTAAAACAATTATGAGAATACTTTCATCATCACAAGATAACTGCATTTATGCTGACACATAACTTCAAGTCAGGAATGGATAAATGTACACAGTCGAGCCCCACAAACACCAAACTATACCTGCACAAAGCAGGACACTAATTAGTAATAGCAACAATAAGTGTGAAAATGGTAACCAATAGAAATACAGAAGACAGGGAGCCCTAGAGAAAAGTAGGACAAAACAATTTAAAAGTTTACTACAGCACTAAAAACTTAAGTAAACACTAAAAAAAAAAAATTGAAAATGAACCCTGTAGGTATACTTACGCAGTTTTTTATGCAGTAAAGAATTGTACTTATTAGTTTCAGATTTCTTTCCTTTGCTGGTTTTCTTTTGATTAACAGCTAAGGAGGAAGCAGATGATATGCTTGCTGCACTGCTAACACTGGTCACACTGATGGGATCTGAAGAAAATATAAAAAGACAAGTAATATCAAATATGTCAACCACACCAACAATACTTTTTGAAGATATGAAAAAAGTGAAAAACAGTAGTTTCAATACGTCAGTAATATGATACACTTGCGAGCAATATATAAAAGAAGAAATTAAAAAGTCCCCTCAAAACATGTGCCAGATAATATCAATTGCTGTGGCATCTTCATAAAATGTGAACTCAATACACTTCTGGTGCACAGTGTGCGTATTATCATTGAACTATTGAGAATTTTGTCCCAAGAAATAAGTATTCCAAACTGAAGGCTCTATATATGTACATCCTGTGGAATAATCAACCACTAAGCTGCCAGTTCAAATCAGTCGACCGGGTAAACTTGAAAGCAACCACCAAATTCCATGATAAACACCCTCTGCACATAAATATACATCCGTTAAGAGATTCTGTAACTTTTATTTATCATTACAATACAAAATAATGAGTTTGAACATTGACAGTAAGGCTAAAACCTTTTCAAACTACACATAAACTTAAAGTATTTTTTCAAACAAAATTGGAATAACTTTGTTTTAGTCTAGAGGAAAATTCTTTTAAAGTAATAATGATATAATTGCCAACGAAATCATAATTAAATCGTAACTTTCACCAACAGAGTATTTTCTGAATTAACAGCAAAACTATTACTTAATACATTCTTCAATTGAAATTGTATCCTCATGGTTAAGTGATATTCAAATGCTGTTAAATTTTCTAAGTCTTTTTACTATTTTGTAAAATGTACAAGAATTTGCACACTAAGCTAATCTAAGAATGGGATAACGAATAAGGAGAAAATTTACCACACAGTATAACTAAAACATCCTTATAATTAAAAAATCCGTTCCAAGAAGATAAAACAAAAAATCTACGTCTCTAAATCAACATTTAGGATTTTCTCACAAGAATGATAATGATTCAATATTAATTAATTTCATCATCTCACTTCCTAACATAACGCTCCTATTTAATAAGTAATATTTCTGATATGGCCTACCACTGCATGACAGTTTCACTACCCATTAACAGGGATTGTACGAGTATGCCAGATATAGACATAAAATTTGCAGGCCAGTTCATTCAAGAGGTAGAGAGTGTGAAATTTCTAGGTTTGTATATTGATCATAATTTAAATTGGAAAGTACATGTTTCTGACTTACTAAAGCGATTGGGTGCAGCCACGTTTGCAATTCGTACAATTTCAGCAATAGGTGATCTCCGTATGGGGCAGCTAGTATATTTTGCTTATTTTCACTCCTTATTGTCATGTGGAATAATATTCTGGGTCAATTTTAACCATAGAGACAAAGTGTTCAGAGCCCAAAAGCGTGTAATAAGAATTATGTGTGGGGTTAGCAATAGAACTTCATGTAGAGAGCTGTTCAAGAAGTTAGGGATTTTAACATTAGCATCTGAGTATATATACACATTAATGTCCTTTATAGTCACAAACTATACTTTGTTTGAAACAAATAGTAAAATGCACAATTATGGCACTAGAAGTAAAAATTATCTTCACAAGAATTAAAAGTCATTATCATTTGTTCAAAAAGGGGTCCGATATTTAGGGATACATATCTTCAATAAACTTCCAACACATATTAAATGTCTAGCATATGATAAGGATAAATTCAGGAAAAAATTGAAAGAATTTTTAATTGACAGCTACTTCTACTCTGTCGAAGAATTTATTTCTTCAGGTATCTAAAAAAATAACTGCCAATAGCTTGTGTAGATGTAGTTTACATAATTAATTTACCATGTATGCTATGACTGTACATCTTGTGGTGTATGTATTATTTTTTTAATTTACCATGTATGCTATGACTGTACATCTTCTGGTGTATGTATTATTTTGTTATGAAACTGTACATCTACTGGTGTACTTATTATTTTGTTATGCAACTGTTTATATGTAAATTGACAACTTTACACATCCCACAGAGCCAGTCTCTTATATTGGGATCAATGGAAAATGAATGTATTGTATTGTATGTTTTTCCCTTTCTTTATCCATTACAGTAGAGCTTTTACTGCCACCTTCATTCAATCTACTCAAGCACTTTTACCAGTAACAAAAACTCACTTGAATTTTATATTTACAGCTGTTTTAGACTCATGCTGTCTTTGTTTAAATGTCTGGGGAGCAGCAAGCAGATTTTTGCGGAGAAAGATGCACCTTTCAGGGAAGAAACGTAAGAAGTCATGCCTATGGCAAAGGATTATGTTAATTGATTTAAGACCAGGAGGGCACTGGATGATTACTACAGTGATATGGTTAGTTAGGTGTGTGATTGGAGTATTTTTTGTGACAGATGTGTTTTAGAGTGAAAGACGTGTTTTTGTACAAGATCAAGGGAGATAGCAGCAGGAAATGAGGGCATGTGACAGGTTTTTGGCATTATCTGGAAAGTTGTTGTTAATTAGAACAGCTGCGTCTACCACAGATAGCCAGGCTAGAAGTATGGGAACATTTGGTTTGCTAGGGATAACAATTGTAGCCATGAAGGCATTGCTGTAAATTTGTAGGCTTAACATGAACACATATGCAGGCCACTTTTCTGTACGGAGATGTCGACATCAAAAAGGGTGACAAATGTGGGATTAAATCCAGAAGTTGATGGAATGACTATTGTTTTGGGAATTAAGGATGCTTAGAAGGCAATTTCCACAGTGGGTCCAGATCATAAATGTTTCTGAACTACACAAGAGGTCCGAGTGAGACTGTTCAGGAATTGTTGCAACAGGCAGCTCAGGAATTGGTTTGTACAGGATGGGGCAATTAGTGTACACATGGCAGTGCCACAAACCAATAAATAAATAAAAATGATTGTGTAATATTGATTACAGGACAGGTTCATCAAAATAGATAAAACATCTCAAATTCTTTGTGTTTTAAGGACATATACTACTCTAGAAACCAATTAAAATTTAGAATAATATGGTATTGAACCCTGGTTTATATTTTAAATTTAATTATTAGAAAAATCATGTCATTACTGTCCACATGTTGAATATCCCCCACCAAGCACTTCTACCACCCACCTCAAAAGTCCCCAACCAATTTCCTCATAAAATAAAGCAGTCGTTAGTAAACCTTTTCTCCACCCCTCCATCAAAACCCCAAATCTTGGTGCTTACTAAAAAGACTCTAATTTTCACCAACTCTTAAATTCAAACAGACACATTGGTTCAGAACTTGTTAGTGTTCTGCCACACACCCAGTTCGTATTACCATTTTGCTACCACAGAGGAGAGTGACAACTGGAATTATGAGACTACAGCAGTTCATGACTACATCCCAACTTATAAGACAACACACTTATGCTGGTGTTGGGCATAAAGGGCTTTATCTTAACTCTGACCACATGTAAGCCTTGGATGGTCCAGTTATGACTATGCTACAATAAACAGGTTGTAACTTAGCTTTCTTTCTACCTCAAGCTAAGGAAAAGGTATAGGTAAATAATGTTCAAAAGTCCGTTGTTGTTGAACTCACAATATTCTGAAAAATCTCGAACAGTCAATAATTGAATAGGCACTCACAGAAGAAGTTTACAAGTTCAATTAACCGTTTCGAGCCAGATCACACCCCATATTTCACAGTACAACCTTTTAGTTGGAGAAATCTAATAAGAGTGAGTCACACGCTTCCATTGGTTAGTTAATGCCTGAATTTAAACAATCCCGAGGCCCCACATGGTGTAATACTACTTCACTGCTACATTGTAATAAACTTGAAACTTGCTGTTCTACTAAGCCTACATCTTGACGCGCACATGGTTCCTGGATGACTGCGGCCGACATCGTGTCAAGCCGACAGTTTCTCGAACGACTGCCGGCGACAGACTGCGCTCCCTGCTGCTGCGAATCAGGAAAGTTCTGGTAGTCACGGAGCATGAGAATGTTCCAAACTTCCCTTTCACATGAGAACATGCTAGAACTAATCAGAACTGATCAGTTTCGAATACGGTTTCATGGTCCAATATTGACCCTGACAATAAAAATAATTCTCTCTCTGAAATTTTACAAATCACTAGATCTGGTAGCAAATGTTAACTTTAGTTACTATAAAAAAAAATCATATTTTTAATAGTTTAACCGAAAATAAATAATCTAAACACAAACTTTCGCAATACCACTCTAGGCGAATGCTGAAGACCGATGCAATGCAAAATACTATCTCAACAACTGTAAAAATCTGCTTTCTAGCTTAAATTATCATGAAACTAACTATAGAAATGAAATACAATGCAATCCAACTCATGGTTCTGAGAATAAAATTTTGTTACGCAGTTTCAAAATTTAATAGATACCGGAGAAACTGCTCCCACCTTTTGCAGAAATCATCCTCTCCTACTGATCCGGGATTTCATCAAATCCACACTGCTCTTAACATCTTTCCTGAACTCCATCACCCACTTCAAAAACCTAAGTTCCATTGAAATTTGAACCTTGAGAGAACAACTCTCACAAAAAAAAACATACCAGAAATATATCCATATCCTTCTGACCTCAATTTCCATTAGGACCCTTCTAGCAGGACCAGCACTTAATATTTATATCCTTTCACATTAATTACTGTAGTGGCACTTCCTATGATAATATTTTTCCAGAATTATTGAATCATTATTTTCTCACCCCTCCCCCCCAAGCTTGCCAGGCTGTGCTACTTGAGTTTTCCATCCATACTGCAGGTGTTGGTGTGATCATATATGACCTCCTTAAAAGTGTTTCCTACTTGCAGGAATAAGGTTAAACACCAAAAGTTTATGTTAGATGTTTTTGTCTGTTTTTGAGTTCATTGTTCCCAGCTGTCATCAATGGCAAATGTTGGGATGACTTTATACAGGTATGGAAAGGAATAATAAAATTATCATTCACTCACCAAATTTAAAGGGAGGAGGGCAACAGCAACCCATATATATATATATATATAAACACATCCATATATATATATATATATATGGATGTGTTTTTTTATGGGAAAATAGGAGCCAACAACAAAAAATTAAGATAAATAAGGAAACAGAGCACAAACATCACTTCTTACAAGTGACTGCAGGACAGTGCAGAAACACAATACATCCTGGAGACAGATCAGTAATGAATTTTTCCAGTATAAACCCTATTTTAGTAGGAACACTGAATGCACGGGTTGAGAGTCAAAGAGCTCTCTAAGCAGTAACCAGAGTATAACATATTTTTTTAAAAAAAACTTTAAAAAATCTTGAGAAAATAGTACTAGAGACAAATAGATGGAACTTAAAAAAATAATCATTATTAGAAAGAAAAAAAAAGATTGGTTTACTCAAGAATGGCAGTAAGAAGCTGGGTATTATTGGATCTTAAGGAAAGAGATGTGTGGTGGCTAGTTTATGTTGATAACTGTGGATTTCAGATAGGGAGATGGTTTAAAAACACAGAGACCTCTAACTGTGAAATAACTATTAGGATCATGGGAAATGGGCAACCATTAAATTGTCACAGCTTTGGGAGTTAATTTTGCTGACCGTTCAACCCGTACGGATAGTTTGTTCATGCCAATACCAATACAGGAGATAGGAGAGTTGATTTATGTCTAACAATGAGAGTATTAGATATGTATTTAATGAATTTTAATGATTTTAAGCATGGTCACCAACAGCAAAAAAAATAACAAAAATAAGCCTCCCGTAAAGCTGTACTACCCTACACACCATATTTGGTAAGAAAAATGAGTTTTCTTGAGTTTCAATTACCACTTAAATCTCTGGAATGCACCATATGCTACAAGTGCTGCAAGTAGTATCCATTAGGACACTATGGTAAGATGCATCAGTGCAAAACTGAAAATCACACACTCACTGTCCAACAGTAATATATTTTCTTTCCAATAACATAATAAAGAAATCAAAACAGATTCTTTTTGCGACTGTATTGTTGCATTCATAACTTTTATTTATATTTCAAATCAATAGGAATTTTATAAACAGCTTTCTGTGCCATAATTTTTTGGTAATATTAGTTATGAATATTTTATGACTTCACTACTCTTCAGTCCATGCATAGCATAGATTATCAATCAGTTGATAGGGATCATTTGTCAAGTAAATTTTTTTGTGCTAAAGCGAGTTTAGTAGATTTATTGAAGAATCTTACAATTTCTCGATAAGTTACATTTTCATAGCAGAATACTTTATTATTTTATATTAAAAAGAAAAACAACTTTCCTGCCGAGCAGCAAAGGTTTTTGAAGAAAATGTGCAAAAAAAGACCTCTTGCTGCAGCTACTGTGTTTCAGGAGCAAATACTGCTGTTTTTCCCCCCTTGCTTATGGCTTTTGGCCTCACCGACAACACAGGTTGGAAAGGAAAGAATGAATTTCATCATGGCCTTTTTGAATAAACCATACAAGCATTCACTAGGGGTGATTTCAGGAAATAATGGAAAATTAAAATCTGGATTTTCTCCAAAATTCGAGGCCACAGTGCTACCACTCACCCATGATGCTGTCAGGTACTAGTGATTTATGCAGAAATTTCAATTCAGAATTACCCGTTTAAAAAATCGTTGTATCTGGTTATATGGCTTTGTAGGAGTTACTTTTTTTGTGTTGGAGTGCGGCCCTACTTAAAACAATTAAAATCCATTACACACATGAACGACATCTTATTCATCACTGTATGCATCTCCTTGTAACAGGGGCTGAGGTGTCACTGGCAGAAGTAATGGTGGGGAAGGTCTACAGAGTTGTGGTATGTGTCTGGGTATATGCTGCGTATTATGTGGTGGAGTGTTGCAGGGGATAGAGTCATTTCAGGGAATGAAAACAGGAGCCATAGCAATGATGAAGGATCTGGTTACTTGATTGTGAAACAAGTACTAGGTTAGTAAAATGGGTCACCAAATAGTTTTATGCAGTGTGGTTAATGGTATGCCGCAAAGACTATTTGTTTGTGGGCTAGATCTGCTATATGCTGAGGAACATGAAGAATTGGTAAGGTTATGGGAGTGCTAGGTAAGAGATTCTGGGTCTGAGGAGATGCATTTGCATGCCTGAATGGAATATTTGTTTGTGGACTAGCTGTGAGGTATAAAGACATGGGTGAGGTCATCGGAATCCTAAACGAGAGAATCTGGGTTTAAGGAGATGAATACAGACTGTATGGTAAGGAACATTTGATACAGCTCAGGTGTAAATGCAAAATAATAATAATAATAATAATAATAATAAATAAATAAAATGATAAAATTTTGACATGGGTATGACTTCAAATTCAGACAGCGGGTAATATCAAGATGGGGATACCGCTGCGGCCTCACGTAGTAAACACACAGATCACGGGGTATATATGACATCATTGTGACGTATGGCCCAGGCTGCATTACAACATAAACTCAAATGATGATTGACGAAATCATATTTTATAAATATGTGTTTCGGTTGTAATGCAGCCTGGACCAAGGTAAAACGTAACCAAAACGCACGATATTGCAGATATCCAATTTTCAGATCATATCTACAGCTGTTACTGTGTCGGTACGTGCAGACTGAATTCGTCACAATGATGTCAAATACACCACGTGATCTGTGTGTTTACTATGTACTATGCGAGGCCGCAGCGGTATCCCTATTTTGATATTACCCCACACAGCATCAGTTCATCATATTGTGTGAACTGCGTAGCTATCACATTACATATAATGAATGTAGCGGTACATAGCAGGAGAAAAAGTAGTAACACAATTGAAAATTTTATAATCATCTCATTTACTTACACAATATCCATCCCCCATCCAATAAATCTTCCAACAACTTATGGAAATGAACAACACATACTACAGATCACAATAGTTATACAACTGTAATGTGGCAATCACAAAAGCAATGCAAATTAAAAATAAATATTATAATCTTTGTTTCTCATTCTGTGCAACAGAATGTCTGTTGTCAATATGGTTGACACTGAATTTCAATCTAACCACCACCTCTGCTACCACTGCTATTTGAAAATCAATACAGCTCTACTTGAGATCGCGACATCACTAGAACAAGGGTGCTTTAGAACATAATTTTTGCTTGAAAATAATATGTATCATAACATTGCCTCATGCAGCAGAAAGTTAACCTAGAGGTATCCCAACAACGAGTAATCGCATCAACAGCTCTGCTACACAATAAAGAACGCATTTGATGTACTGTAATCTGAAATAGAATCAATTTTTTCTTAGGGCTTTACACCTTGCTAACATTGATAGGTGAGGAAAATGACTGAGGGTACAGCTTTTTGAAGAAGCCATCCTAGCACTCAGCCGGAGAGATTTTGGAAAATCATGGTAAACATAAATCTAGTAGGTCCAATGGGGATTTGAACAGACTTCCCTGCAAATGCCTGACACCTCTACTCCCCAAAAATACTACCACATTCTTACCTTCAATCATTAACATGGTGTAGAGAGACCAAAATAATATCTCTCTTCAAACACCCAGTGATTGCTGATTGTACAAAAGAACACTAAACAGAGGCAGGCTGCTGATAAGTTTATTTCTGCCTCATGCAGATAAATTTATACACTACCATCACATGAAATTTTAATAACAAAGAAATACTGTTGTCAAAATTTCATACAATGTTGCTAGAAATAAATAGTTACTAAGCAAACTATGGCAGGTAGAAAAAAAAACAATAAATCAGGTTGAAAATTAGGCTAGCTGCTTCCTTGGCACTAACTCTTCAAGGAAAAGTGTAAAATATGTAAAAAAAAAAAAAAAAAAAAAAAAAAAAAAAAAAAAAGGCCGTAATCAGTGTCAAAACATACAGTTACGCACATTACTGACTTTGCATTAATAGACATCTTGAGCCGCCTGTGACGTAATTAGAGTCAGAATTTGGCATGGCTGCTATCTTCTTCACTGAAAACCCACTAACCACCATCGAATATTAGTAGCCATTCTGGTCCAGGTTGTCATTCAACCTAAACACAACTCGATTACGCATATTACTGAATTAGCGGCAATATACGTCTCGAGCCGCCTCCGACATCATTTACTCAAAAACCATGATACATCATGGAACATTAGTCGTAATTCTAGTCCAGGCTGCATTTCAACCCAACCACGCCTTCCGCTAATACAGCTCCTTGGAAACTAGCGCATGTAAGAGCATATTTACGATAATAATGGCTGCTACGTAACCCGATGATTTGCATTATATTACTTCTTGTCCAATCTGTTTTGTTGGATTTTTGTTGAATATTAATGCCTAAGGAGTGTGTTAATCACATTTTCATCCTGAAATAATTTTTTCTACTGGCTGTACTTTGCACAGCAGCCATAAATACAATTAATTACAATGGTCAGCTTTAAGCAGTTATTCAATACAATGCTTTTCAAATTACTTTACTATTTAATAATTGCAATGGAGCTCAGGCCTCAGTGCCAGATTCCCTACTAACCTACTATGGATTTTACTTTAAAATCCTTTACAGCACGAGCTATATTGTTTATCACCACCTTAGGTAACTTGATCCAGTCCCAGAGAACTCTAGGCCTACATACACAGGAAACATGCACCTACTCCCTTAAGCCTGGCATAAATTGCTAATTTATTATTATGGTCTTCTATTACAGTCCACATGCTGCTTCTACATCTTCTTTCAATATTTACCCACCCATTTTCTTCACCTGCCTTCCAGCCCAACTCGTATATCATTTCAGTTACTCAACAAATCCTTCGGCAATTTCCAGACAAATCTAGCTGTTCTTCATTGTACATCCTCCATCTCCAATAATTCACATCCATATTGTGGATGCCATATCATCCCACAATACTCTAGCAAGTGCCTCACCAAGGATTTCTTGGTCTATTGAAAATTGCGATTCTGCTACAACATTCGTTAATGACATCATAATACTGCTGTAGTCAATCGCAAGATGTATTATTTTCAAACAGTAATTCTGTTGTTGTAATACAGCATGGACCACTATTTTTAAGAAGAAATAAAGTTTGTCATACACCCTGGACCAGCATGACACCATTAAATGTACTTCGGAAAGTATTTTTAATGGTGTTTTGCGTTTGACTATAGCAGTATTATGACGTCAATTCATTGCAGAATTGCAATCTCCAGTAATCCCAGATTTCTAACACAACTCCCTTACTGCCATAGTATATCACTTAATTATAACCTCCAATAGATGAAATACTATGAACTCTTACCCTACAACCCCCCCCCCCCACCCCAATTTGCCACCGAAGCTGTGAACTGATATTTCTTATATTTATATTTTAATGTCTTCAACAAGTATTCCCCTTGCACTGAATAGTTATAAAAAACGATATTTTGTTTATCAAATAATAAATATGGTGCTTATCAAAGTTGTCAATAAATCCTGATCTAAAATCTTCTTCGACAAAAAGCTAAATTCTCACCATCATGTTCCTCATCAGACTCTGGGGCTTCTCCAAAAACAATTGTGCCCTGGAGATTGCTCGCACTGGGAACTTTCCGTTCACGAAAAACCGATTCCTAAAACAGAAACAGAACAAAGATGTAGAGAGAGAAAACTACATGAAAATTTACATTACACCTTCAGTTCTTATTTACCGCCGTAACAACATCTTCTTCCCCACCGCTGTCTGACTCAGGTGCCTCTCCAACCACAACATGCTGCTTATGTTCCATATCGAACGTAACCACCACAATCTATACAAATTATCTTTAACAGCAACATGAACTTCTGTCAGAAAACTTCAATTATCACATTCAAAACATAATCCAGAGACATTATAAATACAAAAATTGAAAACCAAAGATACACATTTCCCATTTCAAAGACGACATGTGGAACGGTAAATATTAAAAGAGCTAGTTAAATCCTATTGCCTACACTTCGAGTAAACAGTTTGCCATTATTCCCACGAAACGTTCATTGAACAAAAGAATCCAGCTTGGTTATATTTCTTATATTATATTATATTTCTTACAATCATAGATGTAGGGGTACGCAAAAGGAGCAAGATTTTGATTACATGACTACCCAACAACAATACAATACACTACAATAAATTCATTTTCCATTGATCCCAATATAAGAGACTGGCTCTGTGGGATGAGGAAAGTTGTCAATTTACAGATAAACAGTTGCATAACAAAATAATAAGTACACCAGTAGATGTACATTAAACAATTCCATAACAAAATAATATATACACCAGAAGATGTACAGTCATAGCATACATGGTACATTAAAAAAAATCCATAACAAAATAATACATACACCACAAGATGTACAGTCATAGCATACATGATAGCGTAAACAATTGCGTAACAAAATAAATACATACACCAGGAGATGTACAGTCATAGCATACATGGTAAATTAATTATATAAACTATTTATTTATTTATTTTTATTTATCAATCTTGTTCCATGGATCCCTGCTGAGGAAGTACCTCTGGGATGTGAACATGTCATTGTTGATACATATACACATAATATGAGTCATATCATAGTAAATATATACCGGGTGCTTCAAAAAAATGTATACACACTTTAAACTATTGTTGTTTTCCCGCTCTACAAGGCTAGTGTTATATTTCTTCGCCTGGTGCCAGCATAATCGTCCCTCTATGTTATATTATCAGTTGGAATTTGTAATATCAACATGGGGGACGTACGTTTGAGTTTTGAAGAACGTAAGCAGGTTATTAAGTGGTACTGGAAGTTTGAGAATGTAAATGAAGTTCAAAGACAGTGGAGAAGGGAGTATGATACAGAACCACCTTCAAGATTAACAATTACACGCATACGAGACAAGTTCGAAGTTCATGGAACAGTGTGTGATGTGCATAAAGGTCATTCAGGTCGGCCTCGAACAGCTACAAGTGATGAGTCATCAATGGCAGTCTTGGAACTGTTTCAACGCTCTCCTAACAAATCTTCAAGGCAAGGGGCACGTGAAAGTGATGTGAGTGCTAGCAGCGTGCTACGCATTCTGAAGAGAGGCAAGTATCGTGTTTACATTCCAAGGCTGGTGCAACAGCTAAGTGACGACGATCCAGATAGAAGGTTGCAATTTTGTGAATGGATTCAGGAGATGGTGATACGTGAACCGGGATTTATGGGTAGCATCATTTGGTCGGATGAAGCCCAATTCAAACTTAATGGAACTGTCAATAGGCACAATTGTGTTTACTGGGGTGAAGAAAATCCTCACATTACAATTGAAAAAGCTGTAAATTTGCCAGGTGTAAATGTGTGGTGCGGTTTGTCTTCAAGGGGACTCATTGGACCTTTTCGATTTGAAGGCACTGTAACTGGTATTAATTACCTAACAATGCTTGCTGATTCCATATTTCCTGCCATTCGTGCATTATACGGTAATGATGATTTTTATTTTCAACAAGATGGTGCTCCACCGCACTATCACAGGGACGTACGAGCTTACCTGGATCAAAATTTGTCGGGCCGGTGGATAGGACGCAGGGGGCCAATCGAGTTTCCAGCACGCTCTCCAGACCTTACACCACTGGATTTCTTCTTGTGGGGCACAGTAAAAGATGAGGTGTACAAACGTAAACCACGCAACCTAGACATTCTTTGGAATGAGATTCAAGCAGTGTGTAGAGAAATCTCATTGGACGTTTTGATACGATGTACAGAATCTGTGGTGACTCGTACTCAGAATTGTATTGATGCTGCAGGTCACCAATTTGAACAGTATTAACATTTGTTGTTTATGTTTGATTTACATTGGACTTTTAGCTTTCTATTTTCCTGAAATTTAACTTTGTAGAACGGTAAATAAATTTTCTATGGAAGTTCAAAGTGTGTATACATTTTTTTGAAGCACCCTGTATATATATATATACATATTTTACAAATACAAGAAATAATAATAAACATACATTTTTGCAACTGAGTTTTGCTAACGTCATAATGAGTACAATTAATTATTTTCTTCAAATTCTTGAATGGAGTAGAAGGAGTTGCCAATAAGATAATCTCTAAGTTTTTGTTTGAATACATCTTTATTATCTGAAAGCTGTTTTATACGATTAGGTAGTTTATTAAACAGATGTATCCCAGAATAATTAACTCCTCTTTGTACTAATGACAGAGATGTTTGTGTTTTATGCAAGTTATTTCTGTTTCTTGTATTGAAACTGTGTACCTGTGAATTAGGTGTAAACAGGTTAAAATTTTCTATGACAAAGCTCATGAGAGAATATATATACTGAGAATACATTGTAAGAATATTGAGTTTCTTAAAGAGTTGTCTGCAAGAAGTTCTTGGTTTTACCCTACATAGAAACCTAATAGCTCTTTTCTGTGCTATGAAAACTTTTTTACTTTGTGAAGAGTTTCCCCAAAAAATTATGCCATATGACATTACTGAATGAAAATATGAGGAGTACACCTGTTTCATTAATTCTAGATCTGCTGTTAGAGAAAGTGTTCGTATTGCGAAGGTGGCACTACTTAACTTTGCCAGTAGTGTAGTGATATGATCATGCCAACAGAGTTTCTGATCTATTTTAATACCAAGAAATTTTATACTCTCTGTTTCTAAGATTGTGTTGTTTTTATAGTTTATACATATATCTGGCTGTGCATAGTTTTTTGTTTTAAACCTAATATAATGTGTTTTTTCAAAATTTAATTTTAATGAATTTGCCTTAAACCAATTTGCTACTACTCTAAGTACTTCATTTACATTAAATTCTATAGTACTGTTTGGTGTTTTACGCACAGTCAGGTTAGTGTCATCTGCAAATAAAACACTCTTAACTTTGTCGGATAAATTTCCAGGAAGGTCATTGATGTATAACAGAAAGAGGAGGGGACCTAAGACAGAGCCTTGTGGAATTCCATGTTTTATTTTCTCCCAGTCTGATGAAGCATCTTTACTTATTTTAGAATCAAAAATTGAAACTTTTTGCATTCGGCTTTCAATATATGATTTAAACCATTTACCTGCGGTCCCAAAAATACCATAGTATTCCATTTTTTTCAAAAGTAATTCATGATTTACACAGTCAAATGCTTTTGCAAGATCACAAAATATTCCTACAGGATTCATTTTATTATTCAGTTCCTCAAATGTGTTATTTAAAAATGAATATATAGCCATTTCTATGGATGATCCTTTTTTGAACCCAAATTGTGAATTAGTTAGGATATTATAGTGTGTAACATGTTTTATTACTCTACTATACATGACTTTTTCAAAAACCTTTGAGAATGTTGAAAGTAATGAAATGGGACGATAGTTGTCTACACATGTTACGTCTCCTTTTTTAAATAATGGTTTTACAACAGCATATTTTAGTCTATCGGGAAAAACACCTTGTATTAAGGATTCATTACAAATGTGAGCAAGTACATGACTGATACAGTCTGAACATCTTTTCAGTAATTTACTTGAAATATTGTCATAGCTGGAAGAATTTTTAGGTTTTAATTGTTTAATGAGTTTATTTATTTCTGAGACTGTTACTGGTGGCAATTTCATCTCCACAAAGCTATTTGGGAAAGCAGTCTCAAGAAGCCTTAGAGCACTATGTGGGGATTGCTTTTCTATGCCTAATTTATCTACTACTGACGTAAAATGTTTGTTAAATATTTCACAAACCTCCCCTACTTCGCTATACACATGTCCATTTTGTTCTATTTTTATGTCTTTAGAGTGATTTACAGTTTTTCCTGTTTCAGTCTTTATTATATTCCATATTGTTCTCATTTTATTGTCTGAATTTTCTATTTTCGCCGATATGTACTTGTTCTTGGCCTTCCTTATTACATTTCTTAGTATTTTAGAATAAAGTTTATAGTGAACTTTCAGCGCATAGTTATCTGATTCTCTCATTTTTAAATAAAGGTCCCTCTTTGTTTTACTAGAGATTCTAATACCCTTTGTTATCCATCCTATGCCCAGTTCATTGTTTGGAGTGTTGAGAATTTTCCTTTTTTTGAAACTACCTTCAAAAAGTGTTAGAAATATATTCAGAAAGGAATCAAATTTCGCATTAACACCCTGCGCATTATATACTTCTAACCAGTTTTCATTGTTTAAGGTATCTATGAAGTGTTTTATATTATTTTCACTAATATTTCTTCTATAAACCCAGCTTTTCTTTATCTGTTTAACAGTGTTCCTGGACTCGATACATAATAGCTGGGCGTCATGATCTGAGATACCATTACACAAGCTACTGGCAGGTTGAAGGAGCAACACGGAACATCCAGACCTCTTTTTCTTAGCCACCTCAACGAGTTGGAGAAACCACTTTGAAAAGGTGGACTGCTTCACAGGGTCTTGTGTCTGAGAATTATACATAATGTAGCCAATTTAATTTAACCTTCGCTAGCCGCCATCTCTATGATCTTATAACTGGTTTCGATACAAAACCCATCGAACAACAACTTATTCGCCTACCACTACTTTGATGTACTGCCAAACGGCTCTTTTCAGAGCCAACTCATTAATCATAAAAAGCAAATTGGAGTCATAACATTGCAGAAGGTGCTCGCTATATGAGTGTAGCCCCAGAGAGGCTCTGGAAAATATTTCATCGTAGATGTTTCTGACAAAACACAAACCACACTGACTGCATTAATTCGTGGGTACGTCCTTCCAGGCTCCATTACAATGATAGATGCATTTGCTTCTTACCGTAGTTTGTCAACAACTGATGACGGTATTTATGGTCATGGGGTAGTTGTACACCAGCAAAACTTCGTTAACCATGATAACCCTAATATCCATACCCAAAACATAGAAAATTTGAGGGCAAGAGAAAAAAGTATGTTGAAGGTGCAACATGGAACATCCAGGCGTCGTTTTCGTAGCCACCTCAACGAGTTTCTTTGAGCAAAGTACTTTGAAAAAAAGGACCGCTTCACAGGGTTCTTATCTTGTGTCCGGGAATTATACCCAATGTTGCCAAATTAATTAAGTCTACGCTAACCGCCATCTGTTTACTCTGGTGATAACTGGTTTCGATTCAATACCTACCAATCAACAACTAATTCGCCTACCGCTGCTATGACGTACTGCCAAACGACTCTTTTCAGAGCCAACACATCAATCACAAAAAGAAAATTGGAGTCATAGTGTCGAAAAAGGCGAACACCATGTGATTGTACCCCGGAGATAAATTATAATGTTGTCCCAAGTATCCTTTTTCACCTTTTTTCGATTTTTTTTAAAACTTCCTTATGGCTTTACGCTTCGACAATGTATAGGAACGGGAAAAATCAGCCACGCCCTTTTCAAAGGATCCATACTAGTAATCGCCTGGAGGGAATTGGGGAAACCATGGAAAACCAAAGTCTCGATTACCCGACGGGGATTTGTACGCGCATCCTCCCGAATCCTTTACCATGGAGTTACCGCTCACTCACCAAGCTCAGTTCTCAACAGCTGCTTCTGCCATCTGCAAATTACCTACAGTAAGAATTGTAATTGTAAAATTCTTCACATTTTTTAACAAATGTTGCCGTTTTTCTCACCAAGGAAAATGCGTGTATAACTAATGAAAATCTTTGAATAAAACTACGTTCCAAGCACGAATTTGAAGAGTAGATTTTATACAGACTATTCCAATCTTGCCAGAGCAGATGCATACTTGGGAATACGTGGGAATTTAGAATGTGGTGATTTTATTGACTATATATGAGATGCGTCTGCACAGGTCTCCTGCAGAATAAGTGTGAAAATTACAGACGGTATATTTGGCTGTATAGTTTTACTGAGATACAACGTGTATCATTAATGTACACTTTTGATAAGAATAAAACATGGTTTCGTGTGGGAATTTAGAATGAGGTGATTTTATTGACGGTACATGAGAAGCGTCTGCACGGCTCTCCTGCAGAATTGGTGTGAAAATTACAGACGGTATATTTGACTGTTTTGTTTTACTGAAATACAACGTGTATTATTAATGTACACTTGTATACGAATAAAACTTTGTTCCACGTGGGAATTTAGAAAGTAATTATTTTATTGACAGTATGTGAGAGCCATTTGCATGGCTTGCCCCTGCAGAAAACGTGCGAAAATTACAGACAGCAAATTT
The DNA here is from genome assembly GCA_031002005.1 of Vandiemenella viatica. Taxonomy (NCBI): domain Eukaryota; kingdom Metazoa; phylum Arthropoda; class Insecta; order Orthoptera; family Morabidae; genus Vandiemenella; species Vandiemenella viatica. The sequence continues at coordinate 243,919,879 of CM061921.1, forward strand.
GGATATTCTTTCTTATTGAGATACAACGTGAGCATAAATGCAAAGCTATGTTGGGGCACCGTGAACGGAACCGATCCTGGGAAGATACGACGGTTGTAGGCTGTGCAAGTGGCGTCGGTGAAATCATCTTTCCCAAGAATGTTTAATGAGGTCATATTGTTGTGGCGGGTTGCGCAATGGCAGGCACATCAAAATTCGATGTTAGTTGTAAGCAGATGTGGAAGAGAAGCAAATGAATTAACACGTGAATATTTCAAGCAAAAATAAACCGTGGAAAGATGTATATATCGGTTAAATCACCTATAACATAATAAATATCCTGGAAACTACCGTCTCATATCTATAACATCTGTTTGTAGTAGAGTTATGGAGCATATTATATGCTCGAACATTATGAATTTTCTAGGTGAAAATAATTTGCTTACAAAAAATCAACACGGATTTCGGAAGAAAAGGTCATGTGAAACACAGCTGGCCCTATTTATACACAACTTAATGAAAGTTATTGATGCAGGTTGACAAGTAGATGCAATTTTTTTAGATTTTCAGAAAGCCTTTGACTCTGTACCACACAACCGCCTTTTAGCGAAGCTACGAGCGTACGGTATATCAGATCAGCTTTGTGAATGGATAAAGGATTTTCTAACTGGTCGGTCGCAATATGTCGTTGTTGAAGGAGAAAGTTCTTCTAATCTAGATGTTACATCGGGTGTACCTCAAGGAAGTGTTATAGGACCACTTCTTTTCTTAATTTTTATAAACGATCTCGGAAACAAAGTGAAAAGAATTTTTAGATTATTTGCTGATGATGCGGTTATTTATAGGGAACTAAGGAATTTGGCCGATTGCTTAGAAATTTAGCGTGATCTGGATGTTATTTTGGCATGGTGCGCTGAGTGGCAACTCACACTAAATTGTAAAAAAGTGTAATACAATGAGCATAACTAACAAAAAGAATCCGATTGTTCAGAAATACGAGGTAAACAGTTCAGTTATTGACATGGTCGATTCTATGAAATATTTGGGAGTAACAGCACAAAGGAATATGAAATGGGACTTACATATTAATACGTTAGTAGGTAGAGCTAATTCTAGGCTGCGGTTCCTAGGTCGAATCTTGAAAAATTGTAATGAACAAACAAAGGATATAGCGTACAAATCTCTTGTGCGTCCACATTTGGACTACTGTTGTGTCATCTGGGGTCCGTTTCGTAAGGGGTTGATTGAGAGTATGGAGAAAGTACAGAGAAGAGCTGCTCGATTAGTGACCGCTTGCTACAGTCCTTATGAAAGCGTTACAGAACTGATTAGTAGACTAGGCTGGGAGTCTCTGGTAGATAGACGCTGCACGTTTTGTATAAACTTATTGGTAAACATGTGTACTCCCACTTTCACTTACAAGTGTAGTGAAATACTTCGTCCACCAACCTATTTGGGTCGGAATGACAGGAAAGATAAAATTAGAGAAATAAGGTGCCACACTGATTCTTATATAAATACTTTTTTCCCTCGTACCATTAGGGATTGGAAGGCAGAACAAAGAGATTAGGTTTGGTGCTGAGCACCCTCTGCCACCCACAGTTTTGTGAATTGCAGAGTATAGATGTAGATGTTGATGTTGAATATAATGTAATAATAACAAGGGAAAGATGATAACAAAAGTAGAATTGTAGGAGAAATAATAAATAAGTCTTTAATAAGTAATATATAAATATGAGTAAAAAAAAAATGTTAACTGGTATTAATTGGTAGAAATCCTACTGAAACTGAAATATTGTAAGAATTGTAATGGATGTTGAATTGCCAATGCGAGTTCAAAGTAATATCAAAGTGGTGCAAAGATTTAGCGAAAACATTAATGGGAGTTTAATTATAAGAGAGCTGGTAATATCGTGAAACAGTCCACACACAAAAAAAACTAAATTAAAATAAGTCCATAACAATCATTACTTTACATTACGAGGGGCAGTCAAAATGTTCCCGGAATTCTGTCGTAGTGTTGGCAGTCAATAAGTTCCCGGAATTCTGTCGTAGTTTTGGCATTTGTAATGCAATTGTTATGAGTTTGACAGGTCTGAACAGGTCATAACAGGCAGTGTAGCTGAAGGTAGGTCTGTGTGGTAATCAGTTTGCGCGATGTCGCAGTTTGAGCAAAGGGCGAATATCAAGTTCATGTGCAGATTAGGGAAATCGGCTTCAGAGACTTTGTTAGCCTTACAAACAGTTTACGGTGACAATTCGTTAGAGAAAACAGCCGTTTACGAGTGGTTTTCCAGATTTAATGGTGGACAGGAATCGCTGGAAGACGAGAGACGCAGTGGGAGACCTTCAACCTCCAGAAACGAAGCAATGGTCGAGCAAGTGTAACAGTTAATCAGATCAGACCGAAGAATGACCATCGACGAGTTGACACAAGTTGTGGGGATCTCTCATGGACGAGTGACGGCTGTACTTCAGAAGATACCAAAACAGGATTTTCATCATTGTTTCCAGCAATGGCAGGAGCGGTGGAGTAAGTGTGTGTGTACAGAAGGAGCCTACTTTGAAGGAGATTAAGTAAATGTGTACTTATGTTTTGTTAATAAAGGGTTACAATGAAATTCCGGGAACTTTTTGACTGCCCCTCGTATAATGATGGAAAAATAGGGAATCTGCAGTGAATGTATAGCTGATACGAGATGTATTATAAGTTAAATGCCTGTGGTATAGTATTGTGAGGACAAAGTGTTAAGCCTAATCGTGAATGAATGTTATTGTGTGTGTCTGTAACAATGAATGTTCATACTATTAGTTGTTTAAAAGCGATAAAATAAATACCAACCAAACATTGACTGTTCGCAATAATAAATAATGTCTGTGCTATGGAAATTTATTGTTGTAGAAGGCTTAAAAATAAGTTTGTAAAATGTCCCGTTATTGTAGTAAGTAAAAATTATTCTGTGCTAATTCTACGTGACGAGTGTTCTAGATACTACCAGCGGTTGCGAGAGCTCTGATGTCACATGCAAGGTCGCTTCCGAGTCTCGCCAGCGCAAGATCAGACCAGCCACCTGTCGGCGGTAGTAAAGAATGGTCGCTCATATGAGGAGACGCCTTCGTCTGTTGCGATCTCTTCCACGTAAACAAATACAATCATTACACGATCTACACACCTAACACCGCAACAAACAATAAGGGTGCAAAGAGTAATTTTGATACACAGAAGATGTACATATGAACAAGTATATTAGGCTTAAGAGGTGTGTTGGAGTAGAGCCAAAACGTTTTTAGGGCAGGGAGGTGTAGCGAACGCAGTTGTTCGCTTGGCTCAAAAGTTACATATTTGTTAATTATGAAATGAGGACAGCAAGTTTCTTGTTTAGAAACCAGACAGAGGCATCTACTGAGTATTTAGAGCGCTGACAGTTAGTAAAAAGGGCCTAATGTCCGGGAAAAGTAAGGCAGATGACCGCATTGGTCGGCCTCATCATTGGTCTACCATTTGCCCCACCACTTTAGGACCGTAGTGGCAGTTTGTGTAAAAACCTCTGCACAGGCATCGAAGGGTATCTTGTCTTCATCAGTCAGTCAGAGCCAGCAACAGTCGGAGCAGAGGGAACGCAGACGTCAAGTCGCCCTCCGGCGGCCGGGGCCGCTGAGTGGCGCGCACGCACGAAGAAGATGGACTGCGCCTAACAGGCTGGCTCTACTGTGAGGTAGGGCTGGACGTGATAAGCCATTCCTTAATCTCGGACTTTCAATTTAAGTATAAATGATTCTCAAATTGAAGTTGTTACATTTTTAAGCTCCGCAGATTAAAAATCATGGATTGTTCATAATAGTATATTTTTCCGCTATAGGTTTCTACAACTTGTTCTCATTTTTCTGTTCAAAACGATATCTCATTAATAACAATAAATAACCAGCAACAAAAACAATAAAAATTGTTGAAAACTTCGATAGTAGGAAACGCACCATTCTCACCCGCAACGCAGGGTGGCCAACTGAAAACATTTTTTATCCCTAAAGGTTAAGTCGAAAACCCCTAAATCACCAAATTAAGGGGTAAAACCCCTAAAAAATAAGTAACATATATTGCTTAGTAATATTCGTTGTTTATAAATTATGCAATATTTCGTTTTGTTCTGATTGAACAGAGTTTTGAGATCATAGATTTTAACAGTAAACAAACTTAACATTTTAATAGAAGGATTAAATGTTATGCAACATCTATCATTTAGTTGCAGTGTGAATCGACCATCAGCATTTCAATAGATAACCTATCACGCAACTTATTTTTAACAATATTGTAGATAGAAAAAGCGCGTTCGAAATTGGAACCAAACTCTGAAATTTTTTCAAAACGTTAAAGCCAGTTGCGTCAAAATCATAGTAAAGCTCTGAATAGAAAACAGATGAAGTGGAGTTATTCCACCGTGTTTTATTTCTCAACTGGTACCTCTCAGACTCGATGACATTTTTGTTACCAAATATATAAGTATGCTGAATGTTAGTTAGCATTGTTTTTATGTCGGGTTTGACTTGTAGCAAACTTTGGGTACAAATCGACCATTTAAAATATTGTTAATCAACAAATTGCATGTTGACACACAACAACGCAGTTAATTAGACCAGAAATATGTAAGCAACAACGGCAACATTGTTGCACGGTAGTTGTTGCCCCAACAACCAAAGTCTTTAAATACGGCAGGTAAACATAAAAGTCTACGTCTATGGTAAACACTAAAGTTGAGTCAATGGTGAATTTAAAAAAAAAATATTGAGCAGAACATAAATAGTTTATTCTGTAATCAGAAAAAAATATTCATGAATGAATTCTGAATTCTTAGTAACGAGATACTATACATGATGTCACTATTTTAATACTTAACAAATTCAAAAAATAAATACATAAATCAAAAAGTCTCTAAAATACCCCTAAAATTATAAAGCCCTTAAAAAATCTCATCCCGCATATACTCCCCCCCCCCCTCCTAAATTTAAGGGGAAAACCCGCAGCGTAAGGCACGTCACGTCACTATAGCGTCCACCAATCCTAGAGCGTTTTGTTTCACATAACCAGATGTAAGAAAAATCTAATTTTTATTACACTTTTTTTATTAAAAATAATTCACCTTTCTCTTCAAACTTAAGAAAAATAGCTTCCTTAAGCATTGATCCACGCGAATGACTACAGTCTGTAATATATTTGCAATACCGTCAAATATCTTATTTTCGTGCATTTTTAGTGGTGCCACTGTTTCTCGTTGTGAGAGATTTAGTTGTAGATCGCGATTCCGTCATGCCACCAGCGCTACGAAATTATAACAAATCTCTTTTACTGTTCAATAATTCTTTTTTTGAAATTTCAGATTTACTTTGTTGCGTAAAGTCGCAAGAAATTTAAGCTCACAGAATATTTTCGTTGTATGCAAATACCGCATTTCTATGACTTTTACGAAAAAAATTTCCAGACCACATTTCAACCCGACTACAGCCCTTAGAAAGGAAATAAATAGTTTTGGTAGATATGATCCCTGTACCGGCAGTAGTATTGACGGAGAGTGTTTAAGTTTGTTTTCAGCTTTTGTGCCACGGATAGCATTTCCATTGTAAGAACCGGATTAAGACAGCACGGGCCCTGTAGCAAATGCTAACAAGGGGCTCTTGAGTGATGTATTTTTAGTTTATGATGTAAAATGAAACAGCACATTTACAAAACTACCTTTTGGTGATTTAATGTGGGCATATTTAGAGACGACGGTAGCCAAATCAATATTTCTAAGTAAATCGTTTTCGATATTCCTTAAAGTCAGATTACTAAGAAACATTATTCTTATTATTACTCTGCGATTCAATAAAAGTGTGTGGCGAAGGGTGCACTGCACCTTTCCGAAAGGGTAATAGTTTGGAAGGGCCCGCCAGTAGCTGTTTGAACGCCCTTGTGCAATACCGACTATGCCACCCCTTCAAACATCATCTTGTCGCCCCCACTGTTGCCACCCCAAGTGTCGCAGCCTGAAGGAGCAGTTGAGCTAAAAAATAGGTAACAGCAACATTAATTTGCTGCCCCCTATCAAATTTATTTTGACAGCAATCTTTTTTTTTAGCCCTGCTACTGTCTCAGCGGCGACAGTGGAGTGGCAACGATCGGGTCGGCAACAGTTGATCTCTCGATTTGCCGCCGCCCGCATGCGGTGCACGCCTCACACGCCCGCTTTCGGCGGACCTGGATATACGGGATATGGCAGGAGGCGCCCGTGGACTATTGTGAGGAACCATCCCGGCATTCCCTGGAGTGATCCGGGAAAACCATGGAAAACCCAGATCAGGTTGGCCAGAGTGATTTATCGAGAGCTACTCCTGTCAGATTTTGTTTACGCGGCTGGTAAATCCTTACTATTCCATTCCCTAATCACATGTGGAAAAAATGAGTACAGAAATTAATCAGTTCTGGTCCTGATTTCTCCCTCCTCCTGTAGCATAACTCTTGCTGTGTGGCTTATCCTGTACAGTCCATTGTAGATATTTTTTTCTAACTGTAAAACATAAATTAAATCCTCAAATAAATAATATTATTAAATTTTCAGAATCTGGTGTACCATTTGATTACAATGTCAGCAAGTTGAGGTTATAATTCAAATAATGGTGCTCAGGTTGTTCCTCCTTTCGACAGAGTATGTTAATCTTCTACCTCTGTACTCCTGTTGATAACTTTTGAATAATTACCCTCTTAGTTGACTAAACAACGTCATGGAGTGTGATTAGTTATTACCAATTGTTTCTTAAGCCATAAACCTTCCAACAAAAATGTTTACAGAGCAGCAACACAAATTGGATCCTCAAAATAGCCATTGTTACTTTCAAAACTTCCTGTAAGCAATTGTTATTCATGTTGCACAGTAAATTAAAACAGTCCTAAATGTCACATCTGTTGCACTCTAGCTGTAAACACACACCCCTACAAATCAGTTTTGTTTTGCATTATCTTACAGATTGATATTTAACTGTGTTGTAAGTAATTTCACACATATGTCAATTAAGATACTTGGTAAAAGACCAATGAGGCACAACAGTGTAGTTGTAAGTAAGTACTGTATACAACAACATTTTGAAAACTGTGTTACAAAACTGGAATATGGTAAGGAAGATCTCATAGTAATAGTTATTTGCAGGGCTCCCCACAGGAAATTTCAGACTTTTTATATCAGTTAGAGTCTTTGCTACAATGTTTCACAAATAACAAACAAATAGATATATGTGGAGATTTTAATGTTGACTTTCTCAATCACAGCAATGAGAGATTAGATATGGAAGCATAGATGTTGTCTTTTAACTTAACGACACTTGTAAATTTCCCTGCAAGAATACAACATAATAGCAGGACTGCAATTGATAATTTTTTATGAATATTTCTCAGTACAGTAATTTTAGCATACTTCCAGTAAAAAATGGTATCTCAGATCATGATGGCCAGCTGTTATGTATCGAGTCCCGAAACACTGTTAACCAGATAGATAAAGAAAAACTGGGTATAAAGAAGTAATATTAATGAAAACAACAAAAAATATTTCATAGATTCCTTAAATAATGATCACTGGTCAGAAGTGCACAATACACAGGGTGTTAATGCAAAATTTGATCCCTTTCTTAATATATTTCTAACACTTTTTGAAGGAATCTTTGAAAAAAGAAAGTTCTCAACATTCCAAACAGTGAACAGGGTAAGAGATGGATAACAAAGTGTATTAGAGAATCTAATAAAACAAAAAGGGACCTTTACATAAAAGTAAGAGTATCAGATAACTATACACTGAAAGCTCATTATAAAAGTTATTCTTAAATACTAAAAAAATGTAATAATAAAGGCCAAGAACAGCGATATGTCAGCAAAAATATAGAACTAAGGCAATAAAATGAAAATTACATGGAATTTAATAAAAAATGAAACAGTAAAATCTGTAAATAACTCTAAAGATATAAAAATAGAGCAAAATGGATCTGTGCATAATGAAGTAGGGGAAGTTTGTGAAATATTTAACAAACATTTTGCTTCAGTTGTAGAGAAATCAGGCATACAAAAGCAATCCTCATATAGTGTCCTAAGGCATCTTCAGAGTGCTTTCCCAAATAGATTTGTGGAGATGCAATAGCCACCAGTTACAGTCTCAGAAATAAATAAACTCATGAAACAATTAAAACCATAAAATTCTTCCAGCTATGACAATTTCTCAAGTAAATTACTGAAAAGATGTTCAGATTGTATCAATCACGTACTTGCCACATTTGTAATGAATCCATAATGCAAGGTGTGTTTCCAAATTTATTAAAATATGCAGTTGTAAAACCGTTGTTTAAACAAGGAGAAGCAACATGTGTAGATAACCATCATCCCATTTCATTACTTTCAGGATTCTCAAAAAAATTTGAAAAAGTCATGAATCATAGAGTAATAAAACTTGTTACGCAATATAATATCCTCACTAATTCACAACTTGGGTTCTGAAAAGAATCATCCATTTTTTTTTTATTTATTTGGCCTTTGGTCTGAGACCATTTAGCCAGCATTATACATTAATGATTTTCTTCTTACAGAGTATTGGAGGCTTCAAATCTTCAGTTCTGTGTCTTGAAGGAAGAGAACTATTGCCTTGCAGATCTGCACATTTCTTGATTGAAGAATGGTGGTAACGCTCGCTGGGAATTTGACTGAAAGCTGTTCGAGGCGCCTGTAAAAACGTTTGCGTTGTGATTGGAACCGTGAACAGGAGAGTATGATGTGATTGAGGTCGGAAATCTCTTGGTCTAAGGTGCATATAGGTGTTTCTATTATATGAAGGCGGCATAAGTGGTGAGGATAACAACCGTGTCCTAGTCTCATTCTAATAATGGTTGTTGCGTGTCTTCTTGCAATATTGGGTTCTTAATGGGAATGTGATATTCAAAGAATCTTCAATCGACTGTAACTTTTGACACCATGTGTCTATATTTATTGTTACATGGCTAGGCTTCTTCATGGTTGGTCAAAATATTTGAACTGACAAAGTAAAGAATGTGAAAATGGTAAAGTATGAAAAGGGACAACCAATTTTAAATGAAATGGAGGAATCCTTAAAAATAAACAATCACAAAAAGTACCCAGTGAGGCAATTGGCCACAATGTAATACCAAACAGCTGTTTCCAAATTCGGCGAAATTCAATCACAAAACACATACAAATTAGGTAACCCTAAAACCAAAATACATTCACATAATATCTTAAACTAATCCTGTGGGAAAAAAAACAAAAACAATGGAAATTAATGAAAGAGAAAAAAAAAATCTTCACACGCAATGTATCTTGTAGACAGAACGTAAACAAAGCAATGATATTAGTGCACAAAACTGGTAAGTGAGCAATATAAATATCGCACTCTCTGAAGTTAGGTAGTTGTATCTCAGGCGACTAGAATCTTTGACGTTAAGCTGAACAGCTGACTATGAGGTTCTCAATTCAAATATGAAAACACAATGTCACTTTGCAAAAGTATACAAAAAATAGAAAAAATAGTAATGCTCCAAGAGCAGAAAAAATCGTAAACCCTATAAAATCGGGTAAGTGTAATTACGCCACTAGGTGCTACCATAATAGCTAATAAGAGAGAAAAATGTCGCTACTGTGGTTGTAGCGTTGAATAACAATAAAAATGTTTCGGGCAACTATTTTCTTGAAGAGTTTTTGAGGTGCAGTGGTCAAAATACCCGCGAAGAGACCCACTGCACTGACAGGAAAGATGCCTCCGGCAAACTCGGATGCCACCAAAGTCCGAGGTAGAGGCGCCCTACTTTGTTAATAATATGAAAAACTCTTATCTTTTGTGATAGCCGGATGGCTAGTAGCCGACTGCAGTTGTCGCCGGCGAAGTGATGTGCAGAGGTGGCTGAGCTCACACAGATGATCTCCCGGACGAATATGTCAGCATCTCTAGGATGAAGGGAGAATGTGGCAGAAGTCGGTGGTCGGTGAATGCAACGTCAGCTGCGAGGTCACATCCCGGGTACAAAGTATGTACCCCACACTCTGACGTGTTATAGTCTCGATGGCGGATGGGTGGCTGGGTGGTCAGGAAGTTCGATGAAAATATCCAAAAAATGGCACTGTTGGTAGAATATCACTGTGCGGTCTGTCTTCTGTATCACAGCTCTACTGAGCACGCGTCACTACGATCCCATGTTAGGGTCTAACCGTATCTGGGGTCGGGTATCGGCTTGTACACCTAAACTTGAAGTCTTCCAAAATGTTGCCAAAAGTTCGGGAAAAGTTCTATAACCGTGAAAAACCTTGGAAAATGCTAACTGTAATGGTGAAGACGGCCGCCACTTACAGATTAACCTCCTGTAATAAAGGTACTAAGTTAGAAATAAAAGTTGAAGTCTGAATCACTGAGGTATATATTCTTAAAAATTTTCACAGAATTTACAAAAGTCACAGTTAGCAATGGCAATCGGAGATAATCATTTGACGAAGATCACAAGTCATGAAACAGAACAGACCGCACCACCCCGAATGAAATTGAAAGTTAAAGTTCACATCGATGAACACATGCCGGAAAAATTTAGTTTTCTATGGTTGCCTATCCTGTTAGTAATGGCGTCAGTCAGCCATGATGCCCGAATTCCTACTTCCCATCAGCCACCGCGAGCCGGACTTTCTCAAACCCACTAACACACGAGTTACGTGTTGACTCCACGAGATGTTCCGATCGAGTGCCTGGAGAGCTTGTCCAGGCTTCCTTTGGTCAAAATGGCCTACTGACCTAGACAACAGTCTATCTAGAAAAATTTTCTGTTAGCTTAGAACTTCCAGAAAATCACGAGATGAAGAGCGTGATGAGACAAGTGTAGTGATGTGGTTGGTTATGGTTTTAAAGCTTCCAGACCGGTGTAAATGAATTTTGAAATTTGGTCAATCTAAAAGCACATTTGTTTAGAGTATTGCCATACGTCACATCCGAAATATGAATTTGCAAAATTTTAAAATTTCAAGTTTATACTAATTTCAAAGTGTTCCCCAGCCTTTGCTGAGTTCAGTGGTGTAAAAATCTTTTAAATCGGTTGAGGATATCAAAAGTTATTGGATTTCTAAAATTTACTGGTTTCCTGGATGGTGCAAGAATGTATCCACTTTTTATTTAAAGTCTGTTATGGTCTGAAACTAATTTTAAATCGTACCATTATTTAATTTAAGTACTTTAGAAAAGTTTTTAGTTCCTGAAATATGTTAGCCGGAAAGAAATTCAAGTTGCAAATCGGTTTCTACGACGTCATTAAAAAACGGATTTTCATTTATTTATATCTTCTGTTTATTAGTTGATGGCTATTGGAAACTTAAAGAATATTGACTGGCCGGTTATTTTGCTTGGTTAAATCTACTTTTAAAGCTCTGAAACTACTTAGATGTGGTGGATTTAATTATTGAACTCAATCCATATGGTAGTGCATTAAAAATCATATTTACTGCTTTAAATTAGTCTAGCACTGCGAGTTATTAGTGAATTTAATATCCAATGGTGAAATTACTATTATACCAGTGCTTTACAGTGATCAATTATGTGGAATATTAGTGCTATTGTTGCTTAACCAAACCTGTTCATTTTACTTCAGAATTATTATGGATTACGCTCATTTAGGTAAGTTTATGGTTTATATTTTACTAGAAACTTCTTATTTATGGTTGTTATGTGTTGTTTATCTACTTTTCTGAACCTAAAGTGTTGTTATTTCGATTTCAACTATAGTATCATGACCTGATTGTTAACCTCAAACTTCGTCGGATTTTAACTGAATATAGAAAATAGAGAGTAAGGTAGCTTACAGTATGGATACAGGAAGCCTGGAATAATGCGGCTTTTTAATACAAGTGATTTAATCTTTTCATATTCCTTGTATCCTTTTGATAGTAGAGGCACTCTTTTCGCTAGTGGTGGTCCGTTCCTTGTGAGTCTTGTGTTCATTACTGACAGCTTCTTTACTAAAGGATGTTCCTTTATAGCAAAGATGCGGATGGGGTATTTCTTTGTAAGAAGTTCCCGGCGTATAGAAAGGGGCATTTCCGTTGCTTCTATCAAAAGAGCATTGGTAGGACTAGACCTCATTGCTCCTAGGCATAATCTTATGGCCCTATGATGAGCCCTGTCCAGTTTTTCCAAGACGTATTTTGGCACGTTTCCGAACAGGGTGCTTCCATAATCTATTAATGGACGGATTAAGGATCGGTACAAGATTAGTAGAGTAGAAGGATCTGCTCCCCACCATGTTCCTGTGATGGATCGGAGTATGTTCAGCGCTTTTCCAATCTTCTGTAATATGTAGTTTATATGGCGGCTCCATGTTAGTTTGCTGTCCAGATATAGGCCCAGAAGTTTAGCCGACGATTCTATTGGGAAGGTATATTGTCCCAGCCGTATGGTGCGTTCTCCGAATGTGCAGCGGTTCCTTGTGAACACCACGACAGTTGATTTAGGTGCTGAGAGTGTAAGTCCACACACAGATGTCCATACAGATAAAGTTATTGCCTCATCCGATAGCCATTGATAGGTTAAATACAAGGAGAGAGATATGGTATATATGCAGATGTCATCAGTGTACTGTAATACTTTTATATACGTGCTAAACATTTTTTCCAGATTGGCGGTAGTATATGGCATATAATAGCGGACTTAGGACTGATCCTTGGGGTAGGACCTTCCGATAGTGTTCTAGGTCCAAAAAAAGGTATTATCTTGCTTTCGTATATATATGGTACGTTGACGAAACAGATTGTAGATGTTTTGGCAGTACCGCGCTGGGATGCCCATTTCTTTTAGCAATTTGAGGAGCACTGTTGGCACAACATTGTCATAGGCTCCTGAAATATCTAGGAATATGACTGTTAAGTATCCCTTTTCAGTGAATACCTTCTCTATATCTGCAGTTAGAAGACTGAGGTTGTCTATCGTACTATGTGCCTTCCTGAATCCAAACTGAGTCCTGGGTAATAGATTATTGTGTTCCAGCCACCACTCTAATCGTTGTTTCACTAGTTGTTCAAATGTTTTGGCGATGCAAGAAGACAAAGTTATTGGTTGGTAGGACTTGGCATCGTTAGGGTTTTTCCCCTGCTTTGGGATGGGTACGATGATGTGTGTAGTCCAATCTTCAGGAAAATTTCCTGTAATCCAAATTACGTTGAATAGTTGAAGGAGGAGTTGTTTTGCGTTACTTGGCAAATTGGCGAGCATGCTGTAGTGAATTCCGTCGATCCCTGGAGCTGTGTTTGATGCTTTTTTGAGGGCTCTTTCTAGCTCGTTTTGTCTGAAGGGCCGCATAAGATACGTCTGTATCTCACCCGTAGAAGTCGATTGTAACGTCTCAGGTGGAGAAGCTACCGAAGGCGGGGCCACAATGTCGGCGAATTCTTCAGTCCAACAATGGAGAGAGCGGGTGGGTACACACTTCTTTTTGAATTTATTTATGGTTGACCATATCTTTGAGAGCGGCGTGTCTTTGGAAAGTTTGCCGCAAAAGTCTTTCCAGCTTTCTTTCTTTTGGTGTTTCAGTGTCCTCTTCGTTTCTGTGTCTGCTTTTTTGTAGCCTAGAAAATGTTCCCAGGTTGGAAACTGTTGATAGTATTTCAGAGCTAGTTTTCTTTTTGCGATGATCCTTCCACATTCGGGGCTCCACCATGGTACTGTTATTCCTCGCGGATGAGTTATAGTCTTCTTTTGTGGGATACATTGGCTAGCTGCGTAGTTGATGTTATTTATGAAAGCGTTATACTTTTCAGCTATAGGGAGCGTATTTGGAATACCGTCGGTAGTCCTTTCCATGATTCGTCTATTGTTAATCCAGTTTGCTTGATTTAATTTCCATTTGGAATAAGGTTTGTATGGAGGGAGATTGATTGGATTTATGGTCGTGATTTCTATTGGGAAATGGTTGGATCCCGTTGTGGAAGGGAGGACCCGCCAACGGAACTCCGAGGAAAGCGATGCTGAGCACAGGGAAATATCTATGGCAGATTTCCGTTGTTCTGGCAGGGGAAGTATTGTTGCAGATCCGTCGTTTAAGATAAATAGTTCATATTCTTCTATTAATTCCAAGAGTGTCCTTCCGTAAACGTCTGATATTTCACACCCCCATGTCGTATTGTGTGCATTAAAGTCGCCACAGATTAGTAGCGGTTGCTCCAACTGTTGCATGAAATAGCGCCATTCCTGCTCTGTGATGACGTTCCTGGGTGGGCAATACAGGGATACTATGGTGACTTCCTGTCGGCTTATCAGCGCTCTAACGGCGATTACTTGAAAAGATTTTATATGGGCGTGATCTATAGCGATCGCTGTATGTGTTATTAAGGTTTTAATTACAATTGCAACTCCTCCCCAGCCATCTTCACAATCATTGCGATACACGGTGTATGTTGGAAATGAAATGTTCCTTCCTGTCTTCAGCCATGTTTCTGATAGGATAGCAATGGATACGTTCATCGTACTTAATGCTCTCTGAAATGACTCTCGGTTGGCAGCGAGAGAACGCGAGTTCCATTGTAAAATTGTATGCGCCATAGCACTCGGTTAAGGTGGGTAGTTGTTATGGGTTCTTTACTTGTTAACTACTAAGCTGGTAAGAAGACGGCGGAGCGGATCAAGATGGAGAGTATCAGATGGAGATGATTGGAAATCATATATTATCTGTAAAATTATTTGCAATATATGCTCTATAAGCACTGCATTTTCTGCTGAAGGAGACTTCTCTTTATCCTGGAATTGCGGAGGGTAAGGATTCTGTATGATGGGAGTTGTAGGTAAATGCTGTGGTATATACATTCTCTGATGGACAGGAGGATAATGGGGCGTTTTTGATTTTGGAGCTGCTGGCCTTTGCTTGTTGTGGCCCGTAGCAGTGGGAGTTTGAAGCACATGGCTTATAGTGGATGCTTTGGATTGGTGACGTATCTCTTGTTCTTGATAGGTGGGGATAATAGGGTTGTTTTGGAGTGCCTTTGGTGAGGCTGAACTCGGAAGCGACGATGCATTCGGTGGGAGCGGAGGGATTTGGTTTTCATCACGATAGGAAGGCGCGACGCAGGCTGCTTGTGAATACGTCTGTCTATGGGCGGATTTCCAACTCGTCATTGGTGAAGCTATGTTGTAGACCACGGCCTCGCGTGCTTTTAGTTGTTGTACGTATACTGGACATAGTCTATCATTGGATAGATGTGGGCCCTTACAGTGAACGCATCGCGGATCACCTGTGCTAGTGCATGACTCCATCTTATGCGGGCCCCCACACTTATTACAACGGGTGGCACTGCGACATTGTGTCATGCGATGTCCAAAACGTAAGCAATTGGCACAAATTAGTATTTGTGGAATATGAGGCTCTACTGAACACCGTGTTCCAAAAATTTCTATGTGGTCTGGTAAGGCTTGAGATCTGAAGGTAATCATGCATACCGGTATCGGAATCATTCTTTCGTTGTTTTGGTAAGTGCTCCTCTTGGTGAATCTTTTCACGGAGATAACTGGGTAAGGAATTTCTATAGCTTGTTCGATTTCTTCTTCTGATAGGGTGACGTCTACGTCCCTAACAATCTCTTGTTTATTTATTAAAAAGTTTGGTATGTATGCTTCAAGATTCCTGTCTTTTAACACTGTGGACTGTACTAACATGTTGGCTGAAGTTGCAGACTTAGTTTCAATTTTTAATCTGTTTCTACCGGCTGTTATGATATTAATGATGTCTTGTTTATATCCAGCATTGTGTGTGTAGAGAATTTTGCCTATTGACATAGGATGTAATCTTCCGATATTTTTATCTCCACTTTCTACGAAAACGTAGAATAGGTCCGATGTCTGTGCGACTGTAACGGTTGTTCTTGCTTCTGTCCCGATTGGAATTTACGTTAGTGCTGCCGCCTGAGGAATAGTACTCTCTTTAGCTGGGTTCTGATCTTGGGGTGTTATAGCTTGAACTCCTTCGCGATTTGCAGAATTACTTGCGATGTCAGTGATCATTTCTTCATCAGTTGCAGTTTGAATAGAATCGCGGCTGTCAAATTCTACGGCTGGTGAAATTGGAAAACACTGGGCTGTTGGCAAGGAAACTATCTCCTGAGAAACGCTGACTGATATATTTATAGTTTCTAAAACCATCTCCTCGTTTACTAGCACGTTACAATTTTCCGCTACGCGAGACCGTTTAACCTGCCGCTCTTCCGGCTCTACATTGGTCAGGAATTCTACGGACGTAGCAGCTTGCAGACGATTCGCCATTACCTGGATAGTTCGGTGGCTGAGGATGATGAGGCTGAGGCTGTAGATGGATTTCTTGTTGGCTGTACATCATCGGCGAAATCGAGGCAGACGTTTCTGGATGGTAGCACGACTTCAGCGCCGATTTGATTAGTTGCCCCGTATCGGGAGGGTCTGCCATATTAGGGCAAGGCCCAAGCACTTAGCAGATGTTAGTTACTAAACACTTGTATTAAATGTCTTTTAACGTTCCTAACTTGATATGCACTTCACTGGACGATCGAACCGTGAATCCGCGTTACTGTTTACTCGACTGCCTTAGCTTCAGAACACGGAAGTGATCACTACGAGCGCTCCGGCTAGACTGAAGAATCATCCATGGAAATGGCTATATGTTCATTTTTAAATAACTTATTTGAGGAACTGAATAATAAAATGAGCCCTGTAGGAATATTTTGTAATCTTGCAAAAGCATTTGACTGGGTAAATCATGAATTAATCTTGAAAAATGGAATACTATGGTATTTATGGAACTACAGGTAAATAGTTTAAATCATACATGGAAATTCAAATGCCAAAAGTTTCCATTTTTGATTATAAAGTAAGTAAAGATGCTTCATCAGATAGGAGAAAATAAAACATAGAATTCCACAAGGCTCTGTCTTAGGACCCCTACTCTTTTTGCTATACATCATTGACCTTCCTGGACACTTATCTGACAAAGAGTGCAGATGACACTAACCTGACTGTGATAGAAACACCAAATACACTCCTGGAAATTGAAATAAGAACACCGTGAATTCATTGTCCCAGGAATGGGAAACTTTATATTCCTGGGGTCAGATACAACACATGATCACACAGATAGAACCATAGGCACATAGACACAGGCAACAGAGCATGCACAATGTCAGCACTAGTACCGTGTATATCCTCCTTTCGCAGCAATGCAGGCTGAAATTCTCCCATGGAGACGATCGTAGAGGTGCTGGATGTAGTCCTGTGGAACGGCATGCCAAGCCATTTCCACCTGGCGCCTCAGCTGGACCAGCGTTCGTGCTGGACGTGCAGACCGCGTGAGACGACGTTTCATCCAGTCCCAAACATGCTCAATGGGGGACAGATCCGGAGATCTTGCTGGCCAGGGTAGTTGACTTACACCTTCTAGAGCACGTTGGGTGGCATGGGATACATGTGGACGTGCATTGTCCTGTTGGAACAGCATGTTCCCTTGCCGGTCTAGGAATGGTAGAACGATGGGTTCAATGACGGTTTGAATGTACCGTGCACTGTTCAGTGTCCCCTCGACGATCACCAGAGGTGTACAGCCAGTGTAGGAGATCGCTCCCCACACCATGATGCCGGTTGTTGGCCCTGTGTGCCTCGGTCGTATGCAGTCCTGATTGTGGCGCTCACCTGCACGGCGCCAAACACGCATACGACCATCATTGGCACCAAGGCAGAAGCGACTCTCATCACTGAAGACGACACGTCTCCATTCGTCCCTCCATACACGCCTGTCGCGGCACCACTGGAGGCGGGCTGTACGATGTTGGGGCGTGAGCGGAAGACGACCTAACGGTGCGCGGGACCGTAGCCCAGCTTCATTTAGACGGTTGCGAATGGTCCTCTCTGATACCCCAGGATCAACAGTGTCCCTAATTTGCCGGGAAGTGGCGGTGCGGTCCCCTACGGCACTGCGTAGGATGCGACAGTCTTGGCGTGCGTCCGTGCGTCGCTGCTGTCCGGACCCAGGTCGACGGGCACGTGCACCTTCTGCCGACCACTGGCGACAACATCGATGTGCTGTGGAGACCTCGCACCCCACATGTTGAACAATTCGGCGGTACGTCCACCCGGCCTCCCGCATGCCCACTATACGCCCTCGCTCAAAGTCCGTCAACTGCACATACGGTTCACGTACACGCTGTCGTGGCATGCTACCAGTGTTAAAGACTGAGATGGAGCTCCGTATGCCACGGCAAACTGGCTGACACTGACTGCGGCAGTGCCCAACCGCTGCGCAGCTAGCGCCCTTCGACGGCCAACACTGCTGTTCCTGGTGTGTCCGCTGTGCCGTGTGTTTGATCATTGCTTCTACAGCCCTCTCGTAGTGTCTGGAGCAAGTATGGTGGGTCTTACACACCGGCGTCAATGTGTTCTTATTTCAATTTCCAGGAGTGTAGTAATCTAGAATTTAATGTAAATAAAGTACTTAGTAAAGTAGCAAACTTGTTTAAGGCAAAGTCATTAAAATTAAATTAAAAAATACACATTATATTAGGTTTAAAACAAAAAATCATGCACAGCCAGATTTACAAATAAGCTATAAAATAACACTATCTTAGAAACAAAAAGTATAAAATTTCTTGGTATTAAAACAGATGAGAAACTCTGTTGGCATGAACATATCACTGAAGAAGTTAAGTAGTGCCACCTTTGCAATACAAACACTTTCTCAAACAGCAAATATAAAATTAACAATACAGGTATACTCATATTTTCATTCAGTGATGTCATATGGCAAAATTTTTTGGGGAAACTGTTCACAAAGTAAAAAAAAAAAATTCATTGCACAGAAAAGAGCTATTAGGATGCTGTGTAGGGGAAAACCAAGAATTTCTTGTAGACAACTTTTTTTGAAAAACTCAATATTCTTACAATGAGGTCTCATGTGCTTTGTCATAGAACATTTTAACCTGTTTACATCTAACTCACAGGTACACAATTTCAAATAACAGAAGTAACTTGCACAAAGCACAAAAATCTCCGTCACTAGTTCAAAGAGTAGTTAATTATTCTGGGATACATCTGTTTAATAAACTTCCCAATAGTATAAAACAGTCTGCAGGCAATAAAGATATATTTAAAGAAAAATTGAGAAATTATTTTGTTGGCAACTCCTCCTACTCCATTGAAGAATTTGAACAAAATAATTAATTGTATTCAATATGATGTTTTGCAAAACTCAGTTGTGAAAATTAATGTATATTTTTATTCTCTTTATTTGTCCTTGTAACATATGATTGTTTTCACTATAATTAAGACTCATATTCTATGTATGTGTATTAACCATGACATGTTTCACATCCCAGAGGTCCTTCCTCAGCAGAGATCCATAAAACGAGATTGATAAATGAAAATTAAAAAAAAAAAAACTAATCTGCATGCATCTACTGCCAAAATACATCACTTGATAATAGTTCTAAAAAAGTTTTTGTAATGTTGCTTAAGTAATGGTTCATGCAGGTAGCATTGTAAACTACATGAAGTTGCTAGAAATGGATTAACTTATTTATATTCATGTATACTAATATGCTAAACCACTAATTCCATGACAGAGTTTGACAGGTATCTCTTATCTATCTCCTGAAAAAATCACTTTATGACTGTGGATATGTGCTCAGGTAAATAATGTAGTATTGCTTTTTTACTACCTCTTAAGTTTGCAGATGTCGCCCCCATTCCTTCTTTGTTGGATAAGTCTTTTTACTATACCTAACGAATTTCAGTTATTTGAATAAAGAAATTTTTAAAAGTAGTTTTGTATTAATTCATATAAATAAGTCTTAATAAAGCTCACAGAAAGTTTTTTGTGTATGTACAAATATGTCATTAAAACTTATTAAATGTTATCTGGGGCAGGGAGGGGGGGGAGGGGGGCAGGGCAATGCCAACACAGTTTCAACAGGATTTAACGTCCTGTAAAGTTACATATTTACTTAACATTTGTTTTTAGGGAAAGGATAATTTTCAATATATGCAGTTTCCAATGGAAATTTTCCATTTACTTTTGTTACTCCACTGTTAATTGCTGATAGTACAATACTACTGACAGCTGCTGCATAACCTCAGTCTTTGCATTCTAAAGGAATAAATACTTTAAATTATGACATCTTTAGTCCTGTAAGAATGGTATTGACTTGTGTAGGACACAGTCCTTAAGTTTTGTATAACTTTGTAGTGGAATGACAAAACGGTGTTTTTATTAGTATCAAAGGGTCATTTTCTAACCAACATACTTCTGTTTCAGTGCAAGTTACATAAAGCTTTCATGTCTTTTAGACAGTAACACATCTTCCACCATACCAGGAAACTTCATTCAACAATCTTCATAAATGGAATGGCTTGATTTGATATAGTACATTTGAAATGTTTTGATAAAGGAATGCAGCTGTAACAATTTTACTTTCAAGATCAATAAATCATGTTTTATTTTAACTGAATGTTATAAACAAAAATATACACATTTCTGTACTTTTGAGAAGGGTGAAAAAAATCTATTTTTTGTGTGTGTTAACTGTATTTTATTACAGCAGTGTAATGTAATACTATATACTGGTATATTATGTTCAGAATGAAACAAGCTCATTCAAATTATGGTTTTTGAAAACTTTGGACAGTTAAATGGTGTGATTTGTAATTTCCTTACATAATAATATATGCAGAAGAAAAATACTGAAATAGTTAAAACAATTCCAGCGTTCAAATACTGCTGGAGCCAGGATTTTTAAAGAGGTTTTACTTGATCATATGAGCTACCCCAGGACATTCAATGGTTTTTATTGCATGTTCAAATACTGGTACAGCCATGACGGGAGCAGGATGGGTAGCAAATTGAAACTCTGCCACTAGGTCGCAAGAACATACAAATTTACTTTTCTTTTGGCTATCAGTACTGCCATTGCTCTCAATTTCTTCTGTTTGCCCTCTTGGAACTATTGGTTGAAAAAGAAAAAATATCTATGCCACATCATTTCCCTGGAAATCATTTTCACTTGCTGCTCTAACCAAGATTCTCTCTGTAAATGTTCTGAACCCTTCTTGCTGAATTTTTCTATTTCCCTTGTTCTTGAATAAGTTAGAAAACAATAGTTTTAATTTATTTTTTTTCAAAATTGTATTTGCTTTTACCATTATTGATAAAAGAGAGAGCATTCCTGCCTCGATGAATGATCAGTTGAACAAAGAGGAACATGATGGTATTCCTCGACCCTTTAAAACAATTCGTATTAAATACCACTTACAATTGTCAATTTTTTAACATGAATATTTTTTGCAGCAACTTTGAATCTATACGAATCTGTTTGCACCATATTTCAAGACATTCCTAAGTTTAAAAAAAAAAAAAAAAATTATACACCTTTTTCCCCATGTCAGAGGTCATTCAGTCTAAAGTGCAAAATACAAATCTTGAACATTAGGCAAAATTTTAATTGAATCTGTTCAACTGTTTTTTCTATAGCTTCAGTAAACTGGCTTTGACCTTTTGTGGTCCCCTGCAATGACTAAGTTCAATCTTTTATTTTTCCCTGCAACTTCAAGTCATATCAGATCTACAGATGAAATATCCATGGATTCTGAGATGATTAATATCTCATACAAATCAAAAATGACGTCAATTCTCAATCACTTCCTCCAATGTTGATTTTGACACAAATAAATATCATTCAAAGATCACCTAGGTACATAGGAATAATAAAGGAACAGGAAATTAACCCATCTCAAATCAAAGTTGACGGCTGTGATGAGAGAAAACAAATAAGATGGACACACAAATATAATATTTTGGTATTAACCTTCATGTAGTAGAGAAACAAGCCATTTTGTTCCGGATGTGTGCACACAGAACGTTACCCCATGACTGTCTAGGTAGTGGTAGAAATGTTGGAGGAACTGCTAAGGAGCAGACTATTGATATATTGGCAACATCTGAGATAATATATTGCAGGCAATGGTAAAATAAATAGATATAGCAAGGGTACCTAGTACTAATGCAAAAAATTATAAAAAGATATAAGTAAAAAAAAAAATTAAACTAAAAAGTGATGGGTTAAATGGTAGGATTTTATCGGTGCCTAAGGCCAGGGAGTGGAGGGGGGGGGGGGGAGGCCCTTGTACCCAGGATATTTTGATACGCTAGTTCCCTTGTCCGGAGTTCTGATGCAATGGTGACATCAGGGAAAACTTTGATTGCTCTCACGGTATAGCAGTTGTTGAGATTGTTGGAATCATGGCTATTGGCATGTTCTGGTATTGGAAGGTACAAGTTGCAGGTGTGGACTGTTTGTCTGTGGGCATTCATTCTGACTGACAGTTGCTGTGTGATGAGGCCTATTTTGCAACTAGTGCAGTAGTGGCAAGTTAGTTGGTATATGAAGTGAGTTGTTGAACACGTGGCATGTCCAATAATGGGGAAAGTTTCCCCTGTAGTAGGATTGGAATATGTAGTGGTGGGTGGAAGCATGCTGCAGGTTTTACAGCGAGGTCTATTGCATGGAAAAGATCCATAAGGTGTTTTCGGAGAGTCTGATATTGCTGTAAATCAGTGGCTTGGCTCATGGACGTATCCAGCGAGGGGCAGAGAAGAAAAATTAAGTTGCCTCCAGTACGCTTCGCCTAGTGAAGAACTGGCTCAGGAGCACTTTGGGAGAGAAAGATTGACTAGATTATGTCTGATGAGTGTGCATCGAAATTTCGTGAAAGAGCACCATGAGATATTGACAAACAAAATTAATGATTTTTTTTCTGAATATCTGAGACAATTAACATTTACATAAAAAACTAACTGACTTATGATCTTAATTAACTACATGGTAGGTCCTTAGATTAAGTGATTGGATTACTACATTAATCAATAATAAAAATAGTTTCCTCAATAGGTTTGAGTTTCATTTTGTAAGCCTCGAAACCGATATGGGTTCCCCCCTCCCTCAGTTCAAATCCTGCCCCCCTCTAGTTCTGATCCTGGATACGCCCTGGGCTTGGCTTAGAAGCCGCTTCCTTTTTCCTTAGTTACACTAGGTACATATGAGTAATTCTCACAGCTTCTTGGTAAGTATTCAGTGCCATTTGCACCATATTTTCTAACATTCCTCCTTACCATTTTCAGAACATTTCCAGTTCATGCCCTTCTAACAATGTCAGAGATAATGCAGGTTGAAAATGGAATATACACAAGTTGAGAGGTAATATGTTTAATTACTTTACAAAATTTTATCTGAATACAGTTTTTTGAATATCCTCACAAAATCAGTTTTTGACCTCTTGGCCCCCCTGGAGTGATTTAAGATCAAGTAATCTGTTAAACACTTTTTGTTTAGTATCACGCACAAAATAAAAAAAATTTGAACTCTGGATTACTTTGTCAAATGCAGTTTTTTCCATTTTTGGTCCTGTCAGAAGTCATTCATAGTCAAAGTGGAATATACAAAATTGGAGGAATAATATGCTTAAGAACTATACAAAATTTTAACTGAATATATCTGACAATTTTTTTAAACAGCTTCAAAAAATACTGGCTTCGACTTTTTCCACTCCACCTTGTGTGATTTGAAGATCTAACTTTTACTTTATGCCACAACTTCAAGAAACTCCCAAACATTGTGGAAAATATCAAAGGAATCTGTTGAATACTTTGTGTTTAATATGCTGTAAATATGAAAAAGAAATCAATTTTCGATTTCTTCCTCCAAATGTTTTTGGCGGACATTAATTAATAAACAAACCATCTGTAGTGTTCCACTTCAATAACTGCTAAAACACAATTTCTGCATCTCTGTATATATGCATGTATGTTTTAGCATGTTTAAATATGCTGAGTAATGCATTGCTGAGAATATATTTAGCATTTAACATGTTTAAAGATGAATATTGACATATTAACTAAAAATACAAATCTAATCCAAGTCAGAATTGCAATAAATATAATAAAAAAAAAAACGTAGTGAATTTTAGTAAAAGAGGTGCTGGATACAATTAATCACACAAATCTTATTTGTAACATTGTTTATTCAAAAGTAGGTAGCATTTAAATATATTTAAACATTTCTTGTCAGTTTTGAATGTCAATAAAAACATTTTAATGCCTGTTTAAAGATACAAATTCAGAACCTTTATGTTAGGCACAAATCAATTCACAGTATCTTACAAGTTAGGTATAGGATCTCACAATTATAGGAAAAAAACATCTTGCGTCTTATTTGACTGCATTTCAAGGATATTACACCATAATGGTTGATGAAACTATGTGATTTATAGTAACAACAATTTAAATACAAAATATATAACTAATGAAACATCACCAAAACTGAGACAGGGTATCTCAATACTAAATTGAAGTACTGCATTTCTGTCACTGTCGTCTTCGAAAACCAAAGTGAATAGGGAATTATAGTGATGATAAATCTAGGTCTAAATCTTATTTCAACACATAATAACTTCTCATGGTTATTTATGTAACAAATTGTTTCATTACCTCATCTGTTTTATAAAAACTGAAATTGACAATAATTATTTGACATCGATTATTTTCCAAAAGAAGGAAGAATCTGTTTTCAACTTGCACAACTGCCAAGTTGGTAAATGTTACTATTCAAACCCAATGAATAATAAAAACAGTGTGATATAAACAATCTTCAAATAGAACCACAATCTTCAAGAATACTGCAGCATGTTACACATTTTTCCTTACTGTAAGTGAATTCATGTATTGTAAGTGTTTATTGAGGATCTAATCATAATGCCAGAATGAAAGCGCAGAAAATTTGTTAATGCACAACTTTCCTGCATTGAACTGAACTGTATTGATTTCAAGACTTCGGCTCTGTTAATAATCGTGAATGTACGAAATTCAACAATTCTAAAATAATTGATCAACTTTCAGAATTTAAGCTCTATATAAAAATAAGGTACATATCTTCAAGAGCAGTTAATTAAACTATTTGGCTTCAGTAGAATACATAATGGGAGTGAAATGAATTTTTTCTTTATATTTATGTATTTTTATCTCAAATAGTACAAAAAATTGGTCTGCGATATTAAACTTATGTAAGTTATAAAAAACAATAGTCAATATGGTGTTAAATTTTGGTTTAAAGTAACAGTCGTGAAATTCTGTATCTTTCAACTAGTGCAAAAATGAGATGGTGAAGTTACACATTTAAGATCGTTACCAATGTCTCTAGTTAAAATAACTTGTACTACAATTCATATTCCCACATTCAAGTACTCATCACAGGTAAATCCGATATATTCTTTTTGGAACTAATAGTCCATAAAACTCATGTCTCCCATTCTCAACCATCCCTCACCTCCCCCCTTCCAAATAAAAATAAAGGCAAAACAAATTTCTTTTTGTGGTTTTATTTGACACAACACTTAAACACACTCAATACAGTCTGCAGTAGTGACTGCATTTTGAATCAAGCTAATTATACACCATAGTACACAACAAAGACTTTTAAAACTTAAAATCTAAATAGGCTACAAATTATACAGGTAGACATGCTCAAATATTTTACACCAAATACTAGTACATAATACTGTTTAAGTATGCATTGATATGTATAAATATATCTGCATATACTGAGATTATCATTTCACTGATAATAAAAAAGCATTATTGAAGCAGTTGGCAACCGTTCTTAAGAACAAGCAGCCACTAGCTTACAACAGGCTATGTTAGGCTCCTGTTTGGAAATATTCCCTCCAAAAACTTAATTAATTGAACATTTTTTTTTATTAAAAAAAGAAAGACATTCACATTTTTAATAAATTATAAATACAGAACAAGGTTACAATTCCTTTAATAGTAGCAATCAGTTTAATAAAACCACTACACATATCTATCATATTAACAAAGTAAATATTTTAATGAAAATAATACTATGCAATCACATGCTGGTTAACCATGACCTGTATTTCAAATACTGTAGACACAAAATCATTCTCAAAATTAAGTAATCAATTAATCTTATGAGCACCACTATGAAAGCAGGTAATTCAATATTAATGCTAATCAGTTAAGTACTGTATACACCGAGTAATTTAACCACAACATGTTAACATCTTTAACATGAGCACTGCAAACAATATATTTTTTATAAAAAAAAATTAAGCTTATACACCATAAAATGGTTATATTCACTTGAAAATAGACTTGCTTGATACCGAGTCAGATTGTAAAAACATTATCAGTAATTAATTCAGCTTCATCTTAAATTCTAATAAACTGAAGCAAATTGTTCTTATTTTTACCAAAATATCAATTCTCTGCAGACATGTTGAAATGACTCATTAAATAATACAACTATGAATTTAATCTCCGACAAAAAGTTACTACTTAATAGAAATGTAGAAGACTTTAGACTTAAATCAAACAATATTCTGGAATGGCATATCAGATTGTCATTTGCACCACAAGATGAAAGGAAAATTCAAACTAAGTAAAGTGCATGATTTATCTAAAAAATTCTAAATCAGATTAGTTTGCAGTGAGTGTTCTTGTCCTCAACCATTGAACTGTATATACAGAAAAGTTAGAATTTCAGTGATTCTATCCCCACCCCCTTTTCCCAAATAATACAAATCCTTTAAGACTTGATACTGGTACTCTCACAGTAAGACTGTGCTTGTTTCAATTAATGTATTTTTGGTACACATTAGTCGTTTTGTTCTGCTGCTGCATAAAGTGCAAAACTACTGAATGGTGATCACAGCCAATGTAATGATTCTAAATAAATGAAGAACACACAGGCTGATAACTCAATTTACACATATAGAAAAAAATATATAATTAAATGAAATACCAGAAAAAATGTAATTAAATGAACTTCCGGTATTTCAGCCCTAACTCCAAACGGCATAATCTCATTCTTGAGAAAACGTGATTACATTATCCAGGTAGATTTTTTAGAAAAAATTTCAGGCAATGGCCAGGTCCCTAATAAAATTTTTAAAAATGTTGATAATATTTCAAGGAATAAACCTTAGTTATGTAAGAGGTGAAAAATATGGATTATGTGGTAGGTTTGGATGTGCACACATATTTCCCACTGCCATAAGTCTCACCTCTTAAGAGACTAAATTTTCTTATTGAAATACTATAAAGTGTGTTCATATCTGTGTGTTTGTCCTGGCATTCTTGCATTTATCTGTGGTAAGTAATAGGTTATGTTCCCTATCCTTCCTTGACTTCATTGTCTAACAGCAGTCACCTTTATCAAAATATACTGTTGAACATGATTCATCCATAGATACTTTCTATTTGCTATCCCTGAGGATATAGAGGCTTATTCAAATAAGTACTGGGCCTTAATTTTGTTTTAGAGCAAACAAATGAAACAAGGTAGACCATTATGTCCACATGATAATATTTTCAACCTGCTTAGAGACATAACTACTTCGTGCATGCAAGGAAATTTGTTTTCTTTTGACAGAGATAGTCATACACTGACAAACAGTTTATAACTGAACAAGTGAATGTAGTGATTATACATCAGATTTTCATTTGTCACAAAAGGATGGAACCATACTTCCTTAGACACAACACTCCTCTCATCCATCAGATTTTCTGTATTTGCAACATGGCTTCTTATAATTTTTTATATTGAGGCCATCAGATATTTTCAGCCAGTGTATACCTTGTACAAAAGATAGCAAATGTCACAATACTACTACTTCTCATATGTAATATTTTTAAAAATTAAATTTCATTAACACATAGCATAATCTTCCAATTATAGCTGTAATTGTTTTATGTAAATATATGAAATGTGCTTCAGACATATCTATCAAATATGGAGAAACATCTTTGTTATTGCTCAGTATTTTAATATCCACACAAATCAAATATTTTTTATTAAAATTCATTTTTCTTGCTAAAATTACTTTCAAAACTCGCTGAAAATTTTCTTGGAACCCCCAGAAAGTGGTCACTGCCCTTATTTTGTAGACTCAGTTATGTATAATAGGTGGTAACTGACCAAAATATTTTACTAACATCACTGATTGATGTTAAAGTTATTTTCCACACCCTTTTCACCTTCTTTGATATCTTAAAAGATACATTATGGATGACAGAAGGGGTTACTTAAATTATTAATTTATTATTTAATTTAACTGGAAATGAGTGCAGGTTACTGTAGTTACATTGCGTTGATTACTAGCAAGATCTCCAGTAAATGTAATGACATGTATACACTGATTTATGCATTGAGCCAGTACCGTGGAAAATGGTAGATAACTCAAAACTAGCACATCAGTGGACCACGACTTAAAATAATGTAACATTAATCCATATTATCTGTAAAAGGACAGCATTGACTCATGAAATGAAAAGCAATCTATCCATATGGTTGAGATGAAAGGGGGCACTGAGCAAAAACCTGAACATGCTCTGCAATTAACAGTAACTTGATTTACCGGGAATACCACACATTTCACTTGCACATACGAGTTATTGGCTGACATTCTGCAGCCTTCGCCAAAGAGACTACTGTCTTTGCTGCAATCTATCAGCCGAAAGCTTAGAAGCGCAAATAAAAAAATGTGGCATTCTTGGTAAACAAAGTTTTTGTTAACAAAGATAGCCATGGAATCATAAGCAATCATACTTTGGATTTGCTCTCAACTTATTACACATCTCTGGCATGTAACCAGCAAGGTGCACCTTAGGAGGTTGACTTCTCACAATCTTCAGCAGATCATTGTGACAGAACATTGCTAAAGAGATGACAGCATCTTGTTCGAGCCTGGCACTGCTTTATATTCATATTCATTTTATTCACCATTAGTCAATACAGTGTTTAAATAGGCTTCATTTTCCAAGTTGTAAATTTAATTTTAGTAGAAATGCTAGCTTACCACCGTTCACTTAGCCCAACTGACTTTACTTAATGTCAGGACCAGCGGACAATGTGGGTATGGTGGGTAACAGTACCCACCTGGGGAATTCCAGGTGGGTATTTTACCCACCCGTTATTTTAAAGCGCCTGAGTGTGTATAAAGGAAAGAAATCAGAGAAAGAAAAAGAGAGCAGACCAGCTAAGCATATCAGTTTCATCATTCAAAATGCGTGTAAAATAGACTGTGTACCCACATTCCCACTAAATTTCTTTGATGTTTAACAAAGATCGCCACCCAGCTTATCGCCTACTGAGCTTGATCAAAGGCAAACAATCGTTTTGCGTGAAAGCGAGAATGCTACGGTAAAATATTGCACGTCCAAAACCGCCATGCGTGAAAGTCACCTTAGTGTATTTCGAAGGCACTTTGGCTAAATCCGTGTGTATCATTGTCAAAAAAAGTTCAAATGGATAAATTCGTAGTCAAATTCTAAGGAGAAGTGAAGTGAGTGTAGATAAAGCTAGAAGACAGTAGAACATGGGGGATAAATTTGCATTGTCCTTAGACATAGGTCCACTGAAACTTTAAGAGATAGCCTTGTTTGATCAGCCAACTGTAAAAATGGTGAGTGTGAGTAAAAGTAAATTCGTATTTTTGTTCTTCACTATTCACACAAGTATATAGGTAATGAATATCACACGTTACATTACGGAAGCGGAAGTTAAATGAAAATGTTTTATGAAAATTTCATTTGATGAAACAAATCTTCATTTACTTTCTGATTACTTCTATTTAATAAAAATGTCAAGTGAAATAGTGTTTTTAGATGACCCATGCAAAAATTTCGGGAATACGATGAATAGTAAGGTTGGTGGTTTGTAATAGGACAAAAGAAGAACCACATCATTTGTAGCAATTGTTTATTTGTTTAGTGTAATAGGTACGTAACGAAAGTATATGCGAGTGAACCAGTTTATTAATATCTCTGAGATATATGCTGCTGCTATCTAATGGCTTGGTTCTGAACTGTCTGATATGCACGACTTTCACAGTTATTGCTTTTGTCATCCAAGGGTCAAATACCAAAAAAATTCGATCTTAATTTGTAATGCTGCCCGAGTGAAGACACAATCTTTCAAATATACCTCATTTATCAATTTAAGTTAGGTATTGAGGGATACAAATGGCTCGTAACAAACAAAAAAAAAAGAACATATTACGGAAATATTGATACTTTTGCCCTATATGGGTCAAATTCAGAAGAAGAAAAAAATTCTTAAAATATATTTTGACCACACCAGAGACCTTAATCTTTAAAATGTTACCTAATTTATGTATACCAGATTCATGGTACAAAAAAACTGCATTTTAGAAATATTGATGTTTTTGCTCTTTAAAAAATTACTTTCTTAAAATATAATGTGATGAAAGCAGATACCTTGAGCTTTAAAATTATACCTTATTTATAGATTTCAGTTAGGTATGAATGTAGATAATGGCTTGTGGGGGGGAAAAAAACACCTTATAGAAATAATATATATGATTTTAATAATCAAATCAGTCACTAACTGACTTTTAAGTAAAATAATAATTACAAATTTTTCTAATTACTGTAACTAATATTCAAAAGCTAAGAATGGCAAGTTAAATTTTAAGAACAAAAGCTTAGCAGCCTTTTCTCATTTTTGATCATTTCTTTTTCATCAAAAATAAAGGGTGCTTCACCGAACAATTTTTCACTAACACTGACAGGGCGAGCTGACAAAAACCTGTGGAGCATTATTAGGCTCTACTTTTGATGAATATCTTATTTGCAACAACTATTGGACTAGACTAACACTGATATTTTTTTTTCTTCTTCCTGCGACTTACGACCTGCATTTAGTTTTTCACACTCTTTAAACTCTACTGGATTCATAGATTTCAAATGACTTTTAAAGCAATGGTTGTATGGTAGAAATTCTTTTTCACATAACGTTCACTTTATGAAAGATTCAATATTTTTTTACGAAAAATCTCAAGATTGATCTTGTATTTGGTTTCATTTTGAGACACACTACTGATTATACACCAAAATACATACTTAGTGGATAAACAATAGAAGACTGTAAACAGCTGCAGGGTGATCTAGATAGGGTAACTAGCTGGGTGAGTCAACATGGATGACGATAAATGCAAAGAAGAGTCAGCTTATTAGGTACACAGATAAAAAGTTAGAGGTTGATTAAAACTTAACTTAGTCCACAACCTGAAGGTTGGTTAGATCCTCATTAAGGAGGCATACTAAGCCATTGTGTCAGAGGTAGGACTACCAGTTCCTTTCCTCTGGGACCTAAAGTTTAACGTTGAATCCGAACCACGGAGCGGCCTGGTGTAGCTCATTTGTTCAAACACAACTCTCTAAATTCATGCACCTGCCGGGACCAGAGCAGCAAATGTTTTGAAAGCAAGCACCTTAGCCACTGAGCTACCAGACCACTCAAAAGGTTGATTATGATTATAAAGTGGGCAAGGAGCTACCTATTGAAGACTCAAAATGTAAATATCTTGGCATTAGATTTGATAGCAAACTTAACTGGGCAGGACACACTGGACAGGTGGTAGGGAAAGGGTTCAAAATCCTTCACCTGTTGCAAAGAGGGATGAGGGGATTCACTAGAAAAGTAAGGGAATTGGGGTACAAAACTTTGGTCAGACCACTGCTGGAATATGGTGGTGTAGTTGGGGATCCACATATTGGGTATCAAATACAGGAGTTGGAGGTGGTGCAGAGGAGGGCTGCCAGGTTTGTCTTTGGAAATTACGGCAGAACACAATCGGTAACTAATATGATAAAGGAGCTGGAGTGGGATTCATTGGAGGATAGAAAGAGGGTGAAGAGAGTCATAGGAGTGTACAAAGCCTATACTGGTGATGAAGCATGGAAATATATTGGTGGAAAAATTAAGAGGGGTGCTTGGATGGGTAGGGTTGACCATGAGCACAAGCTGGCACTTGATTTCAGGCATAAGGGTGTGAGAAAATTTTATTTCGTAGGAAAGGGAATGAGTGACTGGAATAAATTGCCAAGAGAAGTGATGAACAACTTACTGGAAACACTGAAAGAATTTAAAGTAAAAATTAGTAAAGGACAAAAGTAGGTTGGAAGGGGAAAGGGAGGGAGTGTAGGAAGATTGCCACTGGAGCGGGCGCTCCATCGCAATTTTATCAATTATCAAACTGTCACGGCATTATTTTTCTTCATACTAGCAGACACTGAAGCATTAAAAAAATGTTGATAATATCAAAGTGGTACAATTGATATTAACAGCTTATTTAAAACAGATGTTTGATAACCGTACAAAGTTGTCAAAATTATTTGGTACCTTGCAGGCCTTTGCGAGAAAAGGTCTTTCAGTTTTTGCATTGTGCAATTAATACCGAATAGTATATTAAGAAATAAATTTTGTATACAACTAAAATTTATTGAATAAATTATATGATAAATGTTTTAAATTAGTTTTGTAGTTTTTATCCCAATGAATTTCTCTTATGAATTTGTATGATTATGGCTATTGCCATTTATAAAATAAAATTTATAAATCACCAGAAGATGGCGACAGTGAATGTGATCGCTGAAATAGTGTGGTAACACTTTGTTACCTCGGCTAGTTACCCGAGAGTATTTTATAAATTCTCAACACCGAGAGAAACTTCATTCTTATGTAACTATTGTTATTATTATTATTATTTTAGGTAAGATAACCAAACAACATTTTCAAGGCCCACACTCCCCCCCCCCCAAAAAAAAACAATGCTTGACTACCCACCCGGGCCTAACATGAAACGCCGGCCCTGCTTAATGTAGCCAGATTGAGGTAGCATTTATTCCTACATTATTGTACAAAGTACCAGGATGAGTTTTATTTGTATGTTTTGCACTCACTCTTTGCCTGAACATTTTGTAAAAACTGTTAATTGTAATCAGGATTTTCACACCATATTTCAGTTGTGCACCAATACACTTTGCCACAATTTTTCTTGAAGTTACTGATGTTTACCCACATTAGAAACATATTAATCACCTTCTGAGAGTCTAAGAATGTACATTGAGATAACCCATACCCACTGTCTAGTCATCATATGGTTGACCTCTCCGGAACAAGAGAAACCCTCCACCTCTTTACCTTTACCTGCTCAGCATATGTAATACTGCAGCCATGTAAACAACCTTCTTATCAAAGAGGTGGCCGTGCCCAGAGTTTTTATTTTTTATGTCATGATATACTTTACCCATTTCTCTCTGTCAAAATATCTGCTGTGTCCATAGTGCAAATTATATAAATATCTATAAGTTTCTGAGTGTATGATATCGCAGGTGCAATGGAAAATATCGCAGGAGTCTCAATTGTTGTATCGAGAGTCGGTCATGGGAGTATGCACGGGTTGGACATGTCAAGATGACACTGGAAGTGCACAAGTTTAATGTGAATTGTAAACCGCAAGCATTGTCACATAATGACCGAGCCGTTTAAGAGAAACAAAGAGAGGATATACTGTGGACATAGTATATTAATGTGAATTGGGAGTGAATATAACTTTCAATTGGCAGCATTGTTATATCGCCCAGAATGTGAAACAGAACTGTGTTTTAATGATTGTCCATGTCAATTTTTACCGGGGTTATGACTCAATTTCATCAATCCTTTTCATGAACCTAGCAACTTTGAAGAAGTGTCTGGTGGCTAGCGCTGGCGAATGTATGTTGTGTTTAATAAAACTTTTGTGATCCACGAGTAACTACATGTGTGAGTCAACTTTTATCTGTAGCCTGTAGTAGTACCTAAATATGACTTATTCTACTTTTCACTAGGCATAGAACACTGGACTGACGACTGTGTCAATAGAATCTGCAAATGTGTAAAAGCTGGAACAGCTATACTAGTAGTAGCATGTGACAGCATATGAATCATTAATGTTAAAATAAGCCCCACGAAATCAGAATTGTGTTACAGCAGGGAAATGAAAAAATATATTTTTTGACCACGTTTATTTCTATCGAACCCCCAAACACAATTTTGCAAAATGTTAAATTCAGTTTTGGATCAGCAAAACACATAACATGCAAATTTGAAATCTGAAACTTATTCTGCTTAAGAGCTGAAGGTCTGTAACAGACAAACGGGTGGACAGAAAAGGAGCATAAGCAAGATGTCTCCATTACCTATTGGTTATGGAATCTTAAAACAGGTATAGGCCCTGTCAGGTTATGGTTCCTAGTTTTTACAGGAATACATTGGTAAAGTAAAAAATAATTGTGGATCTCATTTTAGATGAGGAAATTCATTTTTTGCTACTTATCAGTCTATGTAGGACAATTCTATGATGTGTGTGTAATTTTATATATATATATGTATATATGTGTATATATATATATATATATACCTGCAGCGAGGTTAGTACATCAGAGTTTCTTAATGAATGTTAGACCTATGCACATATTGCCAATAGCAGCCCAATGTCTTTGGAGAACACTTAGCATTTGAAACATGAAGTATTCATTTGGCACTTTTGACAGAAATAAATGGTTTACAGAATGAATTTCATTTCTATGACTACAGTCATACTGGACATCCACCAAACACATAGTCTGTCAGGTAGGTGCAGTTATTTAGAGTGACCAACAATAGACTTGTATTATGTTGCAGTAAACAGCAATGCCACTTTTGGCTTGTTGATCATACTAGTTACTGCTATTTCTCCCTGTAACTAACGATTATAAAACTCCTATAATTCAAACTCAGACATATCACTAGCCTCGCTAAAAAGTTTTTGTAAAGTACTGTATTGAAATACTGATTCCTATGTTTTTGTCTCAT
The DNA here is from genome assembly GCA_031002005.1 of Vandiemenella viatica. Classification (NCBI taxonomy): domain Eukaryota; kingdom Metazoa; phylum Arthropoda; class Insecta; order Orthoptera; family Morabidae; genus Vandiemenella; species Vandiemenella viatica. The sequence goes on from CM061921.1 coordinate 243,954,617, forward strand.
TTCAAGTCAGGCTGCACAAATTTAAAGACTGATTCAGGTCAAATGTGATTCACAATCCAGTGACAACCATGGGAACCAATAACAGGAAGTTAAGTTGTGTCTGTAATGTAAGAAATTTACTGTGGCAACAGCCAAGTGCATGTGCACACCTTAATTAAAATTGTTTCTTGTGGAACATGTGTCCATTGGTAGTCTTTACTCTATAAATCAAATGTAACAATAAACATTTAACATTAATTTATGAAAACTGATAGAAGAAATTCTTACAATTTCATAAAGTCATGTCATACAGCAAAAGGATTCAATTTAAAATTAATACAACTAGCATCAATTAATAGATAAACCAATGCCAAATCTAAAAATATCCCACACACTCAAGCAAAAAGAAAGTGTGCTTACAAGAGAAGTGTACAGCATGAGACAAATATGTATCATTTATGGGTATGTCTATGATCTTAGTCTAGCTGATTGTTTTCCCTGTATTACATGAAATTTCCCAATCATAATAATGATTATTATTCCACCAGGTCTCTCTTCAAACAGAACCTAAGCAATACAGACTACTGATCAGTTCACAATAACCATTCACAACACCATTTAATCACTTGTATGTGGTTCCATGGATATCACTCAATTGCTCTTTTCTACTGTAAATAAGTTTCCAGACATGGAGCAAGCAACTTAAAATGGCACAACTCTCTCCTGTCCTGCATATGCAGCAGAATAGTTCACCTCTGGCGTAACAATTTTTTTGGCTATTGAGTAGTATAAATAGGTGTAAGATGTGTTTGATAAATTTAGAGCCACACTATTTCCAAAATTTTTGCTGCCATCAGGTTTTCTGGAGTTATCCACAAAATGCAGTCAAATTTACAGACATATCAACAACAAAAATAGAGCATTTGGTAGGTAATTTACCCCACAAAATGAGAAAAATTTACCTCGGCAAAACTGGATTGTACTATCATGAATGTGCTAGAAAATGGCCATCACAAGCATACTATTGTAAGCTTATTTTCCACCAGAAAATGCACTACATTTCAACATGGCTCTGTTGATGAGAAAATTAATAATTTAAATCAGAATGGTAATTTTTTGGTTATCAATGTGGAACATCACAGTTTTACTGTAGTGAGAAAAAAAATTTTTTTGCTTGTTTTATATTTATACAAATTCTCAAAACTGGTACTATACATTTTGCTTTTTTTGTGGCTGTTAAAAATGTTTGGATTTATATGTTTATATTTTTGAAAATTATGTTGCATTATTATTTTTAAAAATATATATATATAATATAGAAATATTTTTGTGGTTCTGGCACAAGATGCAAATTCATAAAATATGGATACAACTAGATTTTTGGACCCATCAAAATTCCCCAAACAACTTATAATTATGTGGGTTCATTTTCAAGGAAAAACATGTGAAATTTTAATTTTTATCATTGATTCATCAAGTAGTACACAAGTTTTCTTTTTGGTCCACAACTGTGACAAAAACATCATCATCGTCCTTTCCAGTAGTAGGCCTAGTGTCATGTTATGGTCTCCGACTATATCATAGGGGTCTGGTGGCTCAGTGGTTAAAGTGTCCGACTGAAAACTGATAGGTCCCAGCTCCGAATCCTGGTGTCAGTTGGGATTTTCAAAAGCCCTTAACCTCACTTTCAACTCTGGCGCAGCTTCCTGTGTAATGCGAAGTATGCCAGAACACTTCCATGGTTCGAATACCATATTAAGCTGTAGGTCCTCTATACCTGGTAGGACTACTAGATTAGACACTGGGTACATTGCTTGGTGAATTGTAAACACTGTCACCCGATGGACAAACAATCATTTGTGATCTCCTAGCCAACAATGACATATGATGACTTTTGACCATATCTTTAAAAAAAATCTGAAGCAAAATTTAGAACTGTATAACTCATATTTTATGAATGAAACTTCTTTGCATACAAGAACACTTAAAATAAGTATGGGGGTACCGACATCACTACCATTAAATAGAATCGCCCATATTTTTTTTATTAATCTAGAAGCAAACCATGCATATTCAATAATCTTTGAAAGAACTGGTAAACTTGAATGATGGTGCAAAATTGAATGAATTATTATAGTGTTGTTATGTGATGCCATTTGCTGTTGATCTTGTAATAACATCAGTAAATTTTGAAGCCTTTTGGAAAAAAATAAATTTTATGACAAGAATAAATAACAAGGCTGACTTACTGGAATGATGGTGTAAATTTTCCAGGATTATAATAGAAAATTAAGGCATGGTGAACTTGGGCTGATCTCAAATCTAAAATCAAATATGTTTGTGTACAATTAAGGTTGTAATATTGTTTTTAAATATGTTGTATAGTATAAGCCACATCGCTTCTCTTAGAACAAAAAGAATTATAATGGTATTTAAGTCACCAACCCATTTGAAATTTTTAAGTTTCTCAAGAATGGAGCCATATTATAAATAACCGAGTCATACATAAAGAAAGGAGTTGCTCACCTACACATGAGAGAATTTCCATCTCAATTGGTATTCTGGTGCACATAATCTCCCCTTGTGAGAAGTATGTTAAGTATATACCTAACGTGTATATAGGACTGTATAATTAAACATGCATACAGAGAAAATGCAAGCAGATGGCAGAAACAGGGCCGGCGTTAGGGAGGGGTAAACGGGTCAAAAGTACCCGGGCCCACCGGCTGATGGGGGGCCCCGAATACCGATGGCCATGAAGACAGGAATCCACCCATTGTTTGTAGAGCTAAAAAAAAAAAAAAAAAGGTCGCCCATTTTTTACCCCGGGCCCGAAATTCCTAGCGCCGGCCCTGGGCAGAAAGTAGATTAAATTGTCACAACTAAAATGTTCATTTAAATTTCTTATTTGCTGTGATAACTGAATTAAAGTTGGGAAAAGAATTCAAATATAAAGGGAAATGTTACAATGTTAGCAATCTAATAAACTTAATTAAACAGAAAAAAATAAATAAACCCACCATGACATTTCCCACTTCCAGAAGATTTTTGATCTGTATGGGAAAGGGTAATGGGGATTTACCAATACAATTTAACAAATTAGTAATTCACATGAAACTTCCTAGCTATTTTCCCAAACTTAAAAACAAATATGCTTTTCATAATTTTACAGTACCTGTTTATTAATGAACAACATAAGCATTTACTTAAGTGCTTACACAGTTTGCAGAGTTAAATCAGCCATATAGATATTGTCTATATCTTGACAGATTTCATGGTTCCCTAAAGAGAAGGCTATCTAATCCCAATGTGAATGGAGTTTCCAATCATTTTGTTCTTGTTTAAAGATAATGTCAAAATACAGAAACAAAAAACAAAAAAAATTGAAAATTAATGATATAAAAATAATCAATATATTTAACTTTGCTCACTGTATTTAAAACCTACTACATCAACTGAATAGAGATGCTCAGAAGATTAATGTGAAAACCACATCATAAAATCTTATGGTAAGAGCACCGTTGATAATGTCAATTTTCAAATCACATCTTCTGTGCAAGTGAAAATTTATTTTATTACAGTCATAGCAGTAAATTGCCATTTGGCATTAAGAGACTAGTTTATCTTGGACCAGCCAACATTGTTGAGTTATTTGTTCCATTTAAGCATTGTTCTGTTGACTCAGCAATTTTGTCAACTATAGATTTTTGCTCAGTATCATTAATATGAATATCAGCAACTGGATTCATGACTGTATACACAACATTCCTTGGATTGCTACTGCTTTGCTGGTAAGAATTTAAGTTGAGCAGAGAAGAATTAGTGTTGGTAACTGCAACAACATTGCTGTGAGTAGGCAAATTACTCGTTTCCATTTGTTCAAGAAAATTAGCAGGTTTCAGAGCCACCTCATTCCCATGAATATTGTCTGACGTAACATTATTATGAGATTTCTTTTCAGTTACATCATAAATTTTTGATACAAATGATTTTTTAGATGGTCTGCCTTGATCAGTTGGAACGATATCACAATATACTTCATTTGTTATAGGAGGCCATAGGCAGTCACCCCTCAAAATCTCTTCTATCAACAAATATTTTTTAGTTCTACCTTTCCCTGGAAATTCATATCTCATTCGCCGTATAACAATATGGTCAACAACAAAATATTCAAGTACAGCAGATATAACGAAATTTCCAACTGCCATCACAAGCATTACTAATCTGTACGTAATATTTGGAGGAAGTACAAGTTCAAACAATACTTGCAGTTCCTCAAAAGGAAATAAAATCAGATACACTGTAAAGAATAACAATATGAAAAACACAACAGAAAACCCAATATTTAGAAAAATTATTTTCCTATATGGAGGCCCCTTAGAAAATATAAGAGCTAATATAATGTACTGGAAGCTGGATATTGCAAACAGTGAATAGTTTTCATAGCATCCAACACTAGCATCTTCATCTTCACGGACACTTGAGTTAAAAGGAACAAACCAAGGAGCCTGCTGTATAATAAAAAATGAAGCAGTCTGAAAGAATATGATGGTTACAGCCTGAGTTAATAATGAAAGCACACATGAGAAAGAAACCAATGAAAGAACAGGAGGCTGTTTAAATAATGGGCCATCATAGGCTTCACATCTGCCAAAAAAGAAAGCAAATACTGTAATTATGAATAGGTCAATATACAAGTATTCAATATCTGTCAAGTTACTGTCAATTGAATACAGTATCATAACAGATACAAACTGTGTTAAACTGTAAGCAGCCATATATTTGAATATGCCAAAAGATGTGACCAAGGCAGCACGTCCTTCTCTTATCAGGTCTGGCACACAAGAGATGTTTGCTTCTTTTGATGTGAAAGGAGATGCAACCGAAGATTCTGCTTCAGAGAGTGATATACCTGCATGTGCTGCTTTCAGCGCACCACAGTCATTTGCTCCATCACCGCACATTGCTGAAAATGGTATGTACTTTTCAGTTTTTCATTCTTTAATGAGTAAAAGTCATTGAATAAGTTTAGTTACATTCAAAATAAATACATTTATAGAACACAATATTTGTTATGCTGCTCTTATAGTACACATAGAAAATTTTTAAATTTTACCCCACGGCTATTAATTGCACCACAGAAACACTTCCACAGATTCTTAGTGAAGTATGCCAAATTTGAAATATCATATAAATATACGAAACTGGCTTCTGTTTAGTTAAATGTCACATACAACAACTTTGTATTAAAATAGAAGAAGCAATCTTACCAACATAATACCCCAAATCTTGTAATCCTTGGACAATTTGCTGTTTCTGTTCAGGACTTGTTCTCGCAAAAACAGCACCCCGAGCGAGAATTTTAGGAATTACATCAACAAATTCACTTCTCAAGACACTCCATGTTTGACCATCCAATGCAAATAGGTAGTCTGCTTCTCCTGACACTCCTTGAGGTACACTTTCCACTTCACTGCCAGGACTAGTGAGGTATTGCGCACCACTCATTGAAGAAGATTCTAAGCTATAACCACTTGTGATGCTATTACTGTTTGGCATTCCTCTGGTCACTTGTGCATTTGACTGTAATAAATATAAAAATTAAACTAGGGCAAATTTGCATTTTGATTTGCTCGAACTGTAAAGAAAAACAAGTAATCTGAATGTGAGTAATAATGGTGTGACAGTGAGTTAGCTGGTACTAGTGAGAATGGATAGTGCACATTACCCAGTATTTACAGTTCCTGATTTACCTTCAAATTTGAGCCCAAAATTCATCTCTGACGGTTTATATTCTAAATACAAACAAGGATAGCAGTAGGAGGGTAATCACAGCACAATTATCAATGTTTACTCTGATGTAAACTTCAGAGCAGCTATCAATATAGTTGAGATTGGTGTCATAAGTGTTAGTATTAGTACACATAACCAATTTTAAATACTTTGAATACAATCTGACAGTACACCAAGGATCAGAACAAGAAGCAAAAGCAACAACTGATTTTTTTTATATTCCTTTCAGTAAGAGGCGGACTGCTCTGTCATGGGAGCAGGCATTATGAAATTAAGACAATCAGATGATACATATTGATACATATTGTTGGTTTGGTATTACTATATGTAATGGAAGTTTGTATCTCAGAGGAGAACACAATAAAATTAAATGTGCAAAAACAATTTGCTTATAGACTATAATATATGGGTCAAATTATCATGCAATAAAACTGACTTGATGGGAATATCCAGTGTCAGCATGGGGCAGGAAGGAATCAAACCAACAAGCTGAGAAATATTGATACTAGGTGGAATGTGTATATTACAAGTGTGATACAACTTTTGCCATTTTTCTGAAAATGGAGAAAGGTTATTATCTACGGTGAACACCAACATCTCAGTGATTGAAAACAAAAAGTAAAAGAGGAACATTACTGAAGCTTGTATCTTATGTAGCAAGTCAGTTACTGTCAAGATCCAAAACTTTTTGTCACAAACTATTTCTATGGGGGGTTTTAGGAATTTAAGAATCTTTACCATGGGAGCAACAATAAGTAAAATCAGCAAACAAACAGCAAATTTTTGTGGTCCTGTTTGTGAAATATATTACAGAAAACCACCTAAGAACCATCATTACATAACTTGCTCCTTAGATCTAATATGGCAATGTCTGAAAGCTATAAGATAAGCAGTTAGGTAATAGCTTTCTTATATTATTATGCAGAAACACAGATGTACACTCTTTCTCATTATATGTTGTTATAAAGTGTAAATTTGAATGCCTCAATAACAGAGGATATGTACATCTGAAAAAATTTATGTCAGAGAGAAGAGACAAAAGATGTTTGTTGAGACGTTTTCATAGGTTAAGTCCACGGAACACATGTTAGTAATTAAACTAGGAAGTGGTGCCTCTTGTGGTGTGGAGTGTGTGCTAGTGAATACTAGTTTCTTATTTGAAGAATATATCCAACGATGCCGTGTGTGCAGGTTCTGATCCCCATTAGTAGTTTCTGTTGCAGAAACAGCCGAGGTGAACATAAGATATGGTGCAATGGACTTTACAAGCAGATATAAATATGAACTTTAATACCATACTAATGCAAGAAACAGAAGTATAATATCTTACCTGATACCCAGTATTTATGACCCACCCTCTCCAAATAAAAAAGTGGGCACATTTGCATCCTTTTCAAGTGCCAAATACATAAATTGTCAGTTCTTATTCAGTTTACAATTATTTAAAAGAGCACTGTCCAAATAGTTGGCGAAAAAGTAAACTACACTCTAGCCTGGGAACTTATAGCACTTGAAAGCATGAAAGAGAAAGTGTTACAGAGTTCTCAGCTATTTATCTCTAACTAAACAATTCTATATACATAATTATACCATTTGTTCCTGTCTGAGCAATTTCAGGACAGTCTGGTGATTGCATTCAATAATATCTCAGTTAACAAAATAATCAAAACTACAAGTTACATTAAACTAATCTAAACTGGTCTTCTAAGTCCCTTATACATTGAAATATTTGATCTGACACTGTTGCATTATTTAATATTTATTAGGAGTAGATGCCTATATAGAGCTTATTGTTTTGACCTTCATACTAATATAGTTCTCCATTTTGTTCCTCTCATACTTTTTTTTTTTTTTTACTTATGGATTTAATCCTCATTGATGTCGAGGTCAGAGGTGGGGTGTGACTGGGGACCAGGAATGGGAAGGAATTCAGCCATGGCCTTTTAAAGGAAGCATCCTGGCATTTGCCTGGAGTGATCTGGGGAAACCATGGAAATCCCAAATCTGGATGCCCGGATGGGGATTTGAACCAGCATTGTCCCAGATGTGAAGCCATGCTTGGTGTCTAATATCTTGATGTCCATATTGTCATAAACGGTTGAAGTAAAGTGATTCATAAATCAGTTGCATTACTTGAAGCTCAGTAACCAAGGCAACTTCTCACTGCTGTCGTAATCATTTGTAAGTATGGAAAAAAAAGTGGGGGAGATGTTAGAGGGAGGGAGAGGATATATGAATTACAATGACTATATTTGAAAGCTAGGTCGATAAGCAGTAAATTAATGGAATTTCAAGCAGTTACTGGAATTATTACAATAGTCGATTAGGAGAAGTTACTATAAAGAGAAAATACATTAATTAAATGCAGCACTACACTGTAAATGTCACAGTAAAATGAAAAATAATAAGATATGGCTGAAAAATCCTCATTGGTTTCATGTAATGTGTAGTACAACAAGAGCATAAAAGATAGCTTCTACTGAACAGCTACTTATGGCTGATGCTCAGAGGCATTAGGTGAAATACTGGTAAAAGAAAAACCTACAAAGCACAATAACCAGTTAAAAACAGACGAATCATATATTTTTTTTTTTTTTTTAAACTGGGGTAAAATAATTTTAAAAGATGATTGAATTTCAGTTGGAATTATTCCTACTAAGGCTTTGTATACTCTACAGTGTGTCTATTTCATTTATAAAATTTCAGTGTAGCAAAATGGTGTAAACAGAAAGAAATCATTCAACAAATACATGACACGGTTTTAGAGGATTTACAAATAAACCAATCTGAATAATTGAGGACTTTTGGCATTTCAAAATGTAACAGGATTTTCTAATGTAGTAAGAGTGGTAGACAAGGAGGGTCTCCGTATAGGAAAGGAAACAGAAAATGTGCAAGAGCTCACAATGTCAGGAATTGCTAATACTGTCAATGAGTTCATGGCGGGTGATACTGAATCTGAGTACACTCATTGCCGGATCTGGGAATTTTCTGAGCCGGGGCAAAAACAGAGATTGCTGCCCCATTGAAATTATTTTCCTGCCCTCATTGTCACCACCCCAAGTGTTGCTGATCTGATTGCCGCTACCCCAACCGTCGCTGATCCGATTGCAGCCACCCCAGGTGTGTCTAATCCAATTGTTGGAGCAGTAAGCAGTAGTAGAGCTGCCTTTCAAACATGAAATTGCCACCTTCCTAAAGTTGCCATCCGGGGCAAGAACCCTGGTTTGCTTTCCCCCAGATCTGGCTCCAATTACACTCAGTTTCAGATGTCACTGACTCGGCAATAAAACAGGGCAGTAAAGATGGATTGATTTAAAAAGTGATATTTGAGCAGTTATTCACTCTAAACAATTTTACTAGTTTTTGTAAATATTTCCTAATTTTGCTGAGCATTTTCTATACTTTCAAACTTCAAAAACTGCAGAGTGAAAGCTCAATGAATGAACTGTTTATTCTATCACTTATTTTTTTTTTTTAAAAGTCTCTAGATAATTATTGCATATTCCTATCCATGTACTGCTGAGATTTGTCAAGTTAATCAGACTTACTGGTGTTACATGAGGACAATCCTGTATAAACATACAGTAGTCTAAACCTTTTATGTGCTAAGAAGTACTTACGGTGTTGGTTTGGATATAACGAGATGTTGCATTAGTGAAGAATAATTTTGCAGCTTGAGTGTGTTTTGATGGTTTGCCATGCACCATAACAACCCTCTGTGATGATTCTACAATGCCACATTCTCGTGCTACACTCACTGCTGTCAAGAGGTTGTCTCCTGTAAAACATTAAATAATTCAAATTAAAAAAAAAAAAACTGTTAAAAAATTGCAAATTAAATTAAGATGAGTAAAGCAAGATTCAGTTTTCCAACTTTTTCTTAAAAATATGGGTAACCTTGAAATTTAATGTTTCAATGTTTCATTTACTTGAGTTACCTGCTGTTTCATTATATTAAGATTTAATATTAGACTAGTTAAGTTATACAAAACAATTCCTAAATAAATTGGCCAAGAGTATGCATTGAGAAATGGTATCAATAACTGATGAAGACAGCAGAGTCAGCTGTTGAAACATCGTTTTTACACCACCATCCGGCTGGACACCCGAGAAGATTTTGTTGCATCCATACACCGGGAAAGTCTCCACTCACACATCAATGAATCTGTTTTAAGGGAATGTGGTCAACTACTCCTCTCTTGAGACATTGACTTTAAATTAACAGTCAATTTGTTAAATTAAACAGAGATTAAGAGTTGAAATGCTTAGTATTTTATGAAAAAAAAGCTGAGGAAATTACAATAAAAGCTCAATCAGAATAAGTTCCTAGGGAATTAAATGGGAAACCTTCAATCATACAGGCTATTTGTGTTTATGTAGTTTTTTGTTGTAACAGCTCTCCTCCCTTCAACTCTGGTAAGTGATGGGTCTGCTTTATCTTTCATTTCCACATTAATAAGGATAATAATATTTTTTTCTTAAAACAAAGGAGCTAACTTGTACATCAAAATGAAACCCATATGGATGGATTTGCATTCTTTCTCTAACATAACTAAAAGTTCATCTGAGGATGTTCATCACATGTATTATAAAAAGGAAGGTAATAAACTGATTTATATAAGTAAAAACATCTTACTAGCAAAAGTGTAGAAAGAACAAAGGACAGGTAAACATTTTGCCTATTGTACTCAAATACAAAAACACACTTGTTTCTTGGTTGGATATGCGTTTCTTCTTATCAAGGTGTAAATATAACAAAATTTCAAATAAATTATTCATAAATTTAACAATAAACATGTATCATAGTTACCTGTGATCATGACAGTCCGAATATTAGCATCTTTCAGCTGTCCGATAACCCCCACTGTTTCAGGCTTAAGTCTATTTTCCAAAACAATTAGACCCAAAAATATTAGATTTGATTCCACTTCTTCTCTTGGGATTCTTTGGGTTTTAACATAACTAATTTTTGGTAATGGTTTATATGCAATTGCAAGAACTCTATAGCCATCTTGAGCATATTTTTGCAACACTGCATCAAAATCTTGAGGAACTAAAAAACAAAACACAGTAATTTCTGAAACAACCAATCAGAATTACATTTTCAATTTCATAGAAATAAATTTATTTTCAGCAATATGTAAAATAATGGTCACAATGCTACAATAAACTGGGTGGCATATAAAACTTGAGAAAGTTCTCATTCAGGCTGTGTCATAATAAACAAACCAATCAGTTGCAATATCAGCCACAGTTAAAACCAGCTGTGAGGCAGGTAAATGTGGAAGCAGAAGCACTGCTTGAGCTCCACCTGAATTATATCATGGCAGTTGTGCCTGTGGATACCAATGGTAGATGGGGTTTTTCCAGGCATGGCATACATTTAAAACAGAAGGGGGTTACTGCCCGAGTTGTTAGCTTAGGGTGTAAGGGAGGGCACACACAGTTACCATGATGTTAAAACTGGGTCTCATAGTTTTTGAGGTTAGAGGTAACTGGTGAGGCAGTAAAAATAGGTAACCAAAGGGGCACTGAATGATGCATGATGGCAGAAATTATAAATACCAAGGAAATAGTTGAAGCTGATGAAACAACAAAATGGGTGGCCAACACAAGGAGGTGAAGAATTACATTGATAATATTACAAAGTCAGTTATGTATGAGTAAATGAACAAAGATTTAGGTTTTTTTCTTTTTTTATGGCTTTCTACATCAATGGCATCAAGGACATTAGAGAAAAGAAAGGCCTGGGGACAAGAAACAGGAATGAAATTGGGAACTATACCAGCTTTTGCTTGTTGTGACTGGGGGAAAATTGAAATCTGTGTAGCCAGATGGGGATCTAAACCCACATCATACCAGATGCCAGGCCAGAGTGATACCACTCATCCACCACTTTCAGTAAAGTAATAGATTTCGATAACTTAACAGAGATACAAAACCACAAATAATTATAGGTTATAGTATTGGCTAAAGGATGGAAAGCTAGGCAATGATGTTTTCCTGATGGTTATTAAGTTTACTGCAGGGATAGAGGAGGAATTGGTGAAGGGATTTTCATACTGGTGAGCTAAGATTACTGAAGTTTGCTGGTGTCCATAAATCACATTCATCAGTTCAGATTTCTAGGGAGATAAAAAAAAATAGGTTCTTGGATGCTAACTATGGTGGAAGAATGGATGATGAGACTCTTGCGGAAAAAATTAAATTCATATTCTGAGGTCGGAAGTGAGTGTAAATAGGTAATTACTGGTGGAGCTTTAAATTTACCGGAAGTGAAAAGGGAAGGAATAAGAGTAATAACACAAAGGAATGGAGAATTGTGAATATCTTAGTGAGAAAAGGAGTAATTACACAAGTGATCAAATAGAACACAAAGGGACCAAACATACTGTATATTCCCTTATAAAGTCAGAATTTTGTGTGGGTTCATGTTACAGAAGGAAAAAGTGATCATGAAGCAGTAATGATCGATATAAGAGGGTTCAGTACAGCCGTGGCAAAAAAGTGAATGTAGTTATAAGTAATAGGACTGCTTGCATTATGTACAGCACTGTCATCACAAGTAGCCACCATTCAAAGTCAACTAGTTTTAGTTAACTGCCTGCTTACTGTGTGTGAGGCTATTCTCTGCTTGTGTTTGTGAATGTTTAAAATGTTTTTGAGAAAATGAGAACACTACCAACTGTGAAGTGAGATCTGTCAGACATTCATTAACATAGGAAATGTGCTATAATGTGATATTCACAGTCAAATCAAAGCAATTTATTGAGACAGTGCAATGGATGAATCATTTGTTTGCCAATGGTGTCAAAAATTTAACTCTAGGAGAGAGAACGTCTACAATGAAGAGTGAACAGGATACCTGTTTGGTCATTACAGACATCTTAAGGAAATCAGCAAATGAATTAAAAGAGACCAATCAGCATATCAGTAAGCAATATTCATATCTTTCATGTACTGTTTTTCATGAAATTGTGAAATATTATTTGAAGTACATAAAAAAATTTCCAAGATGGGTCCCATGTATGTTTAAAGATGAAAAAATGAAGCTAACTGGTGCAGCATTGGATATTTTGGAAATTACTGCATTGAAGGAGACATTCTACTGAAACATATTGTTACTGGGTACAAAACATGGATATCTTATTCAACATCTGAGAGCAAATTTAAGTCAAACTCTCACAGACCAGAAAATGGGAGTGCCACAAGGTAATGTATCAAGACCATTTCTATTCATTATTCTAATGAATGACTGTGTTAATGCTTTACAGTCAGAAGTCAGTTTGCAGATGGCATAATGTTATATAATAAGCAGAAGAAAACTGAACTGCTGGAGGGTGACCTGGGCAGGATATCTAGCTGGGAAGGTTAACATGGAATGAAAATAAATGCAAAGAAGAATCATCTTATCATATAAAAAACTAAAGGTTGTTTACAATTATAGGTTGGGGAAGGAATTACTTGTTGAAAGCATGAAATATAAATATCATGGCAATAGATTTGATAATAAACTCAAATGGGCAAGACACATTGGATTGGTGGTAGGAAAAGGTTTCAAAATCCAACATTGATTGGAGAGAGTGATGAGTGGATGTAACAGAGAAGTGAGGGAATTGGGTTACAAAACTTTGGTCAGACCACTGCTTGAATAAAGTGGTGTAGTTTGGGACCCACATTTTGGGCATAAAATACAGAAGATGGAGGAGGTGCAAAGAACAGCTGCTAAATTTGTCTCTAGAAATTTCTATGCAAGAAAATCAGTAACTGATACGATAAAGGAGCTAGAATGGGTAGAGGAAGGTGAAGGTGAGGAGAGTGCTGGGAATGTACAAAGCATATATTGGTGATGAGCACTGAAAGATATTGATGAAAGAATTAAAAGTGATGCTTGGAAGGAAAAAGATGACCATAATCAAAAGGTGGCACCAGATTTCAGGCATAAGGATGTGGGAAAGTTTTTTCCTAGGTAAGGGAGTCAGGGACTGGAATAAATTACCAAGAGATGAATAATTTACCAGAAATCCTGAAAGAATTTAAAATTAAAATTCATAGAGGGCAAAAGCAGTCGAGTACAGGAAAAGGAGAAAAATGGGTGTGTACGGAAATTGCCGCTGTAGTGTTGCACTCCATCATCACTAAATTAAAAATTATGAAACGAAGTTCAAGAAGGAACTATTATCAAACACAAGTGGACAAGCAGTTAAGCTTGGGCCTGGCATTTGGGAGGATATGGCTTCAAATCGGCATCTAACCATCTAGATTTCAGTTTTCCACGGTTCACAAAATCACAAAGTGAATGCCAGGAAGGTTCCTTCCCATTCCTTGTCCCCATTTTCTCCTACCTCTAATGAGCTTGATGATGATGAGGCGCAAAGCCAGATAAAAAAAAACTAACTTGACAACTCATGGCAAATGTCTTCTGCGATTGATATGCTGTTTTACTCATCGATTTTTTGTCTCAAGAACCTGCTTATTCCTGATGAGATCAGCGGATGCCTATAGAGTGAAAGAAGTATTCCTGTTATAAGTGGTGTTAGGTAGCAGCCTTTTTTAGGGTAAATCAAATAGATGTATCAAGATGTCTAAAGAAATTAATGTCTCTGCTGATCAAAACTTATTGAAATTAGAAATTCCAATTGACATACCAGTATGTACTGATAAAGTAAACAATTCAAAGTCACTAAATAGAAGTGTTCAGACCACTACTTTCCATCAAAATATAAGAAGAATATTTAGTAAAATTGATGACATTAACTTATGCTTAGAAGAGATACAAAATTGCAGAAATTTTAAGGTAGATGTTTTGTGCATATCTGAACATTGTTTGACTGACACAGGAATATCTCAGCTGTCCATCCCAAATTATAAACTAAGCTCTTGTTTCTGTAGATGTTCAATGGAGAAAAGGGGAGTTGCCATTTTTGTCAAAAATTATATTCAATGCAACAGTGTAGTTGTAAGTAAATGTTGTATAGAACAACACTGAATGCTGTGTTACAAAACTGGAATATGGTAAGGGAGATCTCATAGTAATAGCAATTTACAGCTATTACTATTCCCCAAAGGAAATTTCAGACTTTTTATATCACAGTTAGAGTCTTTGCTACAATGTTTCACAAATAATGTTAACTTTCTCAATAACAGCAATAAGAGACTAGATAAGGAAGCATTGATGTTGTCTTTTAACTTAACATTACTAGTAAATTTCTCTACAAGAATACAAAATAATAGCAGGACTGCAACTGATAATATTTTTATGGATATTTCTCAGTAGAGCAGTTACAGCATACTTTCAGTAACAAACAGTATCTAGATCATGACGCCCAGCTGTTATGTATCGACTCCAGAAATGCTGTTAAACAGATAAAGAAATGCTGGGTATAAAGAAGAAATATTAATAAAACAATCTAAAACTTTTCATAGATTCCTTAAATAATGAATACTGGTCAGAAATGCAACAATACACAGGGTGTTAATGCAAAATTTGATTCCTTTCTTAATATATTTCTAACAATTTTTGAAGGAAGTTTAAAAAAAAAAAGTTGTCAACACTCCAAACAGTAAACTGGGTAAAGGATGGATAACAAAAGATATTAGAGTACCTAGTAAAACACAATGGGACCTTTACTTAAAAGTAAAAGGACCAGATAACTATACTTTGAAAGCTCATTATAAACTTTATTCTAAAATACTAAGAAATATAATAAGAAAGGCCAAGAACAGCTATATATCAGAGAAAATATGGAATTCAGGCAATAAGATGAAAACTATAAGAAATATAATAAAAACTGAAACAAGAAAATCTGTAAATCACTCTAAAGCCATAAAAATAGAACAAAATGGATCTGTGCATTGTGAAGCAGGGGAAGTTTGTAAAACATTTAACAAATATTTTACATCAGTTGTAGAGAAATTAGGCATAGAAAAGCATTTTTTTTAATCTGCTTAACGTCTCTCTTACAGCGAGGTCTTTAGAGACGGTAAAGGATGGGGGGCAAGGAATGGGAAGGAATTTGGCCATGGCCTTTTGAAGGAAGCATCCCAGCATTTGCCTAGAGTGATTTGGGAAACAATGGAAAACCCAAATCTGGATGCCCGGACGGGGATTCGAACCGCCGTCCTCCCGAATTCGAGGCCAGAACGCTAGCCGTTACACCACCACGATCGGTCATAAAAAAGCAATCCCCATATAGTGCCCTAAGGCTTCTTCGGACTGCTTTCTCAAATAGATTTGTGGAGATGCAATTGCTGCCAGTTACAGTCTCAGAAATAAGTAAACTCGTGAAACCCTTAACCTTAGAATTCTTCCAGCTATGACTGAAAAGATGTTACGATTGTATCAATCATGTACTTGTACACATTTGTAATGCATTCTTAATGCAAGGTGCATTTTCAAATAGACTAAAATATGCAGTTGTATAACAGTTAACAGCTACGTAAAAAAGGAGAAGCAACATATGTAGATAACTATAGTCCCATTTCATTACTTTCAGGATTCTTAAAGATTTTTGTAAAAGTCATGTATCGTAGAGTAATAAAACATTTTACACACTATAATATCCTAACTAATTCACAATTTCGGTTCCAAAAAGGATGATATATAGAAATGGCTATATATTCATTTTTGAATAACACATTTGAGGAACTGAATAATAAAATGAGCCCTGTAGGAATATTTTGTGATCTTGCAAAAGCATTTGACTGTGAAAATCATGAATTACTTTTAAAAAAATCAAATACTATGGTATTTATGGAACTGCAGGTAAATGGTTTAAATCATACATGGAAAGTCGGATGCAAAAAGTTTCCATTTTTTATTCTAAAATGAGTAAAGATACTTCATCAGACTGGGAGAAAATGAAACATGCCTGCACAAGAAGCTTGTCTTTCTGCAACAGTTCCCTCAGTCTTATCATAGCTAGTCACCTTAACCTCAACCTATTGTCATCATGACTTCCATAAAAAAAGATGCACTTTCAGCTTTTATTAAAAGTTATAAGAATCTTCCTGGACTCTGTGATATTCTAATGATGTACAAAAAGATGCTGTGTATTTTTTTTTTAACTTCTTAGGCCTAATGTGAGTTGTAATGGTGTTGTCAAGAAAATAGACAACCCTCTATCCATGTTTCAGAAAGAGTTAAAGGCGGTCAATGATTCAAAGATATTTGGAGCAGGTAGTGATTATGTTTATGCTCCGAGCCTCTGGTATTTCAA
Source organism: Vandiemenella viatica (assembly GCA_031002005.1). Taxonomy (NCBI): domain Eukaryota; kingdom Metazoa; phylum Arthropoda; class Insecta; order Orthoptera; family Morabidae; genus Vandiemenella; species Vandiemenella viatica. Next base: position 243,971,611 of record CM061921.1, read on the forward strand.
CAAACTGATGTTTTTGGTGCACCAGGAAATTCCAGATCAAAGTGAATCAACAATTGCAGTGGATAATGAAAGCAATGAGAATTTGCTAAGTTGACTTCCAACAGCAAAATTATATCACTGTATTTTTATATCCATTTTATATCACATACAGTGGCAGTCAAAAGTTTCTGGACAGGTCACTTATTTTTTAATTTTCCAACTCTAACCTGAGGATTATAAACAGTTTTTCACAAAGATAAAATCAAACATAATTACTGTATGTTGCTATTAACATGTCCCAGAGTGCATGAAGTGATATTCTCATAGAAAATTTAAAATCTTCAAAACATCTCCCAGTTGCCAGGAACTGAAGAGCGGTAATCATTTTTTTTTTCCTTTGATGAGCTGAGCAATTTTGCTCAAGAACATTTGGAATGCCATTTCCTAAATTCTTAGGTAATTATTGAAATAATTTATTCCCCCCCCCCCCCATTTTAACTCATTCCTTAAGTGGTAATCACTGGGCAAAATACTTCCTTGCAGAAACTAATCTTTGTGCCTACATTCACGGTGCTTTTTCCCTTGTTCTTCTACCAACGTGGCCGCAACCACACATAAAACAAAAACCACAGTTCTTTTTTTTTTTTTCGTAACCCATTTTCACTTGTCACACCTGCACTGAATGCCAAGAACAGAGAGAAGTGAGAGAACTGAAGAATGGGAAGTAGGTTACACACCTTCACTTCAGATAACTGCACAGATTTTGACAAGGTAATTTAGGACAGGTAACTGCACGGTTAAACTGAGGATGTGGCCCCCTAAGGAAGATAAAAGCTTTGCAGATGCTCACAGGCTGTAGCACTTGAGAAACTTTTCACTAATTTATAATAAACCTGCCCCGTGACTGGAAACCAGCACAAAGGCCTGGAAACATATATGCATTATGGAGACTAGCATTTATCTAGTTGTTTGATCATTTTACTAGGCAATAGAAGTTCTAGGTGATACATTTGTTACATATAAATGAGCACTAATATCAGAGACAATAACTACTAATATAAAGGAAATAACTGAAATCAGTAAAAAAATATACTGAATTGAAAAAATAAGCATTTTATCCATCTATGTAAAGAGAAATTCTGAAGTAAATAATACATATTAATAAATATTCACATGGACACACTCCCATTTACTTTTATTTCTATGTTTAATCAATTATCCTTAATTTTAGGGCATAATTGTAGTATATCAGCAGACATAAGAATCCATAACAGTTGATGTGACGATTCACACACAAGATCTTTAGATTTTTATTGATTTCATTTACAAAGTTTCCAGGAATACTAGTTTAAAACCTTCTGAACCATAAGAGGACAAGTATATATTTGAACTAATTCTTCAGATGTTTCTTAAATACTAAAAGTGAGCATTGAATTTAAGAGATATTTATCTGAAATGTGAAATACACTAAAGAAACAAATGAATCCACCATTTATCAAATCTGAAAAATACAGTAGAACAAATCAAGAGTACATATACTTGTCAAAAATTCACTATATTGAGAAACAAATTTTCGTATCTGCATTGATGTTCAGTTTTCCATTTTCTCTACCATTAAATTTTTCACTTCAGTGAGTATTTTTTTCTGTCAAGTATGTTATACATTTCTTTAAAAGAAATTAATAAGCTTCCTTAATCCACCAATTTGGCCAAATTTTGTATGTTAAAGTGCCTAATTCTGTGTTTTTCATCGTATAAAATTAAAAAGTGAAAATAAACACTCAATCTATAATGAACATTTACAAACAATAATAAAAAGGACACTGTGAAAGTGAAAATTAAATGAACATTTACAAATCAAATTGACCAGAAAGTTAAATTCAAATTTATTGTTTGTGAAAAATGATTAATGTATTAAAAGTTATACACAACATTTTATAAAATGTAAATTTTTGTAATAAGTTAAAACAGGACTAATCATTAGGAATTTTGTAAATCTTTGTGACATTTATGCAATTTATAAAATTAATGATATTTGTTTGAGAGGGAGAGAGTGGAGGAATGGTAGATATGAAAAAGGTGGAATTTCAGTTTTAATTTTTGTCTTAAAAATTTCAGTCAGTTTTTCTTGGAAAATAACTTCAATTTTGGGGGTGCATACCATATAACTTAAATTTTGTTCATAGATTACCAAAATTTGTTTAAAGAGTGTCGAGCCAACTTCCATAGAACAGCAAACTAAATTTAGAATCATTTCCTTACAGTTTGCAAGGGTTAAGTAGAAGTAAACAGTGTTATTTGATCAAAACATTTGTAAACATTGCTATCATATAGGCTTCTGCTTATTTTACAATAGAAAATGCCACATTCATTTTCAGGGGTATAATTAAAAACAAGGATAAAAACACAATAGGTATAAAATCATACTGAAGAGATGATTGATTTTGTAGTTGGAATCCACCACATTTTGCAACAATTGGAATAAGCAGTTAAACAATTCTGTAGATTTTAGTTTTCAAGATACGAAGATGATTTATAGTTCAAAAGATCTTGTTGCATATTCTGTGAAAGTTTGAAACCTGTATGTAAAAGTTAAGCATTGTTTTTGTAAGAAAAGAAGGCTTTAAGAAAAGAAAATGTCATTTTTATGCGATATATTTTGGCTAAATTCAGAGGGAGATGCTTAATTAAAATGAAGTAGAATTTTTCCTCAGTACACTGCACTAGTTTTTTATAAAAATCTGTGTGATAGAATGGAAAAAGTAAAATTTATGATAATTTCGAGGTAATGGATTCTGGAAGTGCAAGATCCAGCATGGATAATTTTACAAAGAATAATTAATATTTTCGAAGCAATAGGAAGGTGTAAATAGAGCAATCATTGCAATTGGATAGCATCACTATCTTACAGAAACTTTTATGTAGAAACATTTCAGCTTTGTAGCTCCAATACTTTCAGAGATATTAATTTTTGAAATTTTGCATCATGAAATACACTAAGTTAAATAATTGCAAACAAGCCGGTTTATATACTACAAGATAGAGGAGAATTAGCAGATCATTTTTAAACTAGTTTCAGCACAGTAGCTTGAATACTTCAAACATGAGAGTAAATTTAAGATTTGACACTTAAAACAATTTTTTACAGCAAAACCGAAAGAGACGGGAAAACTGATGTCTTGGCCACCAAATTTGTCTCGTCTCAAATCGATAGAACCCGTCTTCAATGCTATTGGGTACATTGGCGGATCCAAGGGGGGGGGGGTCATGGGGGTCATGACCCCCCCCCTGGGCTCGGCCTCTGATAATATTTTTAATCTCACTGATTTTAATTAAACAAGATTACTTTGAATAATGGATGGCCAGATCTCACAAAACATACACGACAGTCACAATGCGACTGTATGCTGTTTATAATATTATGTTGTATCCGATCGGTCATTGTGAACTGAATATTGAGCGCGCAATTGCAACTTTTGATTTTGCCGCGTCCCGCAGCGTGTCGTACTATTCGTTCGCGGCTGCGCGTCCGATGTTCGGTGACGTCACAGCCGCGTAGCTCCGATCGCTTCTCGCCACTAAACCGTTTGATGTATTTACATAAATATTGTCATTTTTGCTTAGTTATGGACGGGTGTTTCTTACTACAGGATGCTGCGAAAAATGAGATTGTGCTGGTGTGTCGAAACGTAATGCATGTAGTGGTTTATTTAGAAAGATAGATTCATTCTTTTACGAAGAAACCGAGGTTTGAGATTGATAAACACCCAAAACATTTACCTATACTGAGCACTAATGCATATGTGTGCTACCGACACTTCAGCAACTACCTTAACCTTAGATGAAGAAGAAAATATTACTCCTGCTGAAGCTGTTCTATGCTTGCCGATTTCGTGTACGTCGACTTCCAGTTCTAATCAGATAAAAAGTTTGCTTTCTCAATCGAAATTTTCCTCAGATATTGGATGGTTTGTAAGAAAATACCTAGACGTTTCAACAAGAGCTATATTGATCGACAAACATTAGTTGCCTTCTCAAATTTATATTTTCCCACACTGTGTTGTAATAAATATATATATATATATATATTTTAGAAGTCACACATTGACAAGTTTCACTGGCTTGCTTTATCGCATAAAGACCAAGACCTTCACAGAAAATATGTTTTATTTACAGTAACGCCCTTGAGTTGCCACACAGTCAAAAACACCTCTAAAACGATTCATAAAAGAACCATTAATAGCTTTCGATGATTTTCTTGGTAATAATGGTGTGTTGCTAACTCACCAGCGAAATAAATACCACGAAATAACTGTCGAAGCTGGAAAAAGCTTTTCACAAAACTGAAAACCAAATTTAGCAGTCAAAAAATGACAAAAGTTAATGAAAATAAAGTAAAGCTTACGACCAATTGCCAAAACGATAATTTTTTGTGTTCATCAAGATATATCGTTACTTGGTCATCGCGATGAGGACAAATTTTTCGATAAAGAAGCAAGTAACAACAGCATGGTAGTTGATGAAGGAACCACTTTTAAAATTCCGTGTAGAATCTTGTGACATAGCATTAGCAGCATCATTTAGAGACCTCCAAGTCTAATGTAACATACGTCAGCAAAATTGTGTAAAATTATTTGATTGATGTTTGCAATGAAATCATTTAGGAAAGTATTTTACTGAATGTGAATGTAACTAAATACTTTTATATTTTATTCGATGAAACAACAAACATAACACATATCTCACAGCTCAGCCTTTCATTTAAATACATACTCCATGTTATAATAAAGGAAGTTTTGTGACTTTCTGTGATGCTTACGATATGCCTAGATGTGATGATAACGATCTAGGCGATATGGAACTTCAGAAAATAGTTGCAAATTTTATATGCTGAACAAGCAACAGTCCTGTTCTTAATAACATGTCATCTATGTCACCCAGCCATTTCTTGCCGTTAGTAACTAGGACAATGAAATTGCCAATTCATCCACTAAAAGGAATTAATTTTTTTTTAAGAATTTGGAGCTACAATGCAAGGTATCTGCGAGACGCATTGGGTTGAGAGGCATAATGGCTGTCTACAATTTCATGAGATAGTGAAAATTTGTAGCGCTCTGGAAAAGATTTCTACATGGCAAGACACGAAAATGCTAATGACGCGCGTTGCTTACTGCAAACATTGTTCAATTCAGACTTTATAATATTATCTATCTGCTTGAGCGGGGTTTTAGGTAGGTACCTAAATATTTTATTTATTACCTTATGTATGTACTAATTCATGAAAGCAAAAAATTAATAACTTACTAGCAGTTACCCACGACTTCGTATGTATGGAAGTGTCTTATAGTGTAAGAGTTTTCTTTAACAATAATTACGGTAATAATAAAAATACGGCAATAATGAAAATTTATTTACGTCCTAAATGAAAAAGCAATTCCATATATTTATCCTCCAAAAAGTCAAATTATTTTCTGTTTCGATATTGGTTTAATTTTGACGATATATTGATTACACCAATTACTTCTGCTTTAATATAAGAATTTGTATGGATTAAAACTAATCTTACGTGGTATCACTTAAGATCGTCAGAACTTATTTTTAATTTCCTAAGCTTTCTCTGACGCCATATTACTGATTCCAGCCGCAAATAATTAGTTCTAACCTATCAATTTTCGATCACAATACAGAGAATGTATTGATGCACGTGTGAGAGATACTTCTGAGAACGTTTCAGCAATTGGAGGGAATGCACAAGCACAAGTACAGTAGAGTCAAGGTGGGAAGAGTTCAAGGAAATAATAAGAAAGGGGGAAGAAATATTACTCCGAAACAAAAATAAAGTAGTGAACCAGTGTACTGTAATAGGGAGGTGAGGGTGTTAAAGAGGTTGGTAAGAAGAGAATATAACAGACTTAAGGGGCAGCAGGGTAGTAGGGAATATTTAAAAATAACAAACAAGTACTTGATAATAGCTAAGAAGGTGGCTAAAGATGGGTTTATGAAGAGAATTGTCAGAGCAGTGGGACCATTGACTGATGCATCAAGAAATTTCTATGGCTATGTTAGAAAACAGACGGGAAGGGAGGGTGTAGAGACGCCTACAGATAAGGATGGAGAAGAAGTTACTGAAGATTTTAAAAAGGCAGAGTTTATAAGTAACTGACTTGTATAGACCTAACTTCTGTTTTAAGACGGAGAATAAAACCCAACATCAATATAATAAGTAACTGGTTTAGTGAACCATTATGGACAGTGAATCAGGAACGAGAGGGGGGTGGGGAGGATATCGGATAACGAGCTTAAAAACACAATTAGAAATGAGCAGACTAAAAAATTTGAATTTCATCCTGAGATTATCATGGAGGAACTAAGAAGGCTGAAAATTTTTTAAGGGGCTGGTGTAGATAATATTTCAACAGATATCTTAAAGATAGCCAGATGTGGCATTTTACTTTATCTAGAAATATTTAAATTGAGTCTGGATCCTTTATGCGTACCAGAGGACTGAAAAAGTGTGATAGTAGCGCCGGTACATAAAGGATGTTGTTGTTGTTGTTATTATTTAAGTTCTAGGGCGCGTCGACGACGGGGTCATTAGCGCCCTAACAGAAACCAAGCGTGACAACGTGGCAAATTTGCCGTCTGTGTGGCCGACTGTAAAGGGGTCGGCCACAGAGACAGCACAATAAAATACTAACATACTAACTAAAATGCAGTCTGCGTGGCAACATAAAATATAAAACTGAGACTAGAATATAAAATTACATACGTTAACTGGTTGGCTGTAGAAAGGCCAACCAGTGAAAAAACGAGTTAGCTGGCTGGCTGTAAAAGGGCCAGCCATATAAGCAGAGTCAGAAGTAAAAACAGAACTTGGATTGGTGGTTGTAAACTGCCACCAATCCAATCTAAAACCTAGGCCGATCTGCCCAAAATTTTTAGGACAAGACCGGCCAAGCTGCAAAACTTTAAAACCTTAGCCACGTTGTCACAGTCATCATTTAAAATAAGGGACAGATCGTTTGTTAAGCCAACGTCTGCCCTTAAATCTAAAAACATTACACATTCGGTTAAAATGTGGCGTACCGTCAGTAGTACGCCACAGGCATCAAATTCCGGTGGGTCCTCCCGGCGGAGAAGAAAGCTGTGCGTCAGAGGACAGTGCCCTATACGGAGGTGAGTAAGGAGAACCTCATCCCTCCTCGCCCGCTGGAAGGAGCTGCTCCACGGCTGAACGGTCGGTTTGACCAGCCGGAGCTTATTATGCTGTACCTCCAGCCACTGCCTCTGCCAGATGTCGGAAGCAAATCTTTTCACCGCCGAGGCAAGGTCAGACTTTGGGATCGGATCAAAGTCAATTCTGACCTTGTTGCAGGCTAACTTGGCAGCTTCATCAGCTGCCTCATTCCCCCTGATTCCCACATGTCCAGGTACCCAGCAGAATATGACCTCCTTTCCAGAAGATTGGAGGGATCGGAGGATGTCCTGTATGTCCTGGACAAGACGATCTGCTGGGTACATGCTTCCAATGGCCTGGATACAGCTGAGGGAATCACAGCATATGATGTACTTCATGCTGCGACTTACTTTCATATGCTGGAGCGACTTTAACATAGCGTAACACTCTGCAGTGTATACGCTGCAACAGCTATTCAGTTTGAAGTTATATGTCGCTCGAGGGAACACAACGTTAGCCTGCTTAGACCCATCCGTATACACCGGGGTAAAATCCTGATACTTGTTTAAAATGTCGCTAAAAATTCTGGTAAAAACACTGGCAGCAGTTGACTGCTTGTTGAACCTAGACATTTCAAAAATCGTTCTGGGCCTCTTTAAAAGCCAGGGGGGAGATTTACTCCAACCCTGGTGATAAAAAGAGGGCAATTCAAACCCATACTCTTCTAAAATGGCCTTTGTACGGTGGCTGAACGGTTTGGTCGCTCTACGGCGATTAGCATATATCCGTTCGAAGTTAGGTGTCATCACAACGTCGTGCACGGGACTATGAGGAGTTGTGGCAATATGTACATAGTGTCGCACCATGAGGAGATGCCGCCGGATAGATAGCGGCGGCTCGCCAGACTCGGCACAAATGCTGGGGATTGCGCTAGTGCGATATGCACCCGTGGCGAGCCGAATTCCTGCATGATGGACACTATCCAATATCCGAAGATAGCTGTCCCGTGCCGAACCGTATACAATGCACCCGTATTCCAAACGCGACCGTACAAAGGCTCGATAAAATTGCAGCAGGCAGGAGCGGTCAGCGCCCCACGACCTGCCACAAAGACATTTTAAAACGTTTAAAGCTTTCAAGGCTCTGGCTTTTACATCTTTAAGATGTGGAAGCCAGCTGAGCCTTGCGTCTAAAATGAGGCCCAGAAAACGAACAGTATCAGTAAAATGTAAAACAGTGTTCCTCAGGGTAAGGTGGGGTTCTGCTAAAAGACTTCTGCTACGAGTAAAAAGTACACACCGGGTTTTCTCAGTAGAGAAACGAAAACCGGTGTCCACTGACCATTCATCCAACCTGTTCAGCGCGAGTTGCAGCTGCCGCTCAGCGCTTCTCAGGCTGGACGATGCAATAAAAATTAAAAAGTCATCCACATATAAGGAGCACCGCAGGGGACTCCATATAATGGCTGCAATGCTATTAATGGCAATGGCAAAAAGAGTAACGCTTAAAACTGAACCCTGAGGGACACCGTTTTCCTGAATAAAAAGATCAGACACTTCACAACCGACTCGGTACCGGAAGCAACGTCCAGATAAAAATGACTTTAAAAAACGGGGTAGGTTACCTTTAAAACCCCATTCGTGCAACTGTTTTAAAATGACATGCCGCCAGGTAGTATCGTACGCCTTTTCGAGATCGAAAAAGACACCCACAAGGTGTTGGCTGCGAATAAACGCATCCTGGATTGCCGCCTCCAGGAGGATCAGGTTGTCCAAGGTGGAACAGAACTTCCTGAATCCACACTGAAAGCGGCTCAGAAGGTTTTGGGATTCTAGACACCAGACGAGGCGGCGATTGACCATCCTCTCCAGTGTCTTCCCTACGCAGCTAGTCAAGGCGATACTACGATAACTACCTGGCAGCAACTTATCCTTTCCAGGTTTTAAAATTGGGATCAGCGTTGCTTCTTTCCACGAGTCGGGGAAGTGTCCTCCGGTCCATATATCGTTAAAAATATCTAGAAGGTACTCCTTAGCATCTTTATTAAGATGCCTCAGCATCTGGTACTGGATCAAATCAGGCCCTGGAGCAGTGTCTTTAGCGCTATGCAACGCTGACTCCAACTCCCAAAATGTAAAAGGGCAGTTGTAGGCCTCTGTATTCGACGAATCGAAGCACAGCGCGCGCCTCTCGGCAGCAATCTTGCGTTGCTGGAACCGAGGGTCAAAATTGGTGGACGATGTGATAGCGGCGAAGTTCTCCACCATCAGCTGCGCTATGCTTCGTTCATCGGTGACTATACGTCCGCGATCCAGTAAACCAGATACTGGAGGGCGGGAGTACCTTCCAGATATACGGCGGATAGACTCCCATACTTTCGACGAAGGTGTGGAACGATTTATAGAGCTCACAAAGTTCTGCCATGACCTTTTCTTGTTCTCCTTAATAACTCGACGCGCCTTAGCTCTGGCAATACGGAACGCTGCCAGGTTGTCGGATGTTGGTTGCAACCTAAATCGACGCAACGCCCGTCTACGACCCTGAATGGCAGATCGACATTCGTCGTTCCACCAGGGGACGCGAGTCCTACGCAGCATTCCCGAGCTTTTCGGCATGGACACGTCTTTAAGAGTGATGGAGCGGCTGTAAAGTTGCCAGTCGGCTTTGCTGACGTTCCATTTGCGTCGGTTATTGCCTCCTCCACGCTCAAACTCTACGTGCATCCATATTAGGAAGTGGTCGCTTCCGTGAAGGTCACGATCCACCTCCCAATGCACGGAGTCCGCGATTGAGGGGGAGCACAATGAAAGGTCAATGGCAGAGGACGATCCGGAAGCAGTGGTAAAATGTGTCATTGCACCAGTATTGAGGACACATATTTCCTCTTGCTCTATTAATCTACCAACCATTCGGCCTCGGGGGCAATCGGCGTTTGAGCCCCACAGCGCACTATGAGCGTTGAAATCTCCTAAAATGAGGAATGGCCGAGTAAGGTGCCGCAAGATGTTAGACATGTCGTCATAACTGATGGGCGTGTTAGGTGGTAGATAAATAGAGCATACTGTGAGTTGAGTGGTACCATAAATCCTCACTGCCACTGCTTGTAAATCAGAGGTGAGAGCTACAGGTTCGGAGTGGACAGTGTTTCGGACAAACACTGCCACTCCACCCTTCACTCTATCACCCTCGGTATCGTCCTTACGGTACACGTCATATCCTCTTAGCACAGGGTGGTGTGATGGTCTGAAATGTGTCTCTTGTAGACAGAGACACAAAGGATCAGACCGTGCTAAGAGGTGTAACTCCTCTTTGTGAGCTGTAAATCCATTGATGTTCCACTAAAGTATGGGAGCCATCCTTACCTATTTAACCTCACCCGCCCTGGTTCGGGTGGGTCTTCGGCCACTTCCTGCTGAGGAACGGGACCAGACTCGTCCACCAGCATTTCCGTTTCTTCTTGCCCGGAGGCGGAGACAGACATCTCCGACCCAGAAGACTCCTCAAAATCATCCCCATCCTTTTTCTTCTTCTTCCTCTGCTTCTTCCCCTTACTCTCCCTGCCGGGTGGCGGTCTGGGAGGAGAAGATGAGGGGGACTTAACAAACTGGGTCAGATCAGTCTGTCTAAACTTTATACCTTGGATCTTTTGGTCACCTCTATTTCCACCGCTAGCAAATGGTATCGCTACCATTTCAATAGCACGCGGTGGAATAGGAGGTGCTATTAACTTGACTGCTGGTGGGGTCTTTGTTACTGCTGCTGGATTGGTCGAGGTTGCAGATGTGTTGCTAGCGACATCCGCGGTCTTGGGTGTTATGACCTTCGTGGGTTTCGCACCACACTTGCACTGACATGAGCACATAGTGCTTGTGCCCATGTCTACAAAGGATGTCTGCGTAGCAATACTTTCTTTCCTGACGGGAGTCGAGACCGTCTTGGCAAAGCTTGTTCCGAATATTGGAGCGGCGAGCGCTTTCGCCGTCTTTGCCTCTATATAAGGTATCCGCTCTTTGGTCTTCAACTCCTGTATCTTGCGCTCTTCAAGATACACTTGACACTCCCTACTCCAGGCAGGGTGCGACCCGGAGCAGTTGACGCACACCTGTGGGAGCGCGCAAGTGACACCCGGTTCGTGTGCCCCCTTGCCGCATCTACCACAGGTGGGGTTGCCCTTGCATGACGCCGTCGTATGTCCAAACCTCTGGCACTGGAAGCAGCGCATTGGGTCCGGAACATACGGACGGACGTTCAAGTTGATATAGCCAGCTTTTATACACTTGGGTAACACTGGAGTGTCAAACGTCAGGACGAAGGTGGCAGTCTTTTCAAGACTACCATTTACCCTCCGTGTAATCTGACGCACCTCGACCACTTGCTGATCTTCCCACTCCTTAACCAGTTCCTCAGTCCCTAAATCCATAATGTCCCGGCAGGTGACTACGCCTTTACTAGAGTTTAGGGTTCTGTGGAGTTCGCAACTGACTGCGAACTCCCCGAGCTTCTCGCAATTAAGGAGCTGGGAAGCCTGCCTACTGGTGGTTGTTTCCAGCAGCAGCGTCCCATTCCTCAGCTTTTTAATTGATTTCAAGGTTCCAACCAAACCTTCTAAACCTTTATTGATATAAAAAGGGGACACCTTTTCAAATGTCCCCTCTACCCTCTGCATTATGACGAAAGCGTTCGGTATTGAACAGACTTTCCTGTGACTTTGACTTTCAGATGCGGGTGGGCTATCAACCCTGGCCCGCTTCTTGGTACTGGGTGTATTTTTATTTTCCTGCGACACACCCGTACCGCAGGTTTTTGGGTTTTTGGATTTGTGAGGTTGAATTTTGATCCCACGAGTAAATCCAAAATAAAAAGAAATGCTCTTACAACAGGGGTGCGCAGGTGCCCCTGAGGTTGCACGTTAGTGAGTGAATTCCCTCTCCACCCATTCACCTCCTCGGCACGTGGCTGACCTTGAGGTTGAGGGGTTTTTTATGGAGGTTTGTTCCGTCCTCGCGATCCGGGCGATGAAGCCAAGATCCCCGTTCTCCTAGGCACACAACGTTCCACTGCCACGCCCTTCGGTGGTCGTTGAAGCATGGTAGGAGTTTACGGTGTGGGAAACTTGCAGCGCTCACAAGTTTCCAGCTCGGGCACCGCGGGTTCGCCAAACCCGTACCTGGCACTTGCGTACCAGGCCCCTGCGGGGGGTACATAAAGGAGGAGTAAGTAATACGGTCGAAAATTATATGTCAATCAGTTTGAGATCAGTGGTAGGTAAAATAATGGAGAAATATATGTGAGGAGTCACGAAGTGTAAGTGGTTTTCAAGTACCCTTTAGGAAAAATTATTCATGCGAAACTTGGTTGGTGGTATATATGCAAGATATTTCGGATGAAATGGACAAGGGAGAACAAATTGATAGTGTAGCACTAGATCTTTCAAAGGCTTTTGACAGAGTGAGCCACAAAATGATAGGAAATAAGGTAAAAGCTATTGGAATGGATGAGAAAGTGTATGGTGGGTAGAAGAATTTTTAAAAGGTATAAAACAAAAAGTTAGCTTAGGAAATGCCGCATGAAAAGCAGTGGAAGTAAAAATGAAAGTGCCACAGGGTAATGTATTGGAACCATTGCTATTCATTATTCTGATGAATAATTGCGTTGGTTTACTACCAGAATTTGTATTGTCTGCGGATGACATAATGCTATATAAAAGGATAAAAACGGAAGAGGACTGCGAACAGCTGCAGGGTGATCTGGACAGGATACCTAGTTGGGTTGGTAAACATGAAGATAAATACAATGAAGACATAGTCTACAAGCCGTATACTGATGATGAGGCTTTGAAAGATATTGGCATTAGAATTAAAAGTAATGCATGTATGGGAAAAGATAACCGTGACTACAAGCTGGAACTCGATTTCAGGCACAAATGTGTAGGAAGATTCTGTTTTTAGGTAAGGGTGTCAGGGATTGGAATAAGTTACCAAGAGAAATGATGAATAATTTACAAAAAAAAAAAAAAAAAAAAAAAAAAAAAAAAAAAAAAATTGAAAGAATTTAAAGCTGAAATTTGTAAAGGGCAAATGTAGGTGGGTGCATGAAAAGACTAAGAAGGGTGCGTAAGGAAATTGCTACCAGAGCGTGCACTCAATTGCAATCAAAATTAAATTAAATTAAGCACCTTTGATTTTCGAACGGCAGTATTTATTTATTTATTTATTTACTTGTTTACGGACTTTGGGTCCATTTGTACAACTTTAAAATTTCACAATGGTTGGTATACAATGCTTTAAATACCATACAAAACAACTTAATAAAAAAATGGCTTATAGTCTACTATTACTAGAATAATAAAATTTTTACAATATACTAAAACTACCAAGTCAAAAACAAATTTTAATTTTAATTTACTGTTACTTGTTCATTCATATCTTAAGACAAAAGAGCGTAACAAACTGTCTTGGTTGAATGACGTTGTTCCAAGTTTAACCCTATTATTACAGTTAGCAAGCTTGCACATTCTTGTTAGGGGATTATTTTCTGTATACAAATGTTTATATTTCAATAGGGAAAATGTTGTTGATTGACGAGTAATTCTTTGGGGAACGTTGAATCTTAAACTACCTAGCAATTCTGAACAATCAATATTACCATTGCACAAATTTAACAAAAATTTAAGATCATTTAGTTCACGAAATGATTGCAGAGATGGTATTCTTAAGATGGATGCAAGTTGGGTGTATTTATGATCATGAAATGGGTCTGGAAAACCCATTCTAAATGCCATGTATCTAAAAAATTTATGCTGAACAGTTTCTATTCTTTTGGTTTGAGATAACATGTACGGTGACCAAATTACTGATGAGTATGCTAATGTTGATCTTACAATGGAGAGATATATTATTCTAAGTGCATCAGTGGAATGGATTTCGCGACATGTCCTCATAACAAAACCAAGTTTTTGTAAGGATTTGGTTACAATGGTGTCAACATGTTCATCGAAACTCATTTTACTGTCAAATATTACACCTAAATCGCTAACTGAGTACACCCGTTCCAACTCAATACCTCTTACAGAGTATTTTGATAAAATTTTATTACTTGATCGTGTAAATGAAATACTTTTGCATTTTAATGGGTTCAAATGTAATTCATTATCTTTACACCAGTTATTGAGAGCTGTGCAACAGTTCTGAAGATCACATATGTCTTTAATTGACTCTATACTTTTAAATAATTTTAGGTCATCAGCAAAAAATAAAAACTTAACATTTTTCAAAATTTTACATATGTCGTTTATAAAAATGATAAACAGAAGTGGACCGAGATGGGAACCCTGTGGGACACCGGATAGTACTAATATTTCAAATGAAGTAAATGTTTTATATTTAACTATTTGAACCCTGTTAGTTAAGTAACTTTCAAGCCACTTGAGAAGGGATTAGTGGAGGTTGTGGTTACTTTGAAATATAACCTGGATAGAATGACTGCTGCCATGTTTTGTTAATGTATAAGGCACGATGGATTTAGTTCTGTAATTCGCGTGATGTAGCATAAGATTTTAGGATTCCTAGTTGATTTTTTTAAAATATCAGTGGTTCCTTATTGCTTTCGTCAAATAGTACGTAAGTAATTCGAACTTTATGACGATTTAAACTACAATCTAAAATGTACATTACAAAATCAAGGTTATGAACATTACTTAATAACAACTGCGACTGCAACTACGAAAAATAAATTCCCTGGTCAATGTATTCAAAACTTCCTTTCTGCCGGGCTTCATATCAAGCTGACATGTAATCACCGTTTTACTTTTTGCCGTAAGAGCAAAATTTCCTACTCCGGAGCTATTAGTTTATCAGTTGCATTAATTTTCACGCTTTTAAATGAATAGCATCATTGAATATGTAATAATGTTCTTGCTCTGATCTCTAAAAAGCAATGAGTAAATGTGACAGTACTGGCTAGGAAGTTGAAGGTTTTTAGTACTGGTAAAATGCGAATAAATAATGACTTTTCCCAAACTAACCATTCATTTTAAGATTCTTATTATGTTTAAGATTTTTACCACGTTTGAGAACTAAATAATCGAAGTGAAAAAACAAAACAGAATCTAAGCATGATCGTAGTGTGATCTTTTGTCAGTGTTTATTGAATGCTCATATCGAATACAGAGTGATTTGCTCGCTTATTTCTCCTTCTGGAAATAGTTATAATTTCATTCTCCATTCCTCAGTACATACAAGTTGCAAGCTGTATTCGCAGATTTTAATCTGGAACATAAGCTCTTAATATTTGAAAGTACCATCTTAACTGCTGAAGAATTTTTTGCTTGGTGCCATTTCAAAACATAAGCCACACGCAGGTTTCTCACAGATTTATAATAGTATACATAGATTTTATTAATTACTCAGTTAGATAGAAATATACCTTATTTTATTTTTCAGGTACTTGTACAACTATATCCTTAAGCAGAGTATTGCAGACGAACTAAATTGTCTTAAAAAAAAGTTCTCCTGACGCAATAAATGATACAATGAGTGTTCTGAGATAAAAAATGGAACAAATGTTTTGAAGAGTCAAAAGAATTTGCCGAGAAATTTGCGATGGAACTTTAATGCCCCAGAACAGTGCCGATATAAATGCATAGAGCCAATAACCTACCTGTTCAATCAGTTGAAGAGTATTTCGGCAGGGCTGCATACATCATACCTCTAGATTCTATAATAAATGATCCACAAGACCATTTGTCTCCTGAAATACTTTATTTCAACTAGTCGTTTTTGTTCCTATACTAATGAAGACGTTGAAACAATTAAGCAACTCGCATTAGATTATAAGCAGGTAATAGACGACACTGCATTATCAGTCATTATAAGCGAATATTGGCTGTGGATAGTAAAATGGCAACGGAATCAGAACATTCCGCAAGTCGATTTCAAATCTAATATAAAAATGTCATGACAAAATATATCCCATCGTAAACACATATTTGTGTAATCTTGCCACACTACCAGATAGTGTCCCATTGGCAGAGAGATCTTTTTCTCCCCTCAGGAGGCTCAAAACTTGACTTCGTGCATCACTGGCAGAAGACCACCTTACTGGACCGGCACTTCTGCATGTTCACAAAACCATACTCGTTCAAGTGGAGGAAGTCATAACAAGACTCGCAAGAGTTCAGAAGAGAATAATTGATTTTGTTATTTAATTAAAATTATTTTGACATAATGCAATTAAATTAATTTATCTTTTATTTATATGTAGGTACTATTATAATTTTGAAGCATGTCCTAGTTAGACCTCGACTACGTGACACCCCCTCCCCCCCCCTGGCCCAAAGGCTGGATCCGCCCTTGATTGGGTAACAGTTCCATGCCAACAAACCAGTGGGCCATAATTTAAGGTAATTCCATGAAATATGCACAGATATCTGGTCCCAGATATTTCCAGAAACATACAAGAGACTTCAATCCATGGTCCGATACTCAGGGATACATATCTTCAATGGGCTCCCAACACAAATGTCTAGTGGATGATAAGAATAAATTCAGGAAAAAATTAAAAGAATTTTTAATTGACAACTGCTCCTACTCTATCGAAGAATTTATTTCTAGGGTATTTAAAAGATGGCTGCCAGTGGCTTGTTTAAATGTGGTTTACATAATTAATTTACCATGTATGCTATGACTACATCTTGTGGTGTATGTATTATTTTGTTACGGAATTTTTTAATGTACCATGTATGCTATGACTGTACATCTACTGGTGTACTTATCATTTTGTTATGCAACTGTTTATCTGTAAATTGACAACTTTCCACATCCCACAGAGCCAGTCTCTTATATTGGGATCAATGGAAAATGAGTGTATTGTATTGTATACCAAATTGGTGTTATAATTTGTTCCAAAAGTAGACCAACGTGATATTAAACAGGTGGGCATAATGTTTTACCTTATCAAAGCATATAGATATTTTTTATTCTCATTGCATACTAAAGATGATGGCCGGAGGGATACAAGGACTAAACAATATTTCAGGTAATACTTTAGTCATGGGAGAAAACAAACACATGGCAATGCTTACAGATGTGCCTCATGTAAAAACCCCACCATGTGAATCAAAGCAATTTATTGCTAGGATTTAAAGAAGGTGGTCTCGTTGGTCTAACAGTGTATTTACTTTTTGTTCTTAAATGATTCAGAAGTCATAAAAAACATTTTGTTTGTGTAATTATTTTTTCCAGCTCTCCTGCAGGCAGCTTTATCTCCTCCATATTAATGCTGCATTATGATAGAAATTTACAATCCAGTTACCATACGAGTAAATGTTTTCCAAGCTGGTGTATGAAATTTGTCATCTGTATAATAAAGAATATATTTCTGCTGCAACTCATTATAATTTGAACGATGAACTTTTTTCAGAAGAAACTGTTGACTTTATTTCTCATCCACAAGAGCAGTGTATTATTGTAGTGGCAAATACACTAACTGATTTATATTGCTTAATTTGGATTTATTGCTTGTCCTGCTAAGTTTAGTTACTACTATAAATGTATTTATAATGTCAATATATACATCTGTTCTTTTTCAAAGTTGCAACAATTAGCCGATGTTCCCATCCCCTTTTCTTCTAATACATTGGCTTAATTCAATGTTCTGTTGAAAAACATTGGAATGACACTGTTTTAAGCCTAGTTTTCCCTCTCACGCTCTATGTAATATCAAAAATAAAAATATATAAACCAACTATCTTAGAGACTGCTGCAATGTAAAAATGTCCAAACATAAATCTCTATTGGAACTTATAGTGATTTCCTGAACTAAAGCCTTTTACTCCAACAGTACACTATATTTAATTTCAATCTAAGGGGAATATATTTGAACTTAAATATATTTCAAGAAAAGAAAAAAAAATAAATAAACAGTACAGGGGAATAAGGTACGATAAATAGAACTATTACAACTGTTGGATGTAGTATTTGCATTCAATGAATAGTAATTCCTATCATTCATTTGAGAATTTTAAAAACTCTACCTGTTGATGTTTGAGAAAGAGAAGCAATCATCTCTGGTGATCCTTTACAGAAAGCTGTATAGTGATTATCCCCAAGCTTTCTCATTATTACACTCATACGCTGTAGGTTTGAGGAAAATGGAAACTGGCGCACAATACCCAAAGACAGATCCTGAAAAGAATCACTTATTAATAATTATTGCATACCTGTATATATTCAAATTATTGCAACACAATTCCATATTATGCATCATAATTACTATTTCTTGTAATTATGGTAAAAATGATTTAAGACAATATGAAAATAAAAAAAATGATGTGGATAAGTAAACCCATAGTTGTAGCAAGGGGACTGTGAAGAGAAAAAAAAAAAAAAGATTAACACAGTTACACAATAGTTCATGTTAACACACAATCATGTGAGGGAGGAAGAAACAAACATGGCAAGGCCATTGGGTGGGCATGGCTTGAGAAGGAAGGGAAAATGTTAGGGGATAATGCTTTTGCTCAACACTTTCACTTTTTCTTAAACAGTTGACACATATTTTAGTCCAATCACTAGTTTCCCAGAATTTTTGTGCAATTCTGTTCATTTTTGTTGAATTTTTTTTTTTTTGGTAGCTATGCTAACTCCAACTTTGGTATCCGATTGGCTAACTTTCTCTTAATTTTTTGTTTCAATATTTCTTGCAATTAAATTGATGTCACAAGCCATCCATAACATACACTGGCAAATCTGTATTATTTCATTAGCCCTAAGGATATACATTCATAGCCAAAACATTATGACTACCTACATAATATTGATATAAACCGGTCCAGGCAATAGCACTGTCACCAGACAAGCATCTGACTGTTTATAAGTGAGCTTAAAAGTAATGCTATATCGACAAAATAATATTCAGTTCTTCCTTGACTTGCAATCTTCGAAGATGTGTACAAGCAGAAATTTAGGAGAAAAATCATAGTTAATTTTAAAAATATGGAAGGACAAGGGAAGTAAACCCATCACTCACCACAGATGAAAGCAGGTGGGATGCAACAAAAGCATAACTAAACACACTTCCAAAATTTCAGTAGAAACCGTATTAATGTACAGAGGTGAGAGATATGCCAAGGGGATAAGATATGTACTCAATGATATTTCCCACCCGAGTAAAGCTAAAGATGATTATGGTGGGAAGAGTGGGAATTAATTGCTATATTCACTCATGGAGGTTAAGACCAGGGGGATGTGTAGTATTTATTTATTTGTATTCCTTTACATAATAGCCCAGCACCTTGTATCTATTCTGAACCCACATTTCCAATTTATTACAAAATTCACATATGATTAAATTCTAGTTTAACAATAGCAGTAGAATTGTGGTCCAGATTTAAGACTAATTTATGTTATCAAAAACTTTAGTTTTGTAAAAGTTAGTGATATAACTAAATTAACAATGTGAAATACTGTATTTGATTTATAAATTAGTAATTAGAATAGCATACGTACATGCACACACACATGCTTACATACATCTACAAACTCTTACACTAAAACTGGTCACTATGCACATTTTTCTCCTCACTTACTCCTGGCACAGCCACCTCAGAGATACTAACCTCCCTCAGGAGAACTCCTGGAAGTAGAGGTTTCCTCCTTCGACCCACTAAGAGTTTCTTTCTTCAGGGATAGTCATTTTCAGTTGTTGGTACCTGTCAGTTGATACTGTTTCTTAGTGCCAAGAACCTTTCTTTGGCTGCTTGTGTGGTCAAGTTACAAGCTGCATCAAGAAAGTACCATAATTCCCAGTCATGCAGTATATCAAGAAAGTGCCTGCCCTGTTATATTTGTTGGTATGTGCTCTTTGTTCTGCTGCTGAAACACATTACCATACAATATTTTCTGAATTGCCCTCATTTCCACAGTCATGGCTGCCCCTGTCCATTATCTCTCTTTTTTGCAGTTCACTGTTGTAAGGCCCATGACCCTGTTATGTAGTGTACCAGCCCAGATGATCAGAGAAGATGAAACATTTTGAGCCTTTCATAGACACTAGGAAACCTATCATAAGTTGTTCTTCCCTTTATGCTGATATTCCACCTTTGTTTCCATTCTTCCAACAACAAACTGTTTACCTCTGCAGTTGTTGTTGCTGGTGTTCCTGTTTTCTCCACCTGTTCCAGATTACCTGTCTTGAGCTAGTATAGCACTCCCTGCTTACTAACTTCCAAGTCCAATGGCCACACCTCAAGTGCCAAAGTGAGCACTGCAATTCCTGTTGTTTTGTAAGCACCACTCAGCCTAAGGAGAATACTTTTGCTGTGTCCTCCTTGAAAGTTTATTTGGCTTAACTTTTCTGTGGTGTCTGGCCCAGACACTGGCTGTATACCCTACAATTGATGTTAATATTGTATTATGGCATGTTCGAATAACAAGCGGTGAAAGTTGGAAGCACCTTTGGTTCATTCTGATTAAGTTATTGGTGACTGAGGTAGCTCTTCCACATATTTCCTCCATATGGGCCATAAAATTTAAACGTTGGTCTAATTTCACATGAAGTTATCGACTGACTGGACTATTACTTATTGTGAATCCATTGATTTTATTGGTCAGAATGCTCTGTACTGTGCCTTTCAGTAACATATAAGAGGTTTTGTGTGGTGCTTATCTTAATTTGAATTGTTTGCACCAGCGTCTGAGTGCACGCAGAACCAATGTACTTTTGGCTTCAAGGTCAGCTCTGGTTTTTCCACCTGCCAGTAAGAATAGATCATAAGCAAAGGCAGAGGCAGAGGCAGAAGTTCCGGCATTATTTGCAGCCTTGTCATTCGCAGTTCAAGCCCAATGTTCCAAAATATTCGGCCACAGATTGAACCCTGTAGACAACCCTTTGTCAGCTTTTTCTCAATGGATTCTCCAGGACACCTTAGTTTGAAGTATCTGTTCTTGCAGTAATCTTTAAAGGTGTTACACAAGTTCTTTAGACTATTGATTTCCTTCAGATTGGCAAAAAGTGCAGGCCAATATAGATTATGCCCACAGAGATATCACCAAGAATCTCTACCATTTATATTGGATTTGAGCTCTGTATCAGATTCATTGTCTAATTGATTGCATCCTCTGTGTTCCAACTCGTAGTCATCTTGTTTTTGCACAGTAGGCAGTGTAGTTGGAGGTTTTAGTTTTCCTGCTGTGATTTCAAATGTGATACCCCAGGAGTCTGTGTGCAAGTTTATTTTCACCAATGTTTCCCAAATTTTTGTTTAGTTTTTATTAACAGTTCTCAGAATTCACTTTTAATTTGTCTATATTTTTTGAGCAACTCTCTTCTATTATTGGCGATGAGACAAAGTAGGTAGTCTTTTCTTGCTTTACGCATTATTTGTCATAGTCTTTGCAATCTATCAGTCCAAGGTCTTTCCACTGTGGTTCTCTTTAGAGGAACAGACCATCTCATTGATATTTGGAGTGCCTGCATGAGATCTCTTGCAGCTTGATCTACATCATTATCATCTAATAGTAACTCCAGCTGCACAAAACTATCCCTCAGCCTATATCAGTCTGCCTGCCAGATATTGTAATGTATTTTGGAAATCTGTGCCTCCAAGGTTTCAAATTCATTCCATCCTCTGACCAACTCAAAAGCAATAACATTATTGTCACTGGTTGTTAAGAATTCTAGAACATTCCAATTTCTCCATAAGTTCTCAGATCGTAGATTGGTCAGTGTTACATCAATGTTTGACTGAGCTCCTGCTTGGTTGCTATACCTGTAGGGTTTAGGCAGAAGATTTCTTACTACTAAATTCAGTTAACTAATTGCTTACACTTAAATCTGACCTCTTGTATCCGTGATGCTGCTATGCCCGAGTTCAGATTTAGTATTGGCGTCAGCCATTATTACTACTGGTCTGTTTCCTAGGACAGTGCACACCTCTCTCATTTTTCCAATGTATGGTTAATGCACTATAATGAAAATACATGTTGATGAGAATTATGCTGCCCCAGCCACCAACAAGCTCCTAACATCTCATACGCTCTTCACAGAACTGTGCTATCTTCATTACATTTACTTGTCTGGATTAAACTACTATTGCTGTCATGGTTCTGGCTGTTGAGATTATCTGTGATGATACCGGCATGTAAGGAATCTTCCCAAAGAATGAATGTGTCTCCTGGAGGCATATAACATCCCATTAAGTTCCTCTGACAGCTTCCTCACTTCGTTCAATACCATCTTGCTTCTCCTGGCATTTAGTAGTGTAATTTGTAGTTTATATGAGATTTTATCACATATGGATGTCTAGTGAGAACATTGCATTGTGGCTATGTGAGTTTTGAATCAAAAACTCTACATACTGTTTATATATACGAATGGGATCAACATTTTTTTTCTTCTTTTGAAGAACTTGTGCACAAGAGCAAGAAGCTGGGAAGTCTCAGAGGTAGATTAATATATTTTAGATGTATATGATCAATGGCCTCTAGCTGGGGATGGTTACATATTTACCAGCTGGATGCACTACCCTGTTTAGATGCCCGAGTGACATATTGAGATTTGAAGCCTTCTGCAGGAGACCAGGTTTTAAATTGGTTTCAAAATAAATATATATTGTTTTTGGATTTATAGAAGTGTATTTGTTTGCCATGTTTCCAAAATTCATCAGTTGTTCCACCAATTTTGGTCTTGTTACAGACTGTTGGTGATGTTCAGTCCCTTTTGGTCTGTCTGTATTCCATCCCAGACCACCCTTCTTGGCAAAAGAGTTCCGGTGATGACTGGCAGAACTAGAAAAAATTTCAATAATCTGTACTGGGTGGTTATCAGTCTGCTTTGCAACATCCCGTTTCTTACAGTTCTTTTTAATTTTTAGTTTTCTTTGAAGCACACCACCATATTTGTATTTTTTTTTTTTTTTTTTTTTTTTGTCTTGAAAAAAGGGGGGCTGTTTCCTTTCATTTTCATAGCCTACTTCCCAATTACTTCAACTATTTTCCTAATTAAATTTGCCAGCTGGGAGTATATATTATTCCCCATACCTATTACTTGTAGTGAACTATCCATAATCAGTCCTATTTATGGCTCATTGTAGGAGTAATTGGTAGGTAAGACACACTTTGCCCTTCTTGTTGCAGCTTTTACCCCTTCTGTTGCATGGTATGCATATTGAAGGTTGAGAACTTTTCTTTCAGTGATCCCTTGGGTGGTATTCCTCCACAGTGTTAACAAGAACTATTGTTGTTCTTACAATTCTTACTGACGTGTCCTAGATACAAAATTTATTGCATGTTGGTATGATGATGTAATCTTTAACCGTCATAGCAGAAAATTCTATGAAAATTTTCTTTTGCTGTAATAGAAGATTCATAACAGAAGGACTCGCCTCCACAACATGATGAATGGTTGCTCTTTCTCTGGGACCAGTCATAAATTTTGGTTGAAAACCTTCCAGAAATTGACTTTCTGCATCTTTACCTCATAGTTTTGTTGGTAAAAGTCATCAGAAAGGTTGTCTACATGCATTGTTGTGAGTATGTCATACGAAATTATGAGTGGCCTTCATTTTCTAGGGAGTTTGCATCCCATCTTTTCAGCCAATTCCTTGTCATCTAGAATTTTTTGCGAATCCTCGGGAGATTCTACTTCCACTATAATGGCATTGTTTTTTTGCACATATTCTGTTGATTGTAATTTTATCCCTCACAGTTTTTATCATTTTTGTAACTTGTTCAGCCACTAGCTTCAGGTTCTTGCCCCTTTGGAACTGATTAAAAAAAAAAAAAAATCACACCGAGTGATTTTTGGATTCACAGTGGTCGATCCTCCAGATATTGCCATTGCAGCATAGCTGGGCACTATTGCACCCTTATTTTGTTTAAATTGCTCTTTTCTTTTTTAAGTGTTTCATTTATTTTTCATAGCTGACATAGCCTGACAGAAAGCGATGTTTATTGCCCAACAGGCTAGTTTATCTTTTATTTCTGTAACTTCAGTCAGTTTTGCCCACATATATCATTTAGATGTTTGACTAATTCCATGTACTCATTTAAGATTTTTTCACTACACTGGTTAGAGCTTTATTTTGGCGACCCCATGTTGGTGGCAGCAGAAAATTTGGTTACTGTAGTGACTCACCACAGCTGATCATTTGAATCAGGTATCCGATGTGGCATGCATGCTGTTTGAGGCTGCTGACTTGGCTGAGCACCACTGGTATGTCACGAGACTCCGACTCGGTTCGATGACAGCGCTTGTGGCGAGGAACTGTACACTCAATCAGCCACATACAAAATCAATCAATTAACACTCAATAACCACTCAATGTTTGAAAATACCTTTACATAATTTCATGAACAGGTCAAACTATGTATTCTGTATGATAACTTAAGAGTTTCATTTTTCCACAAGAATCACGATCAGAAGTGAGAGGGACTCGACTGGAAACACAATACGGCAGTCATCTTGTGTGGCATGGAGGAAATGTTGCTAGGCTAGTTTCCATTTATGGCGTGTTTTCCTTCGTTTCATTTTGTTGTTTTATATGTGCATATCCATTCAGTTTTTTTTTTTATTTTTGCCTTGCTCTATAACTGGAGTTTCAGAAGTCCAAATATTTGCCCAAGTCTCAAAATTTACCATTAAAATGCCCACTTTTCTTCTGTGTATATTATCTATCACTCCAGTATCACAATAGCTCTCTCCTTTACCAAATCCAGTTAAAAAAATTATATGTATAGCCTAGATCCAATTTTTGATTTATGTACATTTTTCATGTGAGCATTCTTTTGCTCTTGTTCACATATAAGTATTGTTGTGCAAGATATAAATCTCGAAGGAAGCAGTAGATACCAATTTCCATAATTTGCATTTGTTTGATACATTTTATTTAAAATGGACAAAATTGTAGTATTATGAAAACTTACCTCTACTTCAGGTACTTCTAATTGTTGGATGGTTTGTTCACACTTTCCTTTTGGTGGTTTCACAACTGTTGGAAACAACATATCAAATTTTGAAGTATCTTCAATGTCAAGTTCTTCCAACAGCCAACCAGTAGACTCGAACATCTTATCAAATAACAAGAAAAATATTTTTTTATTAATAATGAATTTTTTAAAATGCATTTCATTCTACCATTTCCAAAGTAACGCATAAATCAAACTGACACAAGCATCCAAAAGATCTTAATAATGAAATCACATTGCCAACCTGACCACCCAAACTGAAGTTAACAGTCTCAATATTTTCGCTTAAAATGAAAACTATTCCCAATTATCTGATTAAATGGCTTAAATTATAACAAACAAAAAAAAAAAAAATTGAGTTCAACAAACCTGTAGTCGTATTCTAAAGAAAAACAGTAACAAACAAAAAAAGTTTCTTATGGCTGTACGCCTCATTGCCATTAAGGGGAAGAGACTGCAGGCAAGGGATGGGAAGAAATTTAGCCATGGTTTTTGAAGGAACCATACCTGGAGTGATTTTTGGAAACATGGAAAAATGATATCTGGTGGTTGGATGGGGAGTTGAACCCATGTACTTCTGAATGCTAGGCATGAGCATCACACAGAAATAATTTTTTTAAACAATTTTAGTTAAAATAATATACAATATTATTTCGAAATCAAAAGCTTAATTTACGCACATCTAACCTCTTATAGTACTAAAGAAACAGTTTTATTTGTCAAAATACTGATTAGATCAATTAATTCCTTGAAGATTAAAGTATCTCTCAAAGGTGTATCCAGGATCAGAACTAGAGGGGGGCAAGATTTGAGCTGGGAGGGGGGGGGGGGACAACACATATTGGTTTCAAGGAAGTGGGATGGGGGACTGAAACATGATTTCTTACAAAATGAAACTCAAACCTATTGAGGAAACTACTTTTATTGTTGATTAATATAGTAATCCAACTACATAATCTAAGGACCTACTATGTAGTAAATTAAGATCATAACTCAGTTATAGTTTATGTAAACATTAATTGTCTTGGATTCTTAGAAAATTTTTCTGTAACTGTTTCTCAATATCTCATGGTGTTCTTTCACAAAATTTTGATGCACACTCATCAGGCATAATCCAGTCAATCTTTCCTCTCACAAAGTGCTCCTGAGCCAGTTCTTCACTCATTGAAGCATACTGAAGGCAACTTAATTTTTCTTCTGGGGAGAGGGCAGTAGCCTCCCCTTGCCCCTCACTGGATATGCCCATGTGTGTCTCATAAACATGTGTTAGAAAACAATAGAAAATACATCTTCCATGCATTTTATTCGCCTTTAAAAATTTAAGCAACTTTGAATCAAATATCATCTTTGTTTCTGCATTATGTTTTTGTATTGCTGCACGTTTCCTGTGAATTGTAAAAATATTCAAGAAAATGGTCTCACTAGCTACTGACATATATAATGTCTCGAAACATTCAATATCAGGAGACATACAAAATGTGTGCTGTATGAAAGTAAACAATATATTTCAGGATACAATGTATGAGTCAAATAAAGTATTTGCACCATTACTATCTGTTGCACAACATTAAACTGATTTAATTTGGTTAAGTTGACAACTATTTTTATAGTTGGAATTATTAATGTACAAGAATACAATGCACAAGAATAACATTTTTTTATGCTTTTGAGCCTCATCAATATTGAGGTAATTAGAGGTGTCACAGAGCAGTGGAAAAGGAAAATGCATGGGGGGGGGGGGCGCAAGAACAGGAACGAATTTGGCTATGGCATTTTGAGGGAACAATCTTGGCATTTGTCAAGAGTGATTTCAGTTAGAATACTAACCAACATCTTCGAAGACAGGATAAAAATGTAGTATGTGTGTATTTACACTTAGATTTGTATATCCAATGGTAAACAATTGTACTTTTCAAATAAATGAAGGGTAACGCTAGATGGTTCATACCAGTTTTTACAGAATACTTCCTGCCTGAATGGAATGGGTAACATACACCATTATATTAACTTCTTTTTCAACTGTAGCAAAATATACTTATTTATTCAAATCTACATTTCTAATTATTAATTATAAAAATGTGCTCCTACTCACTTCTGTTTCTTTCTCACTTCTCTTTTACTTTCTACTCTCTACAGTCTCATCCTAATCACTGTCTCTAAAAACCAACCCACTCTTATCAGTGCTGTGTTCCATCCCAACAGAAGATAAAATTTTCAATTTCCATACCTTAAGATCGAGTGGTTCACCAGAAAGTTCTCCATCAATTATTGTTAATGAATGACATGTAGCCATTCCAAACACAAATTCATCAAGAAGCATGTTCTGGATTTGTTGCACTGGAGCAAGAAATTTGCTCTCTCTCACTGGTACAACTCCCCACATATCAAGTCCATCCTCTGTTAAGGTTCCTGTCTGCAAAATAGTTGGAATGAACGACACACATAATTTCACATACTACGTTCAAAAGACTTAAAAAAGCAGAAAACATGCACATGGAGTGAACTTTAAGTATATACAGTATATACATATAATTACGACAAAAGACAAAATTATAACTAAGATTTAATAGATTATACTTTCCTGGTGCATAATTTCAATAAATTCATCATGAGTGTACCGTCGGATTGTGTTTTGAAAACAATTCTACTGGTCATCAGATACAGAGACAGCTTAGGTGCCGGCTGCAATTCCTCACTCACCCAACGGCTCTGTTCGCAGCCGGCATCTGGTGGTTGGCTGCCAGTGGGTGTGGCTGTAGTTCTTCATTGCGGCCCACGGACCCTAATATTGAACCATCTGTGGTGGCAGCTGAACAGAGGTACCACTCTCTCTATGGAGTTTTGCCAACAACGATTTCCATGCCTCACTAAGACATAGCCCACTGTCTCAATTGAAGGTGTTGGCTAACCGAATTTTGATTGCTTCTTTGGTTAATGAATTCCAAAAATATGGAATTCTAGCCACTATCCTAACATTGCTAAAGTCTACATTGTAGCCATTGTGGTACACATGCTCAGTGATCACTGATTTGTTGTATTGTCCTAGGTGGAGATGGTGTTTGTGTTATTCATACCGGTTTTTTACAGTGCGAATTGCTTGGCTGATATGGTATTTCCACACTCACATGGAATGCTGTAAATTCTGGGAACTCAAAGGCCAAGGTCATCCTTAACTGAACAGAGAGACACCTGTACTTTGGCTGGTGGTCAATAGAAACATCTTAATCCATGTCATACGAGAATTCTGACAATTTTTCCCAAGGTGTTTCCAGCAAATGGCAGAAAAGTGGTGGCCCTATGCATTTCTTCCTGTTGCACTGGAATTTTTTCTGGCCTATTGTCAATTGCCTTATTTGTCTGGTTCCCAGTATATCCGTTCTGCCTGAAGATAGTTTTCAAATGTTTCAATTCCTGTGGTAGGCTGTCTTAGTCAGCAATTGCCCTAGCCCCACATACAAATGTGTTAGGCTTTATGGAATGGTGGAAGCTTGTGGCTCCTAAGTACTGGTACATGCAGGTTAATTTTCTGAATACGCTATGTTCTAGTGTCCCGTCTGACTTTCTTTCAATCAGGATGTCAAGAAAAGGTAGGCGGCTTTCCTTTTCTAGTTATATTGTTAACTTTATGTTGGGATGAATTCCGTTTAGATGCTCCCATTACTCTGTTAGCGTGGGGCCACATGACAAATGTGTCATCAACATATAGGAATAAACATGTCGGCTTCTGAACCACATCTGTCAGTGCTTTTTCCTTGAAACACTCCATGCACAGGTTGGCAACTACAGGAAAAAGTGATGATCCTAAGGCAACCCTGTCCACAGAGGTCTGCAGAGAGACTTGCCAAGTCCTGGATATAGCAAAACCCCCGAAGACCATATAATTGGGGAGGTTTGTGAAGTGCTTCATTCCTTGTGTCAGAACAATGATGACGACGTTTTATCGGCGGATAAGGGATATGCTACAGTACTGCTTATGGCAGAAAAGTATGAGGAGAAGATGAGTAACATCTTTGCACACCAGAAGTTAAATCAATTGCATACAAAGCACTACATCGTCCTCACTTAGAATATTGTTGTTCTGTATGGGGTCCCCACCAAAAGGGGTTAACGGAGGCATTGGAGAAGGTCAAAAGTAGAGCTATATGATTTGTGACAGGTATATTTAGCTGCAGGGAAAGCGTAAGTGCGATGTTGAAGGAGTTAGGTTGGGAAGACCTGGAACACCAAAGCTACTGCTCTCAGCAGAAACCGATTGAAAAATTCACGAATGACTTATTCAGAATGACACCAAACAAATATTACTAGCAGCAACATTCATATATAGGAATGACCGAGAAAAGGGAGGAAAGAGAAATTATGGCCAGAACTGATTCATCTCTATACTAAATTTTTCCACAAGCGATTAGGGAATGGAATAGCAGGGATTTTGTGAGTGAGGAAACTTAGAATTCAACAGGAGTTGTTCTCGATTAACCCCTCATGCCATCCTGATCATGATCACGATTTTCCATGGTTTTTACAGAATACTCCAGGTGAATGCCAGAATGTTTCCTGAATATAGCCCATGGGCACCTCCTGCCATATCCTGTTTATTCCTTCAAAATGATTATACATTCAGATAGGTGCAATGCACCCTCTGCCAACCACTTTTAGTTAATTGAGTAATAATAATAATAATACTTAATGATCCTTTATATTGGCATTTGACCAATGATCCTACCAAGGATTGAGAGAAAGACTAATGCTTTATTGAAGAGAGGTGAATTTTCTGTAGAGAGCAACAAGAAATTCAGACCTCGTGCTGCTAGACCACCTCAGCTATACAGTCTGCCAAAAATACACAAAAAAATACCTTTGCAACAAATTTTCAGCAAGATTGAAGCTCCTACTTACCCACTGGCAAAATATCTGACCTGTCTTTTAAACCCATCAGTCGACCACTACGATCACCATGTCAAAAATTCCACGGAATTTGTTAAGATAATCAAGACCACGAAACTGAATGATTCAGATATAATGTTGAGCTTTGTTATCATTTATTTATTTATCTGCATCCTGGTGAAGGACATGCTGGAGCTGATACACCACCAATATGAACCAGCTATCGTGGAAGTATTCAAACATGTGCTGATGTCCACATATTTCACTTACTTACGGGATATTACAAACAAGTGGACGGGGTTGCCATGGGATTGCCACTTTCTCCATTAGTCACCAACCTATAGAGTATTTTGAGTAAAAAGCACTGGAAGATGTGTTTCTGAAACCAACATTTCATTTTCGATATGTCGAAGACATGTTTATCGTGTGGCCCCATGGAAACAGGGTTCTGAATGAGTTCCTGGAACATCTGAACGGAATTCATCCCTACATAAAGTTTACAATGGCACTGGAAAAGGACGGCCACCTACCTTTCCTCGACATCCTGATTGTATGAAAGTCAGATGGGACACTAGAACAGAGTATTCAGAAAGCCTACCCACATGTACCAGTACTTGGGGGCCACAAGCTTCTACCATCCTGTAAAGTGTAACACTGTTTTAAATATGCTCATACCAAGGGCTAGAGTAACTGCTGATACAGACAGCCTACCACAGGAATTGGAACATCCGAAAACTGTCTTCAGGTGGAACAGGTTCATCAAGAAGCAGATAAATAAGGCAATTGATAATAGGCCGGAGAAAATTTCAGTTCAATAGGAAGAAACACCTAACATCAATGCTTTTCTACCATTTGCTGGAAACACCTCAGGGAAAATAGTCAGAATTCTCACACCACATGGAATAAAATGTTTCTACCGACCACCAGCCAAATTACAGGACTACCTCCGTTCAGTTAAGGATGACCTTGTCCTTCGAGTTTCCAGAATTTACAGCATTCTGTGTGAGTGTGGAAAGATTTACATTGGGAAAACTATCCGCACTGTACAATACCGCTGTGAAGAACACAAATGCCATCTCCACCTAGGACAGTACAACAAATCAGTGATCGCCATGGCTGCAAGGTAGACTTAAGCAATGTTAGGTTATTGGCTAGAACTTCATATTTGGGAATTCATTAGTCAAAGAAGCAATCAAAATTTGGTTGGCCGATACCTGCAAGAGAGACAGTGGGCTATGTCTTAGTGAGGCATGGAAACCAGCCTTGGCAAAACTCCTTAGAGAACCTCTGTCCAGCTGCCACCACAGATGGCTCCATATTAGGGTCTGTGGCCCGCAATGAGGATCTACAGCAACACCCACTGGCAGCCTGCCGTCGAGTGCAGGCCGCGAATAGAGCTGTTGGGTAAATAAGGAAGTGTGGCACCTGAGCTGTCTCGGCATCTGTTGGTCAGCAAACCAGTACAGATGTTTACACATTCCGAGGAAGACAACAGAGTTACTCATCAAAATATTGTGTTTTCACAACACAATCTAGCATTACACCTGTGAAGACTTCATTACATTATATTTGTAATTAATTATCTAACTGGAAGACAAAATTTGAGTTGAGACAAAAAAGGTTTTGCTGAATTCAACACGGTATTTGAATTGAGACAAAGGTATGGGAAGTAAGCCCTTCACCTACTACAGTCAGAGACAGGAATGCTGTGACAGCACAAGAAACAAGACTAATACAAATACACACCATTTTTGATGTCCCGTTAGTCACGTGAGAAAGTAAGTGAAAAATGTGGCATGCTACATGAAGGCGCTGTCACAACTGTCCCCCTCTAACTTTGCTATGGGAATTTATTGAACAGACACATACTTCCATATACTTTGGTTCATACTTTCTAAAAGAGTTTTTCTATTTTATTTAATATTTATCATCATGGGATTTATCTACAAACAACCGAATTGACATCTAGAACTAAAATAATTTTTTTTAATATCTGATACACCTAGTTTCAAAGTACCCTGCTGTGGGTACTATTTCTGTTGCTGCAGAAGGTGCTAAGCCCTGTACACACTGGGATTCTTTGTGGTGACACGTTGTCGCAGTTCTGTGTTCCAGGAGAGTCTGCGACAATGAGCCATGTCAAAGAATCCAACCTCAACTCTATGTGAGAAATTGAATATTGAGTTCCACATGCTGCAGAGCTGAATATTTGTGTCCCATTCAAAATGAAACTCTTGGACACATTGTCACACAACAAGTGAAGTATGGCCATGTTCCTAACTTTGCATCAGATTCAATTCAATACCTACACAACTTTTAAACTGTGCACATGGAAAATTGTGTGCTGTTTTGCTCTCTTCTTTAATTTAATTCATTAAAATTTCATCCATCATTATGTGGACCACAGAGGTTACCCTTCAACTGATAGAAAATCTGCAGAACATTCGCTATCTTTGGGATGTGTCACTTCCTTAGTATAAAAACAAATATGAAAGCAGACTGTATGAAGGAGCAATCTGAAAAATTCAAAGTTTGTGGCTGAAATAGAAAAGAAGATTCTTAAGTTGAAAGTACAATTTTGAAGTGAACATAAAAAGTTGGTTTTGGAAAAGAAAATGTTGGATTGAATCTTTGCTGTTACTGTTGCCGTGTCTCAAACTGATGAAATCCTAGCTCAGAAATGCTACGTTCCAACAGTGTTTGTGCTTTGGAATGTACAGTTTCACCATCTAGTTTATATTTTACTTGTACTTACCTTGATGTAATTTTTAAGACAAATATGATGGCCTCACACGTCTTGTACAAAATTTGATATCACTTGCTTTGAAAGTTTGAAGGTATACATTACACTTGTGTAGAAATCTCTGAGTGTGGCAGCAGGCTTGACATCATGAGAAATAGGTTGCCTGACGTTAGTCTCTCGTTTGGAAATCTGGTGCCTCACCATTCTCAAAAGACATTCAAAATCATTTGGAGTCATTGTCACAAAATTTCTAAAACTTATCCCATCTTAAAGTTTGAGGGTACCCACTAAATCATGGGCATGAATATTTACCCTCTCATATAACTGATGATTCTACCAGCACCTTTCTTTTTTTCTTCTTCTGTATAGCAAAAGAAGTGTTACTGACACTCCCTCAAGTGCAAGAGTCTCGGACATCTTAACAGCAAGAAAATTATTTTAAAACTGAATCCAGATGCTTCTGGCAGTGTGCACATTTTGTCATGGGGCAGCATCAGGGCAGCATTGCGACATTGAAGCAGGGCAGCATGGACGCAGCCCTGTGTCAATGAATCAAGACAAAGAATCCCAGTGTGTAGTAGGCTTTATAGTTGCAGAAGTTGCAATGGGTAGCTGTGTTACTGATGCCGATGGAACCAATGAATCTGCTGTTGACTTAGTTGGGGTTGCAGATGTATTACTACTGACATCTGCGGTCTTTGGTGTTATTACCTTAATGGATTTGGTACCACAGTGCACCCACCAAGTCAAGTCAACAGCAGCAATGCCTACCTTTTCTCAAAGCCTGAATCAGGCCATTTGTCTACCATAGTTTCTTCAGCCTTTTTGATGATACATGCCTCAAATTTCAATTATATATAGATAGTATACATGCTAAATTTCGTTCCATTTCTATTTTTTGTTTGGATGTTATTAACATGCAAATTTTACCAATTTTGTTATATGCTCACTCACTGGTGATCATCAAAACTCTAAGGTACTTTCCATAGTGGTAGAAAGCTGAAATTTGGTACACAGATAAAGTTTTATGCTCAGATTATAAGAAAAGTCTAAAACTAAAAATTTCTATATATACACACATCCAAACGTGAAACCAGTTTCTACACTAATAACTTTATAAGCCCAAATTTTCCTTATTTAAGGAACTTACAAGTTTATCTAATGTGTTAAATTTTACATCTATTCTCTCCTTACTTTTGAAGTAAGGGAAATTCAAAAAAAAAAAATAATTAAACTACAACACTCCAACACCAAAATTCCACTGTACTTCACGTGGTCCTATATACCAGTAATTTGGACCTGGAGGAAACTGCTCAAGTTATATCTGAAATCATGACTTTAAGTGGCCATATCAGAAAATGAGTGAACTGGCCGATAGTGATGATATTTTTGCCATCTGCAAATCATAATAAAATTCTTAAATTGATTTTCTCTGTATTTATTCAATGGCAAGCCTAAAGTTGAAAATTTTTGCCTCATATTAATTGCTTTGCTCTGGGTAAGGTTACATGCCGGAAATTTCTTGTACTTATAGAGATGAGCAAGTTTAACTAATATCTTAAATTTTATTTTGTTCCTATGCTTTGTTTGGAAGTTATTAGTTATTTATTTATGGTGGTACTTAAATTGGCAGCTGTCCAAATAGCTTGACCATGGCACACACCCATTGCTTAGAGGGATCAATATAAATTTCAGTAATGCCCATGATCTCTTGAATTCTGAAATGTCCTTATCTGCTAACCGATTACTAAACAGAATAGCTATATTTGAGTGATGACTGATAATAAGCAATAAACTTACAAAAAAAATGAGGTACCTCAAAAACAAAAATAGGCCAAGTCTCATGCTTGTGCAGTGACAAAAATTTATGAGATTTTGTTGTGAGCCAAGTCTACCCTTCACAGTGTGTATTAACTTCAATTTCGGAAACATAATGGTTTATCTCAGTGTTAGATATCATTTATTTAGCATAAAAATAAACTTTGGTGACTTGGCCACTATCAATGTCAATGTCAATTTTTACTGAAATGAAAGATCTAATATATATAACTTATTCTAAGACTTGTCAAACTTGAAATATGAGCGAGGGAAATCTTGGCTTTTGTGTATCAGTAAGTTTGATAAAGCAACACATTTAAGATATTTATACAGTTCTATGAAAACATGGCACACATAATGGTCAAGTCTCTAGATTTTTTTTATTCTAAATAAATAATCTACAACACTTGTTTCTCTCATTCTGTTTCAGGAAGTGACTTAACACACATTGTAAATTGTAGACTTGGCTCCAAATAAGGTCTCATAACTTTATGTCACTGCACAAGCAGGATTCTTGGCCTATTTTTATAAGAACAGTTTTTGTGGGATTTGCATTGATGAGAGCACATTTTAGTTGTTCCCGTTTCTGCAACGAATGTCTATATAGCAACACTTACTTTCCTGACGAGAGCTGACAACATTTTCATGAAGCTAGTCACAAATACAAGTGGCACAAGAACCTTCAACTCTTCTTGGCTTTGCCACATTGTATTTGCTCCCAGGTTTTCTACTCCTGTACCTTCTTTTCAACAAGACACATTCGACATTCCTTGCCACAGGCCGGGTGCGACCCAGAGTAATTGACGCACGACTATAGGAGGGTGCAGCCAGTACCCTGATTATGTGCCCCTAGGTCACATTTGCCACAGATGAGATTGCCTTCACAAGTTGCCATCATATGCCCAGACCACTGGCACTTGAAGCAGTGCATCAGAGCCGTTATATACGGGCAAACACTCCAATTTAAGTATCCTGCTCTCATGGTCTTTGGCAATGTGGGAATGCTGAGCATCAGGATGAAGGTGGCAGTTTATTCAACACTGCCATTTACCTTCTGTATGATCTGATGAACCTTGACCACTTTCTCCGATTCCCACTCCTTACAGAATTCCTCAGACTCTAAATCGTTAAGACTTCGACAGGTGATCACTCCCATTTCTACTGTTTAGAGTATTATGAAGTTCACATTGTACAGCAAAATCCCCAAGACTATCACACTTAAAGAGTTTTAAGGCATGCTTGATGGTAGATGCAGCAATGTCCCATTCCTCAGCTTATATTTTTATCATTTTTTTTCTCCAGACATTAGGGTCCCTAGTCCTTTCTGTATGGAGAGACCTTTTTGGAAGATCCTCCCTTCCATGAAATTACTATGAAGCAATTATCTATTGCATAATCCTTCCCATTATTCATGTCAATTAGTCTGAAGGAGAGGGCTCTGGACCCTCACCCGCTTCACTATTCTTTGGACATTTTGAATACCTTCAGTCCACCTATACCGCAGGTAGTGGAAATTGATTTTTTTCTTCATTTTGGTCCCATAAGTAAGGAGTGACACATTGCCCACACTATGCCACCAAGCTAATACAACAAGGGTGCACAGGTGCCCCTGAGGCTGCACACTAGGTAGTGGTTGGCCTCACCACACTCCATCTCCTTGGCACATGTCAAATCTCGAGGTGGAGGGTACATATGTATATTACATCCTCATGATCTAGGCATTGATGCCAAGATCCCTACCCTCTAAGACACACAACATTCCACTGTCATGCCATATGGGGTCATTGAAGCATGCATGAAGTTTCCAGCTTGGGTACTACAAGTTCGCCAAACCTTTGCCAGGCACCTGTTGAAAAATGATGGGCACCCAGAATCCTAACCACACTTTATAGAATATACTAAAACACAAAATCAGTAATCTTGAAACCTGTTATACTGTTGAGAGCTATTAAGAGCACCCCTTATTAGTAGCAGGGAACTTTAAGTGGCTGTTGACATACCAGTATTTATTTGGTATAAGGTTCAAATCAGGATTCAATCTGCTATAGTGCTCCTTTCACTAGTATGCTTCCCATATTCTGCATCAAAAGAAATCGCTGCATCAAATAAATCATGTTTACGTCATTCATTTCATGTAGATACCATTTAATTAATAATGGTCTACCCTCTTCTATACTTACTTCCCACCCTTTGCTTTCACTCTCTTTAATGTTATAGTAAAACTCTGCCAATTCCACCAAACTTACAGCCAATTAACCACAACTAAGTAATAAATTGTGAATTTATCTTCAATTGTCATTAAATATAAATGTTCTGTTATTGAGAAAGGATTTAAACGAGACAATTCCATCACTGCTGTGTATTTTCCAAATTCTTGTGGATGATGAGATCAAATATGGTAAGACATGGTTCCTTTCTCTTTTTATTAGACACCAAATTTATGGATATCCAGCTAAAGTAAAATTATTTCTTAGTCATATGTTTACAAGAATGTATAGTCATCATTTCTACATCCTCTTTCTTTGCAGTCAAATAATACACGGTAGATACTGCAATAAGACAATTTTTCCTTTTAGTTTGAAGAAAACATTATATAAAAAAAATGAAGACAGGATAGCAGAAAATCATTCTAGAAATAACATAGGTGACTAGCTGCTCAATTTTTAAGCAGGTGTCAATTAAAAATAAATAAAAAGTCCATCTAAGGATTATACAGCATGTCTGCTCACGACTGTCCTGACTGTCAATTCCCTGAATTAATTATAAACTTATACTACAGTTTTTACCTTCCTTCATCCAGTTTTCATAATACACGACATGGGCAGCACTGCCACTGAACAAAAATATATTTGGAATTTTACGATATATCAAGTTTCTTACCTTGTCAAAGCAAACACAGTCTGTTGCACCAGCAATAGTAATATTACGGGAACTGATGCAGTAGATGGTCTTCCTTTCCAAACGCTTTTGAGCATAAAAACTTCCTACTGTCATTGCAGCAGGCAATGCTGGTGGAACTACTATAGTAACTAAATCGCATGCTTCCAAAATTAAGGCACTTACACTTAAGCCACGTAAAACCTGCAACATTGCAAATTTTCATTAACATAGGGTGGAATAAATACTGTGCTGTGGTATATGAAACTTTTTTGTGGGGCTTTTGCTTTCTTGGAGGGGGGGGGGGGGGAACCACAAGTTCATTGATGACGATCTGATCTAAGGGAGGGAAGTGTTATATTCTAATTATGAAAGTAAGCTGAAATGTTGGTATCAATGTATTTTTTCTTTATTTTTTGTGTTGTTGGCATGTGTATAACAATATCAAATATCAAGTTTCAACTTTATCTGTGAAATAATATTGTTTATACAGTTTTCTATATATATGGCCTCTAGTTTCATCTGCTTGAAATGGATAAACTGAAATATTGTGCCATCATAAAATATTTTGTTTTTGACAGTTTGTTACCAATGGAAATTCATCCAAAGTTGGTAAAGGCTTATAAGGCATGTATTCCTTCATTTTTGTCTATGACGACATGGGTGGCTGAATTTTAACA
Organism: Vandiemenella viatica; assembly: GCA_031002005.1. Classification (NCBI taxonomy): domain Eukaryota; kingdom Metazoa; phylum Arthropoda; class Insecta; order Orthoptera; family Morabidae; genus Vandiemenella; species Vandiemenella viatica. Next base: position 244,009,729 of record CM061921.1, read on the forward strand.
TGGTTTAACATCTCTTGAAGGTGAAGGACAATCAAGAACTGTAGCTACAGATGAAATCATTAAGATGATATATGATAAGGTGTTAGACAATTAATAGTATACAACATAGATAAGGCTGTAGAAATATCAGAAAGAAGGGTATAGAACATTACATCATAATTAAACACGAGAAAGATTTATTAAAATTGGGTGCCACATTTTTTAAGTGCAGTCCAAAAAAAAAAATGTGAAAATTAATTTCTCAGTAATGTTTGGACCATTTTAAAAAGAATCTACCCATTTTATATGCCAATTTTTCACTAAAAATGAAACATGTCTCTGCCACTACAATCCAGAAATGAAATAACAGTCTAAACAGTGGGTGGAAGCCAATGTACCTACACCAGAACAGGTAAAGTCAATTTAATATGACAACAATCAGGACTGTTTTCTGACATGCAGAAGGGACTCTTTATTACTTTGGAGGAAGTAAAACAGTAACTGGTGAATACTGTGCAAGTCTTCTGGACCAACTGAATGAAAACATTTGTGAGAGGAGACCTTCATATTTCACCGAGACAATGCATCTGTCCATACAATATGCTTTAGAAATGGGAAAATTGAGGGATCTGAAGAACAAATTGCTATAGCGTCCACCCTATCTGGGTCACTCTGACTTAAATCTATTTCTAAATCTGAAGAAATTTATGGCTCAAAATCATTTCCAGTCAAATAATAGGTGACAGCAACTATAGATGGATATTTTTCAGACCATCAAAAATCACTCTTCTGGAATGGAGTCCATTAACTGGAGAAATGCTAGTCAAAGTACACTGAACGAAAATGGTACTACATAGAAAGGGGGACATCCAGGTTGAGTTCACTTTACTCTCATAAGCAGGATTTGCTGTAATGTGTGTTGTGCTGCTCTGTTTGTGATACAAACTAATTTTCAGTTCTTGAAATGTATCATCATTGCATATGCCTAGTTTGCTACATCAAATAGCTTTGAAACCATAATCAAGACAGATTTTATGACAAGGAGGCAATTTCAACTCACCATGACTTCCTATGTCCAGTACAGTGGTGCTTTGGTATACTCAAAGTTGCCAGGTAATAGGTCATGCATGTGAAAAATTAAGTTCAAATACAAAGTAGAAAATATTTCAGATTGAAGACATGCGCATTTATAATTGAAATTTATGAAGGTCATTTACTATATCACAGCTATATTTCGTAAGTGATCTACATATTTTGTTCATTATCTGGCATCAGATAATGATCTGAGCTCACACAAAATGATAAACATATACCTTGGGACATATTTTAACAGATACTTTCATAAATAGATATGAAAATACCAATCAGTGCTGATATATGAGGTATAAGAGAATACTGCAGAAGAGCATTAAACAAAGGTCAGAGAGTAAGTTATTAGAATTGACTGAACTATAGCCCAGAAGAAAAATATTTAAGTAATGGTACATTAATAACAACCACACAGCAAGCCTTGGAATTTTTCAGACAAAGTGCCTTATGTTCAGAATGAAGAAACAAATTATAAAGGACATGGGGCTCCTCTAGCTTCTGCCACTTCCCCACAGGAGCTTCATATTCTCCACACAACCTATGGCACTAGAAAAGAAGTGATGTGATGGGATGGGATCAGCTCCAGGCCCCAGCTATTTATTACCTTCCTGTGGAGTTTTTACACAGTACTCATTAGATTGCAGGCTGAGTAGACCTAAGAAACTATTTCAGATGTTCTGTTTGAAGAAAAATCTTTTGCTTGTCAGGGATTGAACCTCAGTCATTTACACTCCTGGAAATTGAAATAAGAACACCCTAAATTCATTGTCCCAGGAATGGGAAACTTTATATACACATTCCTGGGGTCAGATACAACACATGATCACACAGACAGAACCATAGGCACATAGACACAGGCAACAGAGCATGCACAATGTCGGCACTAGTACCGTGTATATCCACCTTTCGCAGCAATGCAGGCTGCAATTCTCCCATGGAGACGATCGTAGAGGTGCTGGATGTAGTCCTGTGGAACAGCATGCCAAGCCATTTCCACCTGGCGCCTCAGCTGGACCAGCGTTCGTGCTGGATGTGCAGACCGCGTGAGACGACGTTTCATCCAGTCCCAAACATGCTCAATGGGGGACAGATCCGGAGATCTCGCTGGCCAGGGTAGTTGACTTACACCTTCTAGAGCACGTTGGGTGGCACGGGATACATGTGGACATGCATTGTCCTGTTGGAACAGTATGTTCCCTTTCCGGTCTAGGAATGGTAGAACAATGGGTTTGATGACGGTTTGAATGTACCGTGCACTGTTCAGTGTCCCCTCGACGATCACCAGAGGTGTACGGCCAGTGTAGGAGATCGCTCCCCACACCATGATGCCGGGTGTTGGCCCTGTGTGCCTCGGTCGTATGCAGTCCTGATTGTGGCACTCACCTGCACGGCGCCAAACACGCATACGACCATCATTGGCACCAAAGCAGAAGCGACTCTCATCACTGAAGACGACACGTCTCCATTCGTCCCTCCATACAAGCCTGTCGCGACACCACTGGAGGCGGGCTGCACAATGTTGGGGCGTGAGCGGAAGACGACCTAACGGTGTGCAGGACCGTAGCCCAGCTTCATGGAGACGGTTGCGAATGGTCCTCTCTGATACCCCGGGAGCAACAGTGTCCCTAATTTGCCGGGAAGTGGCGGTGCAGTCCCCTACGGCATTGCGTAGGATGCGACGGTCTTGGCGTGCGTCCGTGCATCGCTGCTGTCCGGACCCAGGTCGACGGGCACGTGCACCTTCCGCCGACCACTGGCGACAACATCGATGTACTGTGGAGACCTTGCGCCCCACATGTTGAACAATTCGGCGGTACGTCCACCCGGCCTCCCGCATTCCCACTATACGCCCTCGCTCAAAGTCCGTCAACTGCACATACGGTTCATGTACACGCTGTCGCGGCATGCTACCAGTGTTAGAGACTGAGATGGAGCTCCGTATGCCACGGCAAACTGGCTGACACTGACTGCGGCGGTGCCCAACCGCTGCGCAGCTAGCGCCCTACGACGGCCAACACTGCTTTTTCTGGTGTGTCCGCTGTGCCGTGCGTTTGATCATTGCTTGTACAGCCCTCTCGTAGTGTCCGGAGCAAGTATGGTGGGTCTTACACACCGGCGTCAATGTGTTCTTATTTCAATTTCCAGGAGTGTAGACTACTGCATTGCTGCCTAGCAGACAATTATGGCAGCCAAGATAAGCAAAGCTTTTTTTTTTTTAGATTTTCTGGCAATATAAACAAACTAGTGAATAATTTCTTGTCTGTAGCAGCAATGGTGTGGAGTGATATGGAAATGCTGGACCAAGGGGGTAGCTAGTGTCAGGGCCATGCTAATATGCCAGCTCCTACTTGATTTGTTTCTGGAAGAGCTATTGATGGCAAGTAGAAGACCGACTGTCTAGAACATAGGTTCCCAACTTATCTCAGCAAAATGCCCCCATTTCAGAAAAAAAAGTTACTCACTTTCAGGGGGGGGGGGGGGAAACAAAAACAAAAAAAACACCAACTCGTTTTTTCTAATAAATAAAGTAACCCATAGTGTTCCAACTTTTTTGGCTCATAGCAAACTTTTTGAAATAGTGATTCGATGCTGCCCCCTTAGGTGAAGTGTACAGTATCATACACACAAAAATAAGGACAGATTTCTACAAGTACTCTATTAAAAGATATTAACAATATTGGTGTACTGTACACAGTGTGATTAAAAATTATATATTATAAAAATTTTAATTAGAGGGTTGAGCTCAGTGTAATGACACTAATTTTTCCATTTTTTATGCCTTATTTGTCATAGCAATCTTAAATCACCATGTTCCACTATTTCTCTTTTCTTAGCTAATAAATTACCATAATGGGAATGCAATTAAAAACCTCTTTGATGCAACCTTAAAGCTGAATACAATTTTGGAATGCGGGGGTGGGGGGAGGGGAGGAGGAGGGAGGGGGGGTGGCAGTTGTTTCTCAATGTCCCCTATATTTTCCTTGGACCAGAAATACTCCCAATGATCAATGCGCACCAGTGGCAGCACCGCCCCAGTTGGGAACCAATGTTATAAAATGTTAAGACTCTTAGAAGGAGAATCAAAAGTTGTGTAGGAACTTTTATATGAAATATTGTATGTTTAACAAATAGAAGGATACCCAGAGGATGTTCTATCTGACAGCAATGCCCTTTCTGGGATATTACTGTATCCTAGGCTTCATCCAACCACAAACCACTACTCCATGGACATATGAGATAATACTGTTACTGATCAAATTTTATGTTTACATTTCCTTCCCCTGCACCTTCTTATTTCAGTGACAAACGGCTATTACACACTCACCACCCTCTTTATCTGCCTCCTGTCTTCCAGTAATTCCAAATCCAGCTTCTTTATCATATTAGTGATCGAGTAATTTCTATAGTACTTCCCATTATCAAATCTAGCTGCCTCTCGTTTTACATCCCTTCCAGCTCCTGCATTTGATACCCATGTAGGTTACACACACTCCCATCATATTCAAGCAAAGGTTCATAGACCACTACATTCATATCAAGGACTGACCATGAAAATAAGACAAGAAAAAACAGG
>CM061921.1:244015370-244182414 GCA_031002005.1 Vandiemenella viatica
AGAAATCTTCAAAAATTCCTTGGTATACATATAAACGTTACTTCCTATATAGACAAGAATTTTTGTATGTTTGAAATAAATAACACAAATATAATTACAGTCCTTAAAATACACAACGCCATAAGAATTTTAAATAGAGGACAAACAGAAGAATTCGTTTACTTGGTAAGTCATTTTATGAGATTTATTAGGTGAATAATGAAAGCTGTTTACTGTGTTTATGTAATATTAGTAAATGACATAAGATACGTTCCTTTTCTTCTTATTAATGATGTTAACATATTTAATATAAAGTACTTCATTTCATCCTACATTTTACTTACCATCAATCTTACAGAAATTTCATCCCACAGAGAGTAATCCAATAAGGATCAGTAAGCAACTGATTATGTGTGAAGCCAGAAGCTGTAGATTAGAGCATCAAAAGAAGAAAATGCTATGAGGGATAAATTTAAGAGACTTAACAAAAAATATCTACGTGAATGACGGAGTGAAAGCACAGTTATCTTGCATTTCATGAGATTGTGTACTAAGAAAGAAATTAAATCTCTGCTTCTCAAAACACAGAAATTAAAGTGCAGTTAAAACAAAAAGAAGTATTTAGGGGCAAATTCAGTAATTCTTGTATAGATTTCAAAAAACCATTCTCGAGCGTGTGGAGGGGGGGGGGTGAGGAGGGGAAGGAAATGGAAAGAAAAAAAGACTAAAACGAAACAGAGGTTCTAAAGAATCCATCAAATCATGTAATATCTATTGTCATGGAAACGGAATAAAGTGTGGAAGAATCTGATTTAAATAAATAATTTAAACATGGAAGAATGCCGTGAAATACTCCCTCACAGCCTAAATAATACCACGATAACAAATAAAACAAAGTGTAACGAGAAACCAGGAGATTAATTCTATTAATGTGCTTCAATATTAATTTGGTTTATTAAAAATGAAGCTTGTAAATTAGTCATATATTCAGTTAAAGATGCATTAAATAACGTGCTCTTACGGGAAGATAAATGTGTGTAGAACAAATATCACAACACAACAATTTTAAGGGGATACGGAATCGCCTATCCCCGCAATGTTAAATTATGCCTACTACAGGGAACATTTTCTCACAAACTGCTGGAGCTAGAGACACAAAATTTTTACTGTATGTGCATTGATATGTTGTAACAATACTGAAACAACAGTTTTTTGTCAAAGTATTTACTTACAGAGAGATTTCATATTTACCTTAAAGTAAATTTTTTCCATCACTTTTCACTAGATTATCATCTCTAAATCTTTTGTATATTAAGTAATTAAAAAATCATTGTTTCAGTATGTAAAAGAAACCCATGTGACTATGTCAAAAAAATTTCAGACTTCTAGGTTCACCAGTACCTGATATAATGTTCCTAGAAGAAGTAAAAAGTAAATTTACGGGAAACGGAGAAAGAAGATTAAAACATTTCTGATCCATAGACGATTACATTCTACTGAATGAATAATGACAGTCACTCATATCACAGCAAAATAGAAGAAAATTACACTGCCGTTACCTCCTATACGTTGTACTCGTATATACAAATTTCCTATTATCTTCCGTAAGTACCATGCTAGGTCGTTGAAAGTTGACCGATAAATTAAGGTGTTATTCTGCAGAAGGAAGATGGTACTCAACACGTTCTTATAAGTAACTCATAAAAACAAATACTTTAAAGTCGGGTCTTGGATCACAACAAAACAGTTGAGATACGATAGGTGCAAGATTAAAGATCACCGCCAAAGTTCTAACCATCGTGTGAAGTTAATTCCCGAAATCACATCGGTGAAACCTCCCAGGATCCACAATTTCCATCTCAAAGAGACTCGGATTACCAATCGAGTAACACAACGAACTTTTATAAAATTTGTGGCGATATGGTTACTATGATTCACATTCTTTATCGCCGTCTTCAATGACTACTGTACTAGTACATCTCCAGTTGATTTGTGAGACGGCCAAACTTTGCGAGGCCTGCCCGGACACCCCTGAACAAGGGCATTCCGAGAGCTCAAAGCGAGGGTAAGGGCAAGGTCGGGGTGACAAGTTTACAAGCAGTTCAGCCAGAAGCGCCTGGACGCAGAGCGGTGCGAATTTTTTTTTTTTTTTTTTTTTTTTGTAAACGTCTTACGTAAGAAGCAGGCCGTGACTATGATTTCGTCATCGATTGATAAATGGTGGATTTTACTATGCTACAACACTGGTTTTGAACATAGAAAACCAACGAGACGCTCTTCAGTTCTGCGGAGGTCAGTTTTCAAAGATGCAAGTAACACAGTATATGGTGAGAAGTTTTGAATAATTGTCATACTAACTGATCCATACAACAGGACCTATAAAGGCTAAGAGGTTAACTCAGTTCATGATCAATGTAAAGTAACGTCATATCTAGTTCATGATAAGTTTATTTATCTACCCTGGTATCAAATCACACTGAATTCATATTTCATTAATTTTTTATTATTTTGATGTAAATGTTATTAAATTAAGTTCAGCATTCCTTTTAATAGTTTTGATACAAAATAAATTAAATGATGTGTAAAAAATCTTTCAATTTGGGAGTACCTTGAAATAAATAAATTAATAATTTATGAAGAAATAAATTGCAAATTTTTTTATCTAATTAAAAAAGCCGTTCAGTCAATAGGGGTGTTACACTATCGATATAGAAACGACTGAAAAACCTAACAGTTTGCCTGAGGGCGTTAAGGAAACAGTATACTGGAATTGGGCCTTTGGCAACATTACGATTTCGAATACCACCACCGGTTTACAGACCATTCTGATGACGCTTTTGCCTGAATTCTGACAGAACTCTAGATGAATTCTGGGATGGCCCCAAGATTCACGTCTGAATAACACGTTTCAAAATAGAATAATGTTTCATGTATCAATATAAATCATAATACCTTCGTAGAAAAGATACGACATTCGCTTTATTACATTAGCTGCAATGCATTAAACCACAAAAAAACCACCCAAAGAACCCAAATGTTTTTAGAAAACCGAAATGATATGTTTGCGTGGCAGTATATACTACCTCATAAAAAAAATATAATCAGGTTTCTGCTAATTATGTATCTATAGTCATCGGGCGCTTTTTATTTATGAATTTATAAATATATTAATATGTGTATGTGAAAATGGGAGTGCCACAGGTTAGTGTATTATTCTAAAGAATGAGTGCGTTAGTGGTTTACACCTTGAAATTAGGTTGTTTGCAGATGACATATTGATATATAATGCGATCAAAACGGGAGAGTACTGTGAACAGCTGGCGGTCACGTGGGAAGGATATATAGCTGGGTAGGTCAGCAAGAAATGAAGGTGAATGCCAAGAAGAGTAAATTAAAGTTGTTTATAATTATGGGGTGGGGAAGGAATTGCTCACTGAAGGCCTGAAGTGTGAATATCTTGGGATACTTTTGAAAAAGCCAACTGGGCAGGACACATTGGGCAGGAAGAAGTTTTAAAATCCTTCATTTGCTGGCGAAGATAGTGAGGGGATGTACCAGAGAAGTGAGAAAATTTGGTTACAAAACTCTGATCAGACCATTGTTTGATTACGGCGGAGTAGAATGAGACGCATATTTTTGGTATCAAATTCGGGAGTTAGAAAACATTAAAATAGGGCAGCTAGATTAGTACCGGAGAGCACAACCAGCAAGGGAGCGTACACAAACTACGTGGCTCGGTCCAGAGGTGTTTTTTTTTTTAAATGGCATTCGGCTACTGGGCCATACAGCCAGCTCAAGGTGATTTGTTGCTATCAAGTATTGACACAAGGACACTACAACACGGACAAGACATTCACAGACACAACACTAAACACCCATGCCCTCGGCCGGACTCGAACCGGCGACCTTCGGTACGCGGAGCTAGCACTCTAGCCCCTACGCTACCGAGGCCGGCGAGAAGAGGTGTTGGCTGGAAGGCTACGCTGGGCTACGTGGGGGGAGGGGGGATTTCCGAGCCAGGCCACGTAGCTTTCCTTTCATAAGATGTTTCGCAGTTAAAATGAGGAACAGAACACACAACAGCATGTGAATATTTATTTCCCTCAGTTAATTATCTCCGTATGTAATTTACAATAGTCTGACAGAAGAAAACGGTACAAAATGTCTTCTGAAATCAAAAGGGAAAAAAAGTTACGTGCTACGTGAGGGGAGGGGGGGAGGGTTCACAGGAGGCCAAAATGGAGCTACGTGGTTTCTGGACGCTCCCTAACTGAAATGACAAAGGAGCTGGGCTGGGATTCAATGGAAGACAGGAGGATGGTGATTAGGGTGCTGGGAGTGTACAAGGCGTATATTGGTGATGAGTGATTGGTGTTAAAAGAATTAAGAGAAATACACGGGAGATAAAAGTTGATCACTATCACAATCTGGAACTCGATTTTTGGCGCAAGGAAATAGGAAAACTTTTTTTTTTGCGTGTATGGGAGTGAAGATATGAAATAAATTACCAAGGGAAGTGCTGAATAGATTTGCAAACACATCGAAACAATTTAAAATTAAATTTTAATGTGGAAAGAGGTAGGTGGATGGGGATATGACACACAAATAATTTAAGATAAAAATTAATAAAGAAATGGGTTTAGAAGAAGTGTTTAGGGAAATTGCCATAAGTGCATGCGCTACATCGCAATAATAAATACGGAATCATTTGCAGCAAAATGATGATGTATACTTCCTTAAAGTGCCATTAACTTAAAGATCGCTAAACGTGTAAATTTTTCTAACACTAAAGTGAAACAAAACAATGTAATTCAATAAGTGAAGATTTCTGCTCAATCAAAAATAATTCAGATGAGCTCTGGAATAAATTACATATTTCCATTATTATTGTCCTTTATCTGTTTCAGTCCTTTCATTTTTTATCCATGTCCTTTAATGCTGATCGTGTAGGGAAAGGAGACAAAAAAATGAAATATATTTGTGCACCGCTTTACATCCAGTATACTCTACCTAAATAATGCACACTAAATGTATCATGGATGTCAGAAAAATTCATGTTCTAAAAATAATAGAATTCAAACCTTTTGTAAACCAAAAGGTAGTACAAAAATACATTTAAGAGGGTGGGGGGGGGGTTAAATACCTAGTTCATTAAAGAAGGCGGTTTCATGTGCTGTTAATTGGAGATTTAATTTTACTTTAGTCAGTCACGAAGACTACCAGCGAAGACAAAGCTCTGATGTCAAGCCAATTTCCACCTCCTGAGCGTTTCAATGCGGAGCCTGACAGGTAGACCCCGTGGGTTATTGCCGTCTATTCCTAGTGGTTCTATGAAGAAAGACATCTGGGTATAATAGAGTACGGTATGTTCACAATCCTCTGTTAAGAAGCATTACCGATGTACCTAATTCAGAACGTTAAGTGAGGTGCTGGAATCTGCCTTTAGCCTGCCACCTCAGAAAACTGGTAGATGTAATAATTGTTGTTAGTAGTCCTGAATTCTAGAGCTATAGGGTGGGTGGGGAGGGAAGGGGGAGTTTCTTTGTACATCCAAAAGACTTGGTATGTGTCAAACATTTCATTGCTTCCGTCTTCTGTTCTGAATTTCTGCAGTTGGGTGAACAACTAATAGCGCACAGGTGACATAACCGCACATGGGTGTTTAATCATCTATCTTCCTGGAAGATATGAGTAGCCAGAAAAAACGCACATTCGAGCCCTGACAAGGTGCGCTTCCCATGCTGTGTCAGACGCTGGCGTCGGACGCCTGCGACTGCCGCTGATGACTGCGGCATTGGAAAACAACGGAACTGCTTTCTATAAAGAGGCAGCGACCCACGTTCTCGGAAACGGTAATAAAATTACAATATAATCTAACATAAGTTTATTCATATTGCCTATTACCTTCGTGTCACTTATTATTATATATTTATCACTACAGAAGCCTTCAAAAAATACAAGCTACTCAGCGTGTTGTAATTGCAATATAACACGTGGTTAATTATAATTAAATCTACATTTAGTAGTTATATTGTATTACTGATTCTAACGGATTTAGAAAAACGTAAAAATTCTGAAAGTTCTCACTATTCGTATTATTTTTACTTCTATAAAAAAAATTAACTGTTGTATCTGCATAGAGACTCAATTTTTGGATAAGCATGAAATGGACTTCAAATAGAACTCAAACCTTGCTCAGGTCGAACTCTGTGGTTTACAGGCACGTTCATAAAAATTTTCTTTCATTGACTCATCTCTCTCATTTTATCTGTATTAATTCAATATTAATATTTTTCATAATTATTTTGTTGCATTACACTAATTAATAAATAATATACAAAATTAATGTTATACATTCATATAAATACAAGTGTGAATTTTTAATGATATATATATATATATATATGTGTGTGTGTGTTTTTAAGATAATACAATTAGGAAGTAGTCATAATGAGTTCTTGCAACGTGATTGCCTTGCAGGGTGTCAACCCTACACCCGCTCCTGTGATTGAGTCTCTCACAGAAAACCCATCAGCATGTGCGTAACCATCACACTCTGCTAATGGTCCAGGATTCTCAGTTGGTAGTTGTTCATTTCTGTTTATTTCATAATGAGGTACATAATTTTTTTCGGGGAACGCATACTAATTCGCAATTTTTTGTTCTGAAATTTCTCCTACATATACCAAATTTTTCGTTTTTTAGTTATTTATTGCACAAATTTACAAAACTTTCACAAATTAAACAGTATTTACCACATTTACAGGATTTTTGTACAATCTTCCTACATCCAACATTGAAGTTGGCTGTTTGTCTGGGCGATGTGTTTGTTGTCGTCACATGCTGTCTGTAATAAAAACTACTGAGGTCTGACTTTTGCATACCTAGTCTGAAATATCACTTTTGTTGGCCTCATGTCCTTGATACAAAATTGGTAGATGTTCTGTGACCTTGTGCGTATGAAAGTGAAGGGTATACGCGAAGTTCGGTGCTTCTGCAGGCTTTGTCACGGCTCAAACATATATAATTCGTATCACGCTACCACCAACCGTTCTGTAATTTGTGCCAGCACTTATAACCCATATCATATCTTGATACATTCTTCAGTCCCTATTGCGGTGTTACATGTAATAATAATGATTAAATCGGCTCACGAACAATTTGTAAGAAGTATCTGCGTGTTAGTAACGCTTGCAGAAATGCCAAGCATAATATGTCGACCAGGGGTGCGGTTGGTTCGCTACCTGCAAGGGTTGTGAAACATCAATAGGCCTTTTCAGTTTCGGGGGATTAGCCAGGAAACATGTAGGCCCATGGATATTTTGAATGAAAGGCAAGATAAAAGAGATACTAAATACAATTCATTTCCACTTCCCTACGATACTGGTATTTTGAAGTGGTTTGGAAAGCAACGAAATGGATGAACGTAAATGCTGGGTATGGAGAAGTAAAATGGAATAGGAAATTAGAAAACGCCAAGACTGGAAATTACGGTAATTTCTGCCTGTCGTCTCCAGAGCTTGTTTGCAGGAGGAAATGGTTGGATGAAGCCGATTTGGAGAGGGCAAGGCGAGCTTTGTTGTGAACGGAGTGACGCCGGGAGAGACATTCGATCTTTGATTTTGACTTCAATCTGTTGGCTGAGGTTTAGAGCTCGTCAACTCCTCATTAACAACGCCTGACTGGTGGCAGATGTTCCACCCCAGCGAAAGCCTCCGTCATTACAGCAGGTGTGGTGAGACTAGGCTCACCTCGTCACCCGTTTGGGTGCCTGCGGGGAGCGACGGGGACGCTGCGCCCGCAACGAACCAGGCCGAAAAGGAAACCTGGCCCTATAGCTAGAACCTCTCTGCTACTCCACGTGCGCTAGTCCTCGCAGAGGACCGGGCGGTAGCCGCAGCGACCGAGCACAGTGCGGGCCTGCCCTTGGCGCACGTTCCCCTTACACGACCGAAGGCGCGAACCCCAACGACGGGTAAAAGGTTTTCGCACTACAGGGTACGTTCCTAGTACACGTTCCACCGCACCCGACAGGCACACCGGTATGGGCGCCACTGATAAGCACAGCTTTCCGGGAACTCGTCCTAGCTTCACAGAGCACCATCCTAGTGCATGATCACACCTCAGCATAAAGCCGAAGAGCTCAAGTGTGTCGCTGCCCCACCGGAGCAGATGTTCGGACCCCTGCACTACCAGTCCCTTCATATACAGGGTGTCCCCTAATGCGGTGTACAATATTGGAGGGGCGGTGGAGTACAGCGTGAGGAGTCATAATTACATCGGAAAGCATGGGCAGAAAGTGATAGGTGGCGCTGAACGCGAGCTCGTAAGGTTGGTACGTGTGGTTTCCTCTTGATTTTTTTCCCTCTTGGGTGCCATAAAGAACCTTGTGTACGCACGCCCGACAATTCTGAAATTAAGCTGGTGGTACGAAAATCCATTGCTGCTGGTAAGATACGTGAAACGCCCTGTGTTTTCGAACATGTCGGCCAATTCAAAGTTCATTCACTTTGATTTGCTTGAAATAAAATAATGATGTTAATATTTGTAATTAAATTCGTTGGTTTTTCAATTTCTGAAATGATAACTTCAAATATCTTTCCTTAATAAATATTTTATATGTAAAAATCTAAGTTATATTTCACTATACATGTGCGCAGCGATAAAAACTACAAAAAGAATTTAAACAAGAAACTATCATATAATTTATTCAATATATTTTAATTGTGTGCAAAAAATCATTTTATAATTTACTACCATTCAGTATTAATTACGCAATTCAGAAACTGCGCTTTCCTTGTTTGGAAATGAACTGATTCAACAATTTTTTTCAAATCAAGTTCGTCAGTGAGGCTGTAATATTGTGAAGTTATTAAGTCAATCTTGCAACGTTGTCTATCTTAGGTAACTCTTGAATCGTCGTAAGACAGAAAAACTTCGTTCATTCGAACAGGACGACCCAGCAATAGTGAAGAGTTGTTGAACGAATTGCACAAACTCTGGTATGAATCTTCTAGTCCATTAGTACTTCTGTAAAAAAATCTACAACCTCTCTCAAATTTTTCGCCTCCTTTTCAAAACTTGCAAAAAAGTATGTCTCTATTTCCCAGCAATCATTCTTGGTCAGAGTCACGGTTATAGATATTCATAATTTTTCAACATTTGTGGGCTCTCCCAGCGCGAAACGTTCTAACGATTTAAAGAAGCGGGTGGAATCATTGTCGAATTGACTATTTTACGACATGAGTACTTGATCATAAACTTCAAAATAAGATTTTCGAAAAAAATCTTGTGCTGTTTTCAATCCGAGACAAACCAGAAGCCTTATCATTGACAGCGCTATGTACTTCTCTGACTGCAGAGTGATCGTTCGAATATTGCATTAGCCGCTGATAATTTTCCCTTACTGATTTACGGGATTTGATTCTTGTTAACCATCTGTAAAAACCGAATATGTTTACAAATACAAATCCATAATTTAAAAAATATATTAAACTTGCAATCTTTGTAAATTCGTTGTCGAAAGAGAAAGCAAATCATCCTTAGTTCCTTTTTCTATTCCGATTTGCAGTTTTTAAACTGTCCAAGTCGATACGGCGAGTGTCACACGAAGATTATCAGAATTTTTGTTATTATTCCAATGAATTTAATCTCAGCTATAATTTTCTCCATCCCATCTTGTACCACAACAATGATATTATGAGCATTACAGTACACAAATCAAGCTCGAGACTCTTCTTTCCACATTCGTTTTTTTTTTTTTTTTTTTTTTTACTGCTTTACGTCTCTCAACATCGAGGTCTTTAGAGACGGGAAAGGATGGGGGCAAGGAATGGGAAGGAATTCGGCCATGGCCTTTTTAAGGAAGCATCCCGGCATTTGCTGGAGTGATTTAGGAAACCATGGATCCACATTCGTGACTGTATTGCAGTTATTTTTTCCAGAAACATTAGAAGCCCCTTCATGGTACTGGCCGCTGAGTTTTGATAGTGGCTAATTGTGCTTTACGATAGTGTCAATGACCAGACAAAATACGGTTTCTTCCTTGGTGTTCGCAGTTGAAAACAACCCAATAAAATATTTATTTGCAATTAAATCTTCAGAAACTATTCTAAGGCAAACGGACACTTTTACAGTTCTGAAAATATCACAAGTGTCGTCTATTGAAATAATAAAATAATACCGAGCTTGGTGGGTGAACGGTTAACGTTCTGGCCTCGCATTCGGAAGGACAGGGTTTCGAATCCCCATCCGGGCATCCAGATTTGGGTTTTCCATGGTTTCCCCAAATCACTCCAGGCGAATGCCGGGATGCTTCCTTCAAAAAGGCCATGGCCGAATTCCTTCCCGTTCCTTGTCCCCAGTCCCATCCCGCCTCTAATGACCATAGCCGTCGACGAGGCGTAAAGCAGTAAGTAAAAAAAAAAAAAAAAAAAAGATAGTAAGATAGTACGGGTGAGATGTCGATAACTTATTTGCTCACCAAAGTAGCTAAACCTCCTTGCTACTATTTTTCTTTTGCGTGATTGACGTAGGGAACAGGGAGTTGTTTTTAATACTTGTTCTTCCTTTGAAGGTAAAAAATCTCGGCACGATTTTCAAAATTTAATACAAACCAAGTGTTCGTCCGCAAATTTTCATGAAGATATCTTCGTGAAATCATAACCATTTACGTAGACTTGGATTAACTGTAAAATAATAACACAACGAACTTTACAAAGATTATAAACATAACAACCTATTTTTTATCCAGCAGATTCTCGAGATTTTTTAAGTATTTAGCATACCTGTCTGGCACATATGCACGAGTTATTTGTGTAAAAACGCGAAACAATCAAATTTAGTCTTCATTCTGGCCCATCAATTTCGTAATAAAATTAAAAAGCGCACACGTGGCATTTGTAGCACTTGCAGAGAAGGCTTGCTGCTTAACAGTTTAATCCGTGGAAGGGGAGGCGCTTTTAATCCTCTGGAAGAAGCCGAAACTGCTACGCTGTGCATGTGCAAGGTTTCGTTCCAACAATTGGCGCCTCAGGCGGTCAAGTTAAGAACCACAGTAGCACATGGTGCGAATGCACCAGGAACCGTATTCGCTGCTACACTTGATGTGGTGTGTACATCATGGTCTTCAACTCTTATACGCTTCACTGTGAATTAATTAAAAGTTCCTATGTCATATTTTAACTATTTTATACACCACTGTTCCATCACCGGGCATCCAACCAATGATCTGAGAACGCAATAATTAGCGTGGAATTTACGTCAGTGATGTTATAAATATAACTGTGTGTTGTATGGAGTAAATGTTGAATTTTCAATAAAACTCCGTCAAGGAGCACCAAACCGCTGACTTGGATTACGCTGTTAATTGTAGATTTTGAAGCTTCTAATGTTCCGAATACAGCATTGTGTGTTATGGGATATAAATGTAAAAAATTCATTGAAATTCCGTTACCGGGCGTCTAACTGGTGACCGCTGAAAGTAAGTTTACTGGGGGATACAGCCATCATTTTGATCGCGCCTCTTTGTCCAATCAGCTTCAGCGGATGGTTGGGTGCGCGAGTGGAATATCTTCACTGTGTTCAAATACAAAAGTAGGCAGCGTTTCTCGTCTTGAGACTAAAATTGATGACAGGAGTCAGCGATACATTCCACCCTTTGTTTACCTCGAAAAGGAATTTCCTTCTCGATTTTCTTTTTTATGTATAGCAAGCCTAATGGGCCTGGAAAGCTTTTTGGACTTTCAGTTCTACCAACTGCTGTATGTAACCCACCAACTGGCGATAAAATTGTGTATAGTATCACAATCCGTTAGCTAATCGTGCAACCTCTGTATCACGTTATGCCGTGGAAACTCTACTTATGCTGGCCAGCCGACGACAAGGTCTTATCAGACGTCCAGCAGAATGGCGAGCAGCAGACCAACATAAAAGCAAATTGACATCGCCAATAGTCTACCTGCAGCTGCCAACAGTTACCAGGAATCTACAACACCTCCTAGTCTCTTGCCTCCGGCAGGGATTCTGGACGCACTGCTGGCACCATCAACGGAGAACACCATGCAGTACTCACCTCAAGCACCACGATTTTCCGACGTCCCTATTGTAGCGGAGGGGCCTGTTCCACCTATCATGGCACGCTACCGTGGGAACTACTGCACCTTGCTGGTCCAACTTCAAAGTCTCACGGTGCTGCCTATGTTTGCCTGGCTAGAACATCAAGGCATTCAGATTCGCTTGTTCTGTCCGGACGACTTCGAGGCAGTTACCCGATATTTTTAAAAAGGGTCGATCGATCACGACAACATGTTACCAGTCCGTGAAAAGCACAAGATAGACGTTCCTACGAAGAAGACAGCAGCAAGACCGCCTGCAAGGAAACTGGTCCAATGTTTCAAGTGCCAAAGATTTTGGCACTATGCCAGTGATTGAACCAACCAAGTAAGGTGCGTCCGCTGCGGAGGCTGTCACTACCTTGCAGACTGTAAGCAGCGACGTGAGGAAGCCATTTGGTGTAACTGTGGGGATAAACACACTGCTTCTTACTGAGGATGCTGTTCGTGGAAGCAGGAAAGTCGTAAGAAGCAAACACATCAGCGAAGTGGGCTTCATACGCAGTCCGAAACGAGGCTTTAACACAGCAGGGCCACCTCAGCGTCCACTCGACACCAGACCGCAGCCATGAACACTGATCGCTTCAGAAGCAAGATGAAGAAGGAGGAGCGCACAACACAGAACCACGACAGCCCGAAGACTTCCAGAAGCGAACTCGGCACCTGCTGCTGCACTCATAACACCTGTGCCCGACAAGTCATCGACTGCCGGGAACACCAGCTCGAGGAACTAATTATTCTCCTGACGAAACTCGTCCACTATCTATCAACAAAAGATAGATGCTGATCACTTCATGAAGACACGCCGCAATATCATGAATAATCAAGATTAATGCCAATCTGAGAAGAAACACCTAAAGAGAAGCTATAACCAATCAACTGTTTCTGGAATAAATGTCGCCGGACAAACACTCCTGCATAAACTGCCGATGAATAAATGGCAGAGAATGGTACCCGTACGTACAAACGCCACTTTCTAGCAGATTCAGCAGGAGGGTAGTTCCCTGGAAAAGACCATAGGCTTTTGTCGAAACGTCGGGAAAAGGAGGAGTGTTTCTCCGCAGTGTAGATCTCGCAATTTATATCAAGGAGAAGAACTGTTTCAAAGATTTTAGAATATTTTAGTAAATGTAGCATTTTTAAATTAAATTCAATTGCATATTGCTATACAATTCCATTGTATATCAATCAATAAAAACGAAATTCTAAAAAAGAATAAGACGTTTCACTTTTGCTTTCCATTGTGCATTACAGTGTCCCAATGATGCTCGCTGGAAATATTTCAGAATTTCTATTGTGAAATGAACTTTGTACAAAATTGTTTCTTATTTTTATTTTATTAGACCTAAAGATTAGAAAATTTTGAAGAATATTTTTTGACCTGTCAAAAAAAAATTCAGTTAAGAAAATGTTAACCCATACACTTATAGAAAATTCAGTGACAAAGAACGCCTTCTGTTGTACGCTTGTCATCTTGACGCAAACTGCCAATAAATGTACGTGCTGTTATGCGAGATATCACGCGAAACAAGTGGCATTTCAGAATGTACGCCTCTTAATGATTTGTTTAATGGTACCCGAATTACTCTGGTTGCGCAGCGTTTCGGAGTTGAGCTATTCCTTTGTAATCATCCAGTACAAATGCGCACAGTACTCTAGTTTTGAAGATGATTAGGTAGGCATTAAACTCATGTTATTCCGTGACTGTACAGTACTGCCATTTCGAGTAATTTCTCGACTGCTAATTCTTTGCAAAAAATGTATTAAAAAAAAGACAAACAAATAACGACCATGACCTCTTAACTCACTTATATGGGAATTCATCAGTATTATTGGATTGCTGGCGAAACGCCCTTGAGATTTCATTTGCCGAGCGTGATAGGTGAACGGATAACGTTCTGGCCTCGCATTCGGGAGGACACGGGTTCGAATCCCCGTCCGGGTATCAAGAATTGGGTTTTCCATAGTTTCCCCAAATCACTCCAGGCGACTGCCGGGATGCTCCCTTTAAAAAGGCCATGGCCGAATTCCTTCCCGTTCCTTGTCCCCAGTCCCACCCCGCCTCTAATGACCTTAGCCGTCGACGAGGCGTAGAGCAATAAAAAAAGATTTCTTTACTACTTCTTTGATGGACACCTTGTTACAGTGACAGATTCGCATGCTGTGTGTCGCCGTTTCGAGTCCAGCCTCGATCATGCGTGGTTACATCAAGTTTTGTACATTTTATGCTTTCCTGCACTCTCTTCTTCTTTACCGCCTTTGCACAACATTAGGGGTAGGCTGCCTTCGATGAGTTTTTTTTTTTTTTGCTCATCATTGGCATCGTCAAATTTGGAGCTGTGGTTTTACGGTTGCATGCCCTTGCTAATGCCAAGCATTTCATACCTCCTGCCAGGTAGTGCATTGTACCAATGGAGGAAATGAAGTCTTACCATCTATCTGGGAAATGTGCAACTATTTTCTGGGTGTGGTAAGGGCATTTTTTGTTTGTGAAAGGTGTAGTTAATTACAGTGAGATTGGGGACCGTCGTGGCATTCGCCTTGATGGCTGCGAAAAACTGCCTGAAAACCGCAGTCAAGACGGCTGGTACTTTAGAGGGAGGGTGGCTGGGCTTGTGCCCGGTCCCGTTGTACCTCTCAGATCGAGTATACGGTGCCTCAGTGCGCTGAGTCGTTCTGGCGGGTCACTGTACTGTACTTTGATGATATCAAAACGCTTAGAATGAATGAGATATAAACCGTTGATAAGATGAACTAAACGATTCTGGAGTTCGTTGCGTAGCTTAGTGAGACGACTGGTATTAAGGAAAAGGAAGGAATTACAATAGTCAAATTGAAGGTTCCGCAGTATATCCGTTCTGGCAAAAAAGTTCAAAGGTCAAGTAAGAAGGTAATACTGTAATAAATCACAAGATATTACTTAAAATTTATCTGCTCTTACTAACGTTTATCTCCGAGAAACGCGAACTTTACCTAAACACAGCATTCAGTAAGGACGTGGATTCGAAGCCAGATCCACCTATCCAGACATCTGTTTTCCTTTGTTTCCAGAAATCACTCTAGCCGAATCCCGTATTGGTTCCTCAAAAAGACCATTACCGAATTCTTTCTCGTTCCTAGTCAAAAATTCCCTTCCGCTCTCATGACCTAAACGTCGATGAGGCGTAAAGCACAAAGAGAAAAAAAAAGTGTAACTGTTGTTATGTTAAATAAATATTCACAAGCTTCTGAGCATCGGCAAGTAAAGTAATGGGGCCAGTTACTATTTCCCATACACGCTTATATTTTCAGCTTGTGATAATATGGTTTTTCTAAATTTGTTAAGAAGTTATAAAACAATTTCTCTTCACTGTAATCAACGTCTCATCGGTGGGTGAGTTTATTTCTGCCCGAAAGTTGCATTTTAATTAGCAACTTTTCATTTTTTTTGTTTTAATATATTTTTTTAATACACTGTGCAAAGGAATATGAGACACTCCACAGAAGACGTTATTGATTTGACTACTTAAAACATGTACTTCACGTATTGTTTACTCGTTCCGACCAATGAAATGAAGGTAAGTTCCGCTGAGTACCTCTCTTAATTATCGATTGTTTCCAGATTGATTCCCAGCTTAGCTATAAAACGAAATTCTTTGAATTACGAGTAACTTCCCAATGTTTAGATAACATAAAACAGCGTAAATATGGATAACAAAAACGACTGAAATTCGCCAACTGGCCAAAAATACTTCATCAATCAGGCGAAATTTCTTCGCATAAACGTGGTGACAGTATGGTACTTCGTTTTGAAGGTGTCTTTGTGACATTATGCGCGGAATATGAGATACAGCAGACAATTAGGAACTGTAAGATCTAGATTGAAGTGTTTAACAGGAAATTAATTATGGAATCTATTTTTGCTGTGGTGATTGTGAGGATGAGCACATTCTGAGTAATAAGAAATATATTTTTCTGAAGGTACACTCAGTATGATAGCCATTATGGGCGTGAAAGGAGACGGTTAGGTGACATTCACCATAGTTCGCGCAGCCTTATTGGACCCAAGGGTAGAAGTCTGTAAGCCAACATCGCGGAAACAAAAACCTAACCTTGAATGCAGTCAGTCTTTAGTTGCGAAGTAAGATTAATGACAATTACTGAAAATTAATAAGCAATGAGGCTCGTACATTACATATCAGATACCTCTTTAAATGCGAGGGCGCAGTACACTCCAGCAAAATCTATCGTCTAGAAACTTCAATACTACCACTCGATAGTTGAAAGACCAATGACTTTGCTACACTGATGGGGAATTAACACGTGCCATTTGGATTCATTTCGCTACTTCTGGAAACTTAAGAGCAGTCTAACCTCTGACTCAGTGTAGCTGCAACATTCCTTGCGATCTCAATAGGCAAACTTTAAGATAAACATCATCTTTTATCCACTATTTTTTTATTTTGTTTATCAATCTTGTTTCATGGATCCCTACTGAGGAAGGACCTCTAGAATGCGAAACATTTCATGGTTAATACACATACATACAATACGGGTATGAGTCATAGTCATAGTGAAAACAATTATATGTTACAAGAAAAATAAAGAGAATAAAAATAAACATTAATTTTTAAAACTGAGTTTTGAAAAATGTCATCTTGAATACAATTAATTATTTTGTACAAATTTTTGAATGGAGTACTAGGAGTTGCCAATGAGATAATCTCTCAGTTTTTCTTTAAATATATCTTTATTATCTGCAAACTGTTTTACACTCTTGGGAAGTTTATTAAAGAGATGTATCCCAGAATAATTAACTCCTCTTTGTATTATTGACAGACATGTTTGTGTTTTGTGCAAGTTATTTCTGTTGCTTGTATTGAAATTGTGTACCTGTGAATTATTTGTAAATAGGTTAAAATGTTCTATGACAAAGCACATGAGAGAATATGTATACTGAGAAGTCATTGTAAGAATATCGAGTTTTTTAAAAAGTTGTCTGCAAGAAATTCTTGGTTTTAACCTACACAGCATCCTAATAGTTCTTTTCTGTGCTATGAAAACCTTTTTACTTTGTCAAGAGTTTCCCCCAAAAAATTATGTCATATGACATCACTGAATGAAAATATGAGGAGTACATCTGTTTTGTTAATTCTAGATCTGCTGTTAGAGAAAGTGTTCGTACTGCACAGGTGGCACTACTTAACTTCTTCAGTAGTGAAGTGATATGATTGTGTCAACAGAGTTTCTCATCTATTTTAATACCAAGGAATTTTATACTCTTTGTTTCTAATATTGTGTTATTTTTATAGCTTACTTGTAAATCTGGCTGTGCATAATTTTTTGTTTTAAACCTAATATTATGGTTTTTTTTTTCAAAATTTAATTTGAATGAATTTGCCTTAAACAAATTTGCTACTTCACTAAGTATTTCAATTTTATTAAATTCTAGATTACTGTATGGTTTTTTTCTCACAGTCAGGTTAATGTCATCTGCAAATAAAATACTTTTAGCTTCGTCAGATAAGTTTCCAGGAAGGTGATTGATGTATAACAAAAAAGAGGAGTGGTCCTAAGATAGAGCCTTGTGGAATTCCATGTTTTATTTTCTCCCAGTCTGATGAAGCATCTTTACTTATTTTAGAATCAAAAATGGAAACTTTTTGCTTTCGCCTATCCATGTATGATTTAAACCATTTACCTGCGGTGCCATAAATACCACAGTATTCCATTTTAAAAAATAATTCATGATTTACACAGTCAAATACTTTTGCAAGCTCACAAAATATTCCTACAGGACTCATTTTATTATTCAGTTCCTCACATGTGGTATTTAAAAATGAGTAGATAGCCATTTCTATGGATGATCCTTTTTGGAACACAAATTGTGAATTAGTGAGGATATTAGAGTGGGTAACATGTTTTATTACTCTATGATGCATGACTTTTCTCAAAAATCTTTGAAAATCCTGAAAGTAATGAAATGGGGCGATAGTTATCTAGACATTTTGCTTCTCCTTTTTTAAACAACTGTTTTACAGCAGCATATTTTAGTCCCTGTTGTGGCTTCTAACGGAGTTTTTGATAATATCAGGTGATGATATTATTGTCGCCTATTCTTACAAGAACTATTATAGAAAACGAAAAATCCAAAGAATATGTTGCCATTCTTAAATCATATATACAAGAGAAAAAGCATGTTAAATCGTAAAGTAAGTAAATAAATAAATTTAATAAAAGATATCGATCACTTATGAAATTTTGATGTTAATACTAGTAATAAAAAGTAAATAAACTTTCAAAGTTTTTAACGTGGTATTAAGATGTTACACCACACATTCCCAAGTTCGATATTTACTACGGAAGAAAGCATTCTCTCACAATAGATAATTATAACTTCCTGAATCTCTTAATCAAATGATGACTCATAAAAATAAAGTTAAATTCTCTATTTATTGAACTGTTCTTTAATTACTTCACATATAATTTTACTAAATACTACAAAAATGCTTGCTGTTGATCAATATTACTTGTTAACTATTTATATTAACCAAACGATGAAGACTGAATCTTTCCTCTACACTTTGAACTGAATAATATTGCTCTATCCCCGACAATGAGTACAAGTAACAATCTAGCATTGTCAGAATATTACACGATAGTCTAGTCAAATATTAATTAGAACCCGTTTGAAATAGTTTTAAATGATAAAAAATACTGGGTATAATTACACGTACTCTTTTCTCAAATTCACCTACAAACTTAACCTGAACGCGTGTTCATCCGCCATGTTTCGCAAAAAATCCACTAACAGTGTAACTAGTAAGATCCTAGGCTACACGGCGATCGCACTTTAGTGATATTTGGGTGACTACTTCCAGCCAACTCACGATAAACGGGACTGCAAATATGGCTGTATCCAGTCAGCTGGTCAATCAGGCGTACGTTTTTGAATTGAAAGCTTCTATAGTCGCGTTACACGATGTTTGGATGGGGGTAAATCTATGAGTTCGTAAGAAGCCACCTGTTGCGCGTCAGATCGCGGCCGTCACGGCCACCTGTTGCGCGTATATGTGCACAGGACGTTTTTTCGCAAAATCTTTATACAAACACACAGTTTTTATCCGATTTTGATGGAAATTTTGCATACATATACTTTAAAATGAATAGAAAACTGTTGAGGTTTGATTTACAGAAACCTCCCCCTTTCCCGCCTCACCTTAATTTCTGTCACCGTTTTTCATGCAAACCCACAGTTTTTAGGAGTTGTATTTGATTATACGAGCTACGCCGGGACGTTCCGTAGTAGGAGCCTGAAAAAAGGAATTAGATTTCTTACCTCTGACACAATAGCTTGGTGCATCTCCTTCAGGAAGAATCGACGAACCGTTGCTGGGTTGTGAATTAAGTCAGATTTTTAGTTCTTGAAGTGAAAACTTCTTTAGGCGCGTTGGGTGATTTTTTGGATGGATAAAATTTTATGAGTTCGCATCACCGACATGCTAATGTTAATAGTATATCTTTTGCCGTCTGATGGCTCAGTGGTTAAGGTGTCTGACTGGTGAACGAGAGGTCTCCGGTCCTGACCTTCACCTCTGGCACAACTTTCTGTGTAATATGAAGCACGTGGTTTGGATTCCACGTTAAACTGTAGGTCCTCTATACCTGGTCGGACTACCGGGTTAGGTTAAGGTGGCTAAGACAGGGGCGAAATGCGCAGCCACCAGAAACCCGGTCACTAGTTCATTACAACCACACGGAATTATTTGTTATTACTTAGTATATTTGTAGCTGGAAGTTTGACGTGTTGCGCGTATGATAATAATAGTTTTAAGTTTTCACTTCTGTCGGCAGTCCCCAATGACTGCCACTTCTTTTTTATGCCTTTACACCTCGTCGACAGTTGAGGTCACCAGGATCGGGAAAGGACTGGGGGGCAAGGATAGGGAGGAATTCGACTATGGCCTTTTGGAAGGAACTATACAGGCATTAGCCTGGAGTAATTCGGGGAAACTCTATAAAATCAAAATCTAGATGGTGGGACGGGGATTCTAACCCACATCCTTCCGAATGAGATGCCAGTGCGTTGCCGCTCACCCACCACGCTCGGTACCAGGCGTACCAACCGTGCTATCGTAACTGATCAGTAAGATGACTATTGCCATTAATTACTCGAACTGAAGCTCGCTCCCAGAAGTCAAGAAGGTGCGAGGGTCATCTAGTAGGACAGAATGGGTCAAAGCCTGTTCACCCTCTCCCATTCACAATGTACTATAGGTACACAGAACATACACAAATCATAGTCATCCACACGAAACAATAACTTACAACACTGGGGAAGGGGAAACTACCCTAGTTTCAATTTCTCAAGAAAAACAACTTAATGGTGGAGAAGAATTGAAGATGATTTACTTATGTACGGTATATCGTTAATTATTATTATCATTTTCAACCGTTTTACATTTCCACAGATATTCTTTTCCGCTCGTTCTCCCTAGTTATAGTGTACTATGTTCACCCCAATTTTTTGTCGTTAGAGTATTACTACCTTCAAATTTAGTAACTTATGGGTTTACTTTATCTATGTTTTTTTTATTTTTACCTTTCATTTCGTAGTTATGTTACAACATTCTCCAACTATCCCACTCGCTAAAGATAGAAAGGGAGAAAAGAAACTACCTTGAAGCAACTTTCTTTTGTCTGTGCATCCATTTTCCTTTGCAAAGTATTTTTCAGAATTTTATTGACCAAGTTATTTATAATAAAGTTAAAGATTTGTTTCATCTGATTTAACTATTCTACAGTAACTGTTTCGTCAAATACAAAATATTTTGATACGGCCTACAGTAACGGTGTATTGTCCTTTTAACAAACCTGCAACTTTTCGTAATCCTATCTCTGTTTCCTAACTATACTAACACTTAATTAACTATGACGTTTTCGTAATTTCCATTTTGAAAGTGCTGACTAAGCTAGAAATCTTTCCGATAAATAGCGCATTCTCAGAAAAAAAAGTATATATTTTTTTTTTCTGTTTACGCGGATGTCAGGTGTACGCTTCTCTCTCTGCCTTTTTTTTTTTTTTTTAAAAAAAAACAAAAACTTATTATTCCGTTTATAGATACTAATGTCTGAAAACATTTTTTCACTAAATATCAACAGATTTAAATACATAAAATATTCGTACAACTGTCATATTCAATTATATATATATATATATATATGTATTAATGAAAGTTGTACTTAGTTGCGATAATTTAATATCTTAGCTTTCCCGTCTTTTTCTTCTCTCCCTCGAAATACAAACGTTTAGAATTTAGTCGATGTGTGATGATAAAATTTAACCGGTTTCATACTAGGGCGTTATTTGTTTCGTTGTTAGGAAGTTGTACAGCCAAGGTTGTGGTATAGCAAACTACGCACATAATTCGACCTTTACTGTCGGAGTGGGGAAATTCCAAGCTTTATATCCTCCAGGGATGTCTTTCAAGAGTAGCTGTCCGTTCCTTAGATGCTAGAATTATTTTGGCGAAATTCATTCCCTGTTCCTTGTGATCTTTGCTGAACACATATGGTACTCATCTTGTAAAGACTTCCTGATATTTAACGTAATATTTTTACCACTGGAAGTACGGTATTGACCTCATTCACCAATACTAATAACTCGAAAACGTTGCGGTCACTGTACACGTTTTAATGATCTTCCACCTATCAACAAGCTATAAAATGAAGTTGACCCACTACAAGAATCATATTTTTTTCTCTTTGTCTCATTCTTTTTAAATATGAAATATAGGATTGTGACGACGTTCAGTGGGCAACTGATTGCGTTTCGCGTATGCATCTCTGTACTGAGATTTCAAAGCGCTACCATTATGCATAAAAAAAATCAACTAATTCATGCTTTATATATTCATTGGATAATAAATGTATGTTACATTATATATGTTATTTGAATAACATATAAAAGTGATATATGTATGTATATATATATATATATATTTGTATATATACCCTTAAGTGCCAAAAATCATGGAACAGCAAGCTGCAAGTAAACAGACAATGGTAGCACCACGGAAGAACCGTATAAATGTTCCGTGCAGTGTCGGGGCTCTCGTTTGTACTCTCGTGAGTTGTGAGAAAGTTTTTCTGAAATAATTATGGCCGCACCACATGAATTAACTGACTTCGAGCTTTGGTAATTGGCGCTATACGTTATCCGGAAATTGTTCGTGAATTCAACATTCCTCGACCCCAGTGTCAAGAGTCTGCCGTGAATCCAAGAACATAGCAATGGCTGACCGCGTCTACTTAATGATCTAAACCAGCGATGTCTGCATCGAAGTGTCAGCGTTGACAGACAGGAAACAGTGAGTCAAAACACAGCAAAAATCAATGTGGGACGTACGACAGACGTTTCCCTGATCACATTACAACGAAATTTCGCGTTTAGGGTTATGGCAGCAAAAGACCGAACAAAAATCAATCGGTTGCAACGCCTTTCCTGGGTTCGTGAACATATCTGTGGGACCCTAGATGACCGGAAGAAGGTTGCGTGGTCAGATGAATCACGATTACAGTTGGTAAAAGCTGATGGTAGTTTCCAAAGTCATCAACCCAAGTTGTAGGAAGGCACTGAGCAAGCTGATGGTAGCTCCATCCTGGAATTGGCTGTGTTTACGTGGAATGGACTGAGTCTTATAACCAAACTGAAACGGAAATGGTTATATTCAGCTATCTGGGGACCATTTGCAGCCATTCATGGCCTTCATGTTCCCAATAAACGGTGGAAATTTCCAGGACTACAAAGAGCCGTGGCATCGGACCAAACTCATTTACGATTCGTGCGATGAACATTCTGGACAATTCTAGTGAATAATTTGGCCACCTAGATCCCTAGACATTAAATTTGGGTTGATATTGAAAGCAGCAACCAGTCACAATATATTTTTATTATGTTTATTTAACCATTACCGGTTTCGAGCAAGATGCCCATCATGAGATGGTTTGCATTTTTAATGTATAAATATGCAGATGCAAAATGCGAGCGTGTGTCGTTAGATATGTGAATATTTTTGAAATTTACTTTACTATGATTAGTACAATCGATCCGTATCGTTAATGTAAGCCCTCTCAGAGGATCACTTGGGAGCTGAACGATGTGATGGAATTTCTTATGGTAAACTAAAGAATACACTTACCTTAACTTAGTGTCGGATTCTTGGTGGTAGAATAATGCAGTATACCAACATTTCATTTTCTGACTTGGCACTTCATTTAATTCTTCATACGCGTATTAGATTGTGGCAATCAGTTCAATGAATAAAACTGCACATACACCGTTATCAATCAACAAGAGTTTGTGTTTAGTTAATTGACACTGACACTTTGCAGAAACGTAGTTTTTATATGTATAGGACCGGCATGAAAATAAAAGTTCATCTTTTTTAAGTTTCCGTGTATGAAGAAAAGAAACGACTATAAGACCGGTCGGATACGCACGGGATACTGCAAACTTTCCTCTCTTATCTACTTTAGGCCTGTATGAGACCACTTAAATATTTTATCGTGAAACATTTTATCTTGTAATTATCTCCCACACCTATTTTGGAAGGTTATTTCATATTTATCTTAACTGATAAACTACTTTCACTATTAGAATGTGTAGGAGCGAGTCGGGCAAAGTGGCCATGGCGGGCAACGTAGCCACGGGTTTTTTTGGGGGTCAAGGAATGGTGCCATCATGAGGTAAAAATCCTTAATAGTGAAACTTAATGCCTTCTGTTATCTTGAGAAGCCCTATCCGGTTAGCGTAACATTTCTCGAAGTTATTAGAATATTTGTGGTTTTTGATGAGCCTGATGTTTGGTAAGTGGTCAGTTTATGAATTTATCACCAAGAAATCAGATGATGTTTCTGATTTGGTGATAATGATTGTTTCTTTGCATTGTTAAGATGGAATGACGTTTCTATAACGGCGCAAAATAGAACAAAGTGTCAACCTACTGGTGGCCGTGGCCTCTGTCTGCTGCGCACGGATTGTTTGTTCCTTGCTTTGAATATAAAGTTTGTTACCATGTGAAGCTCAACTGAGTGTATTAATAATAATCAAAAAACAAAAGTAATTAAATTAGTTCGGTTTTGTGGTGGTATTTCAACGACCGGAAACTTCTTTTTCTGTGAGCCCAAAAGATATCGTCGTACAACAATAGCAGGAAAAAGCAAATGGTAAGGCCGAAACAAAAGTTCTTTGCAGATATTCACATCAAGTTCATATAAAAATGCACTTGAAGCTTCAGAAGCTAACAAAAAGAAGAATAAAACAAAAAAGGAGGAGTAAAACCAATGCTAGATACAAAACTACCAACCGCAGGAAATATAACCCAAAAACACTTTATTTGATGATGATGATGATCAAGAACACACACATTGCCAGTACTGCAATGAAAGTTTTTCAGCTCAAGATCACAAGAACGATGGATCCAGTGCGGCAGTGCCAAATGTGTTACTCTTGGGTTCACAAACTCTGTGATGGAGTTGAACGAAACAGCTATTCCTTCGTTTGCGAAAATTGCAATTAAGGTGCCTTTTACCCCTTATGGTTTCTATTACTTACAAGTTATATGACTTTTTAAGATAAAATAGCCTACACTGTTTGCAACGAGCGTGGTGGGTGAACGGTTAACGTTCTGGCCTCGCATTCGGGAGGACGCGGGTTCGAATCCCCGTCCGGGCATCCAGATTTGAGTTTTCCATGGTTTCCCCAAATCACTCCAGGCGGCCGGGATGCTTCTTCAAAAGGCCATGGCCGAATTCCTTCCCGTTCCTCGTCCCCAGTCCCATCCCGCCTCTAATGACCTTAGCCGTCGACGAGGCGTAAAGCCGTAAGAAAAAAAAACACTGTTTTGCAAATTTTGAGAGTTCTTAATCACTCATTTCTGATTTTGAAGCTAAGTGGCAACTTTGTCCGGCCATATCTTCAGTTTATCATGGAATCCAAACCAGGAAGCGTTCTGGAGTACTTCTCATTAAGCAGCTAGGACCTTTTGAAAATCCCAGCCGAGATCGAGATTAGAACCGAGGACCTTGCGATCTCCAGTCAGACGCCTTAACTACTGATCCATCATTTAGCTCACGGCCACACTGTTAACTCGTGAAGATAATCCAGTTCCGACCACGCCAACTATTAACGCATAAGTCAAATGCTACAAAATACATAATCCAATCTATCCTCTCTAACTTTATTTTTTAAAACATTATTTAATGTTAATAATTATTGCAATACATATCATTATGACAATGATCAGTGTGCTTTAATTATTGTGTCTACCTGTCAACACTGTATACAAACGATGCTCTGGCGCCATACTAATTATGCTTTTTGACAAATTTTATCTCTTCGAAACCCTCATAATTTGGTGAAATTCTTTGTCGGCAAAGAAATATCTTGCAACTGTGAGGAAGGCCCAGAATTCTCTAAACTGAAGTTTTCAATGAGATAGATTTATGGTGTTAGTGAAAGCCTCTACAGGAAAGGATAGAGAAGGCAATACTAAGCTGGTATGGGCTTATTAAGAGAATGATGGAGCATAGAATATCAAGGAAAATACATTAAATGAAGATGTACGGTGAGCGGCCGAGAGGAAGACTAAAGGACAGATGATTAAGTGGAATGGAGGAGTGTAGGACTGGACCAAAGTGGTGACGAAGAGTTGTTGGGAAGAAAGAAGAAAATGGAGACGCTTGAGTGTAAAGGAGACCAAGCCAGTAGCTGGATAGTGTGGATTATAATGATGGATGAGATAAAACTGGATTAATTCACAATAATTACTTTACTTATGAAATCATATTGCAAAACCTAATATGGTGAAAACGAGATATGTCAAAACTGTAGATCAATAAGTGACAGAGTCCCTTTAGAGGTAGACACTTCCACTTCGTTACACAATACGAGGTCGGAAATAGTAGCTCTTTACATATTTTCTAAATATATGACATAGCCGCCGCCGTTTTCCAGTTAACGATTCGAATTTTACGCCACAAATGAAAAGATTACTTTAGTGATAATCTGCATTATCTCCGCTACCGTGTGCCGTGCCCCTGTCTCCAAGACTAGGCAAGAACACTTTGGGCAGTGCTTTCAGGTTGGTCCGCATACCTTCGGCCAGTTCAGTCTAATATTATTCAACAACGCCCTCTCGGGCTTTACGCCTCGTCGACAGCGAGGTCATTAGAGGCGGGATGGGATTGGGGCAAGGAACGGGAAGGAATTCGGCCATGGCCTTTTTGAAGGAACCATCCCGGCATTCGCCTGGAAAGATTTGGGGAAACCATGGAAAACCCAAATCTGGATGCCCGGACGGGTATTCAACAACGCTTTTCTTTTCTGCCTACTCCTGGGTGTTCTCAAGTTCTGCCCTTTGAGAATGAGCTGTCATATTTGATATCTTTCTCCATGGAATGCAAGACCCAGGTATCAGATTTTTTTCTACATTTGATACTGAACAGCAAGTCTTTTTTGTAATTTACTATCTCCAATAGGCTATATGCATGTGTGGTAATACATCCAGGAGACTTGTCGAGGACAGCTGCTTTGAATGACCTCACCGGAAATCCTTAAGACGTCGACAAAGACCTACCATTTAAGACAATTGGAAATTCCTCCGGTCATCCTTAACTCCCATGAAAATCTTTATTACGCGTGTTCTTACCCGATTGACACAATGACATAATTAATTAGGCAACTAGATGTTGGTTTTACAATTAAGTATTCATAGTATTTACAGTATTCAAAGAACTTAATGCTTAATACTACCTTCTCATGGATAAACAAGCTTTATTTTTTTATATATATATCTGTACCACGAATGTTTTACTTGGAGAACGCATGCCAGCCTATGTTATAGTTGAGCGATTTATTACTACTAACGGTATTGTAATGTCCCCTTAGTGACGGGAAATTGCTGCATGTACATTGACCAGTTTCGGGCCAGGCCGAAACATTCCACGTTTCTTTGTCATCCACCTGCGCTAAAAGGCCGAACGATTTATGGCAGGCCGTAAAGCTAAAAGCTTTACGCATTCAAAGAAACTCAAAGGACAGTATTGGACCTGCGCCCAAAGACGGTTTCCTGGTAGAATAGAAAGTTGAAAACTAGAGAAACGATATTTCCGAGAAGAAGTCGGGTTGCGGAACGCCTCTGTTGGGAACCAACAAAGCTCCGAGGGTAGATAGATCTGATCAACGGGTGCACCGAAATTACCATTTATCGCGTCCTCACAAGATCCCCCCCTAACCACCCACCACCGTCACTACACCACCACCTCAGGAACTGGTCTCTTCAGAACTACCCGCCATTACAGCGAGGATTGGGAACCAGCGAATCAAACTGTGTGTTACGAACTTTTATAAATTATAAGTTGTATGTTGCATGAGGAGTGCCAATGGAGACCGTAGACGCCCCGCCAAAACCTCCTTAAATATTCAGTTCTCTTCAATAAATCAATCAATTTTATATTCAAAGAAAATAATAGGTGTTGTAAACCCTGCTTTCAATAACTTCCTTTCCAATGTATCAGTATATCATTTGAATAGATGAAGATATGTGTTTTTAATGGTAATTTCAAATGTACAGTTGCTTTGATAAGAAGGAATGTCGCTTCTCTCGGATAGAGAACACTTCCATTCTTGGCGCCTATCCGGGATTAATTTTGCAAATTAACTTTTTAATTAATACATGTCATTAATTTTTTAAATTTTAATAGCGTCTTAAAAACCAGACGCTACAGTATAGAAAAAGAAACTGATATAAAACACGGTGCTCCCTAATATCACGTAATCGTTTGATTCGTGAAACCAAAATGATTCAGTCCACGTGATGAGGGTCGTTATCGAGAGCAAAGTAAAAGCGGAATTTAGGACACTGCATAAATACTGCTTAATGCAACGAAAGGCAGTTCAAAAATTACCTCAGATTATATCGTAAATAAGTAATTGTAAGAATGTATAATTCATGAGGGCGGAATGGATATTATTATTATTATTATTACTCCGCGATTCATTAAAAGTGTGTGGCGGAGGGTGCATTGCACCTATCGAAAAGGGTTATGGTTTGGAAGGGTTATAAGGGATATGGCAGGAGGCGCCCATGGGCTATTGTGAGGAACCATCCCCGCATTCGCGTGGAGTGATCTGGGAAAACCATGGAAAACCCAGATCAGGATGGCTGGAGTGCTTTATCGAAAGCTACTCCTGTCGGATTTTAAGTTTACTCGCCCGGTAAATCCTTTCTATTCCATTCCCTAATCGCTCGTGGGAAAAATGAGTACAGAAATGAATCGGTTCTGGCCCTGATTTCTCTTATCTTGTTTTCATGGTCATTTCGAGATATGAATGTTGCTGGTAGCAATATTTGCTGACTGTCATTCCGAAATACATCTGTCTTGAATTTTTCAATTAGCTTCCGTCGAGAGCAACGCCTTCGGTGTTCCAGGTCTTCCCAACCTAACTCCTTCAACATCGCACTTACGCTTTCCCTCCAACTATATATACCTGTCACGAATCGGGCGGCTCTTCTTTGGACCTTCTCTAAAGCCTCCATTAACCCCTTTTGATGGGGACCCCATACAGAACAACAATACTCTAAGTGAGGACGTACTAGTGACTTGTATACAATCGATTTAACTTCCTGAGTGCATTGATTTAAATTACGACCTAGAAATCGGAGCATACGATTTGCTTTTCCCATTACATTCTCGATATGCTCATTCCACGACAAATTATTACGAATTGTTAGCCCTAGGTATTTAGCGGAATTTACCGTTCTAAGGACAGTGCCATTAATCGTATATTCATAGTTAAATGGTGTCACCTTTTTACTTACACGCATGACTTGGCACTTTTTAGCGTTTAACTCCAACTGCCAATCTTTACACCACGCAATTATTTTCATAATATCGTCTTGTAACAAAGCGCAGTCGTCCTGGGTTTTGATTTCGCGATAAATTATAGCATCATCGGCAAATAATCTTTTCATCCCCCCTATTATGTCGCATAGATCATTGATGTATATGAGAAACAACAGTGGCCCTAACACGCTTCCCTGGGGAACTCCAGACCCCACTTCAGTAAGTGATGAACGCTCACCGTCGAGAACTACACACTGTGTTCTGCCCTGTTGATCAAACAAGTGTGACTAAACCCGTTGAGACTTTCGGAAACCCTTTGTTGTGTCTATGTGTGAATTAATTCATTCTAGAAACTAAGGAAAAAGATTAATTACATACCTGACAAAACTAAATTTTATGGAAACCAATATCTTCTATCGTTTTGTGTCTTACTGCTTGAGGAAATTCAAAAGAAATTAATTCGAATGCACACAACTGTGATTTAAGTTTGGCTAGCATATACGTGTTGAACGTCAGCTATGAACGCCACTCCTCCGTCATTGACTGATGATAACCACATTTCATGGATTGGTGTAGCTCTTAATTGAGTCTTTATAACACCTACAAGAGTAAAATATTCTAGTAGCGCAATGTGCCCACGTGAACATACCTTAATTGCCATGAACTGATTCTAGGAGCACAGCACCTATTTAATATTGACGCATAGCCATTAACTCCGCCCACCTTGGGCAATTTAACGCTTACGATCGTGGTCAAGAAGATCATAAGGGTTTCTGTAGCCAAAACAGCAAAAACGAAACTTAAATAATCTTGTCATATGCATCCATTTACTTGTACGCCACAGCCTCCTAATACGGCCGCCTATGCTTCTTTTCTGCGGAGATTTCACCAGGAGATGTATTACTGATACGGTTGATTCCATGAAGTATTTAGGCGTATCAGTAGAAATCAACACGAAATGGGACCAGCACATAACTGCGGTCGTGGGTAAAGGTAATTATATATTGCGATGTATAGGTCGAATTTTGAAGAATTGTAACGCGCATACGAAGGAGGAGCGTAGAAAACTCTCCGTACAGCAAGGGATTGATTGACAGTATAGAGAAAGTACAGAGAAGAGCTGCTCGATTTATAACAGCTTGCTAAAACCCTTACGGAAGCATCAAAAAGTGGATGCATAAATTGGGCTGGGATTATCTGGTGGACAGATGACTTAGATTTCATTTGATTTATTGTGAACATCCACTTTCATTTTTTGAGTAAGAAGAATTACTTCCTCCACCAAACTATTTGGGTCGCAAAAACAGGAGGCACAACATATAATAAATACAGTAGATATCATATTGATGATTAAATGATTTTTTTCTTTCCTTGTGCTACTCGGGATTGGAATGCACAGAGTTTGTTTTGGTGCTAACTACTTTCTGCCACCCTCAATTTGTTGAACTGCAGAGTATAGATGAAGAAAGTGAGGGTAAAACAGATCCTTATACAAATATTTTTTTTTCTTGAACCTCATCAACTGTGGTGTCGTTGAACAAATATGGTATTCAAAAACTGAATTTAACTCTAGATCATTCTAATGTAGTTTTATATTTAGGGAGATGTAAGTTGGTAAAATTGTTAACTATGTGCCCCCGACCCTCTTCCCACACAAATTCTTATTTTCCACCTACATACACCAGAAATTCGAAAGAAAAGATGATAGCGTTACGCGATCTCGCTTCGTAAATATTGTGTACAATCTGAAAAGACAGATTTTAGAGCCCGGGTCAATACCCCTCCAACAGGAGGTCACATGTAACGATGAATGTGTAAGCCTTCTTTGAAGAACGACGGGTACCAGTGCTTCCATGGTATACACGTTCGCTTGACATAACGCCCATGTCTGGGATAGAGTCGATTCTTTTTTACTGAATTCTTGCGGTCAAAGTGCATGTACACTTATGTAGTTCAAATCATTTGTGTATTGTCATGTCTCTAATCTGTGGAATAAATTTCATTGCAAACATATGTCTCCTTTTTGGTGTTGCAATTTTCACAAACAAATATTATTTACTTAAATGAGGCGCAATAAGAGGGCTGATAGTAGAAGTTTATTAAATTCTGAAACTAAGAAGAACCAAAACTGACATGTATAACGTGTTTCAGCATGTTACTTTTAAATTTATAAATGACAACATCCAGGGATTTTTGGTTGAGGCCATAGTACACGCGAGCTGTTGTTTTTAGTAATAGTCACATAGCTAGCAAAATACGAAGGCCCATCGCACTGGCAACATACTCGCATATTTTGTCCGTTTGCAGTTTTTCAGTCACGAAGTAGATCGCACTATGTAGGTGTTCCAAATGGCAATATAAAACTGTAGTAGAATTAATTGAGAAATTAATAATCTCAATAATGTATGCTACCTCATATTTGGAGAAAATTTTAATGAATACTTCCACCGTTACGACAGTAAATTGTTACGAAATTCATAGGAATTATCTTCTATAGATCTTTATTACAACCATGTATTACATCTCGTGTTTGAACACATTTAAATAATATATTCGAGAATTCTAATTTGAAAGCAGGGTATATTACGCATTATTTAGGAATCAACATACCATTTGGGAAATGCTTATCGACAAATTTTGTTTGATATCATTTACAAGTTAGTAGAATAATATCACCAATTAATGTGTTAAATAATTCGAATGTAGTGTGTTGTGTTTGCATGAAAGCTTGAACAGGATGTCAACATAATCATAAGAGCAATAAAACTGTTTGGCTCGACAAGCAGTTGACTGTTTCTCACAATTTTCTTCTCTTACATATATAACAGAACAATGGATGGCCGAGCGTCTTCAAGAAGTCTTCCGTCTTCTTACGATATGTAAAACGAACAATCTAATGGCTTCGTGGTAAAGTGTTTGACTGGAATTTGAATTATTCAAGTTTCGTCATTGAAAATTATCTGGAAGCGTGATTTCTGTTTGCGAAGTGCACAAAATCTCTCCGGTGGTTTGAATTTCACCTAAAGCTAACTGTAGGCCCCTTTTACCCGACGGATAATAGGTGGATTGCGTAGCCAACAGATACTGTCACCCGGTCACTCAGGCGACGAGATTAAGTACGTTATTATCCTGACACTTTGCTGAACCAGGCAGGTATATTGGCATGTCAGGGTACTTTCATCGATTTAAAATAATCACGATTGCACAACAGTAAGGTATCTTATCAACTGAAAAACTGACGCTCAACACTAAAAATGGTATTCACGTTTACTGAAGCACTTTTCATCTTACGTTGAGGCATCCAAAATGAGATGAGCAAAAGTCTTATCACTAGTATTACTTTATAGGAGGCCGTGTAACCTGCGCCTTAACGTCATTTCAAGACTAGTATTGCAATGCCCGATGAGATAGTGAAACGATGTGTCAATTTCATGAAACATAAATCAACACTTACAAAGTACAGTATATCTACAGATATTAAACATGATAGCAATTAGCAGGGTCTCTCATTCCGTGATAAGGAATCTGCCTCATCAAAGATACTACCTAGAATAATCCTTCAGGTTAGACACAGTCAGCAGATAAATAATGACGATCGATGTAATTGATTCATAAATGTGCATAGTAAAAACAAATTTTGTTAGGAGCATACTTGATGATCCAAATAAATGCTTCAGTTGAAAAGTTTAGGTTGTGGTCCGTTGTCATATTTGAACATTAAAGCTAACGAATTCATTTGTTTCACTTGTGTATGACTGAATGGAATCAATTCTGTCATTTTAATTAGGAAAAATCTATTTTTTTATTGGTTTGAACCTCTACAACCACCAAATGACTACCAGTACTGTAAATTCACAGGGTAATGGCACCGTTGCTGTTAATTACTTTAATAAAAGTTTCTCATGTTGGTCTACGATTAGGGGTTAGGTGGTCTGCATATGAAATAATGTTGTATAAGATGATTGTAACAAGCAAAGATTTTTTTATGGTAGAGAGGGATTTGGAAATATATCCAGGTGGCTATGTCAGCATAGAATAAAGATAAATAACCAAAAAAGCTTTAGAGCCAAGGTTCTGAAAAACTGAGTTTCGTTTTCTGTAGCCTTGATGTCGTGTGTAAAAGAGCGCGAATGTTACACCAGCTGGAGATCTGACTTCAGAATGCGGATTGTATCAAACGTTAAACGTCAATCAAGTCGCAACGGCAACGGCTGTATCTTGTGTTTATTCACTGAATGAGACGAATCCCTGTGCAGAAAAGCTAGCGATATGTGTGGTGATTGGCCACTAAGATCGCCATTTCATTGAAATGCACGAAAACCAAGGTGACTTGCGCAAACAAAGGTGAAATGGGAGCATCTTCTTCGTCGTTTCCGTGATCGGGTCTACTAGTCTCCACTGATATAGTTCTGCGGATGAGACATCATGAGTCCTTTGCTTGAACTTATAGGCCCCAATGAAACTGAGCCAATATATAAGTTAATACTAAAAAAAATATAGTTTAAAAAACTAAAAACATGTTTTTGTAGCACTGTAAAGTAAAAATTTAAAAATAATCCTTCCTGGTGTAAAACTGAAAGCCTTCGTTCACACATCCGATACCTCTACGGGAACGAGATGCACCAGCGAGTAAGAAAACTAAACGGAGACCAAATGGAACCCTTTCACAAAGTGTGTACCGAAAATCCACACGCACGGACTGCAACTTAAGATGCAAGCAGTTTCCGCCTACTGGCACAGAGTAATACCGTGCTGTACATGTTGGTGCACAGAGCGAGGGACACTCGGTAGAACTAGAAGATCAGTCAAAAATCTCGCCTTCATCCCGCATTCGGGTAACATCTCCGGAAAAATAGATAGGACATTGGCTCGACAAGGAATTAAGAGCATATTCCGTCCTGCCTAAATCCGTGACTGGCTCCGCCCTGTGAAGGACGATCTGGTGTTAAAGACGCCAGGAGTCTATAGCAAACCATGCCAGTGTGGTAAGTCTTATATTGGTCAGATCATCCGCACCACCAAGGGCCGTGTGATTGAGCATGAGCGCAATATCCGGCTGTTTCAGTTGGAGAAATCTGCAGTCGCACAAAATGTAACTGAAAATGGTCTCAAAAAGGACTTCAGGGATGTGAAAGTGTGCATTCTTTTCGAAATCAATTATTAATCAAACAACAGAAATACGGATGAATAATGACAAAACGTTTGTGTTGTAGTTTCATGTTTCATTATTATTACCACCAGGATTACTAACGCATGGAACCTGCTTTATTCTATTCGTTGACAACTGCATTTTGATCGAAAGGATATTGAGGTGCCACCGGATAATAAACCATCTCTTTTTTTTGTCTCAATGACATTTCTGTGAAGTTCCATTGCCATTAGCAAGTTTACTGCTATATTACAGGTTAGGTGTTATTTCTGGACACATTTTATTCACTTTGTGGGGGGGGAGGAAATGTCTATGGACGCCGTCAGCGCCCTTTTGTTAAAATCCCCTACTGGGTTCGTGTGATCAGTTGGAGATCAATGCCGTAATCAGCTGCGATAGCAGCTCGATGATTTTCCCAAACCAATTTGCTTGTCTTGCCTGCAGCAAAGGTGCACATGCTGGTCATTTGTGTTGGTAGGCGAATGGTTATTGCTGCGGCTTGATGTCCATTTCTGTGGTCCGCCTAGTCCTTCCATTGGTTGGGTGTCACAAGATTGATGCCCAAAGCTTTGGCAGCGGAATCATTGTTGTATTGCTGCAATCGGTCTCCAACACTCTTGGCCGCTTATTGGATATCAGTCCGCTCCTGTTTGTGTCTTGGTTACTGGCCGTGGCGTTGGGCTTGGTTGACATAGGCTGGCTCCTGTCTGGTGCTGGGCGTGAGGTGGAGCTGCCGGCTTGAAGTGTTTCTTCATCCATATTAGTGGAATCTTTTGGAGATGCTTCTATTTGTTGAATGCCCGTTGCTATATGCAGTGTGCTCTCTTGGAAGCCCATTGTGTATTTTATGTTCCTAATTTCTCGGTGACTTCGAGATCTTCTTGGCTCATACAGATGACCAGCAGCTGGGTTGGCAATAAGCATGCATGCGCCAATGTGGTCTCGTCCTGATGGGATTCTCTTAATGGAGGACGTTCTTGGTGATGTCTGCTGCTCTCCTGGTGCTCGACTTCCTCGCGGTTTGATATCGTCGAGGCCTCTTGCTCCATCGCTGCCTCTACGTAGCTGCTTGAGCTTCGGGGACTGTAGAGCGATCGATGAAGATCTGCAAAGTACTCATCCTCCTTGAAGTTCTTGGAAAGGACGAGAGGTAGTTGAACATCGCGAGACCAGTCTTTCTTTTTTGAGATGATGGGCTTGGCGTTTTGTGCTTGTGCCGGATCCGAGAGAGTTTGCATGAGTTTCTTGAAGTTCCTGCTAGGCATTTCCCACACGAACAGCTTTTCCCCGGTTTCGACTTGGAGCTGCACTTGGAGCGGGGTTTCCTCGGCGTAATAGAATTTCTCCCACTTTCACGGTGTGAAGGGCTTGAACTTGAACTTCTTGCCTCCGCTCTCGCAGTGGAAGTAAATGACATTCTCCTCATTCTTGAAGTCGTCGTGATCGATGATAGCGACTTTCGGTGACGACCTGACATCTACGATGAATCGTCAGCTCCAAACACTTCCGACCAGGAATCCTCTTGACGATTCGAAGCAGGAGTGTCGTATGGGGCGGGCCACTCACCGGCATTGTTTTCCGACGAATGTCGTGGAGTACTTGCTTCTGGAGGCGTAGGATGCATCGGTGATGCATCCTCTTGAATTGATATCGTCTCGGCTCGTCGCGAAGGGACTGACTGCGGCGAGGCAGGACGCCGCTTTCTCGCCATAATGTCTTGACACGACCCGGTCTAAGAGCGATTACAGGATCGCTGAATCAGATCGCGGTAGAAAGGTTCTGGTTGGCTCACTATGAGCCAGGCTCGCAACTGATTCCTCTTGTGACTGCTCTTGTTTTTTCAGCTGGATAATTGGCCACCCAGCGTGACGGACGCAATTTGGAGCCGCAACCGGCGAGAATGACGGATCTGGTTGTTGGGGAGGGTTGAAACGCTAGGCTATATAAGACGCATCGAAGACAGAGAACGGCAGTGCAGATCTGGTTGTCACAACTTGAGCATCAGGCGTGAAGATGGTGGCAGAGTACGCTGCCGAAAACTCATCTTTCATTAACATCATCCTGCAGCAAATTCGCTAAGAATACATTTCAGCGACACGCCAAGAAGCCTTCGTTAACACAACGACTTCATTCTCTTTTTACGCTTATTAAAAAATTTATGTTATACTGATATTTAAAGATTATTTTTAACTTTTATGTTTACATCACTATGAAAGAGTGTTTTTTTTTTTTTAGTTTTAAAACTATATTTAATATTTTAGTTCAGATTGCTACAAAAGTTTTTTTTTTTTTTTTTAGTGTTTGCTTTTTCTTCATCAATCTTCCTTTTCTTTGTGTTGTTATTATTACCACGAGTAATGGACAGTTAAACGGTCAACCTTACCAGAGGTTTGATAGCAGGGTAAACATAGACGACTATTCTTCTATAATATTACGAACCAACCCAAAACGATTTAATTAATAGATACTCATTGTTGAACACCAGCGCATATGACAGTGGACATTATCGTAGTTCCTTGAATAAATGTATCGTTGAGTGTGTATTCCCAGAACGATGCGCAACTGGTGCGCATGCGTTGAAGATTACGGAACTAAACCACTTTTGTGTTGTTACTGTTAAATTATTGTATTGGCATCAGTTCTTAATAAATATGCAAATTTTTAAATGATTAACACGTCTGGAAGAGGGTAATTAAATTAAATGCGTATGGCATTGTTGGCCAGGGAATCTCCGAAGTGCTATGCCACCAAGTGACAATGATTTTTCTAACTGCCAAGCATGTGCACTCATGTCGCGGCTGCTAAACGCGGTAATCCTATCAGGTATAAGGGACTTACAATTTAATGTGGAATCCTAATCACGAAGCGTCCCGGCGTACTTCACATAAACAAAGCAAAGCTTTCCCAGAGGTGATGGTCAGTTGCCAAGTCTGTAACAATGCTACCGCCCAACCGCTTGTCGCTTATCACTTCGCAAAGTGGTCGGCTGCATGGTTCAGTCTCCATGGACTCCAGGTTCAATGCATTCCTCCGATCGACCGTCATTTTCAGGCGGTAACAGTTCACTGACAAACAACGACCACTGCAAATATCGATCAGCCTTGTAACGTCCCTAAACGCCTCACGCTGGCATGTTACTTTCATGCTCAATATTAAAATCATTTGTGATCTGCCAAGAATGGTATGTCTGTTTCAATAAACGATTCATTGAATTTGTTTGACAAAAAGCTTAATAAAGACTATTTATATATTATTCAGTTCATATCAACTTAGACTTTTATGTGATATTGTCCCTGACGATTCCATATTTTTAAATTTAATAATGATTAGTTTGTCCCAATAATAAAAAAAACTTTGCAACTACGTTTGATTAGGGCCAAACTTAGGTAGATTAACTAGAACTACTTCACTGGTTAACCAAATAGAGAAGATAATGGCATCACATTTCAGGAGTAATTGCTAGTTGTCGATATAAAATCTAAATATCCTGAGATTTGATAGTATATTCATTCTGACAAGGACACATTAGAAATTTTATTACGTGCCTCCTTCATCTGAAATGGTAATGAGGGTATGCAAAACAGAAACAGAGGAAATGGTATATGAAATCTTATCCAGAACCTTGCTTGAATACAGTGGAAAAGTATAGAACCCTCATTATGAGTATGAAACACAGGAGCTGGAAAGGGTACAAAGATAGCAGCTAGAATTGTCTCTACAAATTATAGAAGAATATACTCGGTAAATTACACACTCGAGTGTGGCTCAGTTTGTTGTGGTGCGACACACTGTATCGGGGAGTTACAACGGACCTGATCCTGCACGAGTCCAACCCTGCGAACCAGCCGTCCTGACTGTGGTTTTCCACAGCCATCAAGGCGAATGCCGGGACGGAATTCAATGAAGCCATTAGTTAATAATGAGTTGTGGATGGATATAGGTCGAACAATTAGAGGCAGTACCTAGAGGGGAAGAGATTGATCACAAATTAGGACTTGATTTTACGTTTAAGGGAGCGGGAAAATTTTCGTTTGTAGATAAAGGAGTAAGGGGGCATTCATAAATTACGTGAGGTGTTTTACAGATCTCCGGACCCCCCCCCCCCCCCTCTGGTGAGATCTGGTTCGTGAGACCTCCCCCGTAGAAATCACCCTCGCAACTTTTTTTTTGCTTTATACTCCAATAAGAGTTTCGAAACCTCACGTGAGATTTCCGTTGACCCCTCCCCCCCAACCTATTTCACCTCACGTAATTAATGGAAGCCCCCTAAGGAACTAGAACAAGCTGTCAAGCGAGGTTACCTAGTATATACCTTCTCAGTAAAAATTTAATTTCCACATAACATACAAAAAGACATATAGGCAATTTGCCATCGATTCGTAGACTCTAAATAATAATAGCGCTTGCTTTCAAAACGATCACTGCTCCAGTTTCGGGTTCGAATCCTGGTAGGTGCAGGAATTTTGAGAGTCGTGTTTGATCATATGAGCTCATTCCACTTTAAACTGTAAATCCCCTTTAGGACTAACAACCCTAGTTGTAGCACGACGTGTACACATCCACAGTAAAAATCCAAGCTAAACAAAGTTTTAACGTGGTCCTAGTTGGCCCAAACGAACATACACACATAATAATGTATAGAGGCTGGTCGGTAGCTTTCTTCCTATAATTATTTGATATAGAGGATAACTCAGAAAGCAAACATGGAATCTAATAGGCTGACTTGGAACATAGATGACGCTGCTATCGCAATCTACAAAAAATAAAATTTCATGAATGTTTGTTGATCATCACTCTTAAGTTAAGTTAATAACCACATGTATACTACGTAATTGTTACAATATAACTTATGGCCAAAGCTGAGAAATTTCCAAACCACCTTCAAATTACACACACTGGGCGTCTGCTTACAGTAAAAGTCAAATTAGGGAATTGCCCTTGAATAGCGAAGTGACTTTCAGACTGGGGTCCTGGTACTTTGCCAGAAGCGACAACTTACCTCGATAAACTGTGACTTGCAGTTTGTTGGTGCACCGACACAAGTAAGAGTGAGAATGTAGCAATCTGAGACGGGCCTCAGGCGCTTTG
This sequence comes from Vandiemenella viatica, assembly GCA_031002005.1. Classification (NCBI taxonomy): domain Eukaryota; kingdom Metazoa; phylum Arthropoda; class Insecta; order Orthoptera; family Morabidae; genus Vandiemenella; species Vandiemenella viatica. The sequence goes on from CM061921.1 coordinate 244,054,587, forward strand.
CATTATCACCACGTGCAGTTCTTAAGTGGCAAGATAACACGCACGCTGAGGTGTGACCTCTCATACGCTTTGTTACGTAAGAAATTAACTAGGTGTTAACGTTTTACGAGGTAATTTGCCATTGTTGTCATGAAAGAACGTTAGTTTCCTATCTACACTGACGCGGAACTGGTAACGTGTTTTAAGAGAATGCAATCGACCTTAACCTCTCAAGTTACAAGGCGTTTAAGATTTTTTCTCACGTAGGAGATGAAAAACTTGTAACACAATAACAACATTTTTTCCCTTCTGTGTTTACACCTCGTCGACGATAACGACAATTGAAGTAGGAATCGACTCGGGGCAAGGAACAGTAATGAATTCGGCCAATGCCTTTTTAGTGGAACCATCCCGCCATTCGCCCGGAGTGATTTGGGGAAACCATGTAAAATCCTAAACTGGATGGCCAAACGGGGATTCGAACCCACGTCCACCGACCACGCTCGGAACAAAAACAACAATTTTGTAACTTTTTTTATGTTCTCAAAGTGAAAAATTAAGAGGTTCGCTCTATGGCAGTCATATTAATTCTACACATGTGGCAGCACTAGAAATTATTTATATACAGGGTGATTCACGAAGATATGCAAATATTTTAATATGTTATTCTACAAGTAAAACTAAAGGAAAACGTTCATATAAACATAGGTCCGCAAATGTTTAGTTACGGAGTTACGCCTGATTTAACACCAATGGATTTTTATGTATGGGGATGGATGAAAAATATATTTTATAAGGACAAAGTCAATACACGTGAGGCATTACTTGCTGGCATTATGAATGCAATAGGCGAAATTAAGAACAAACCTGCGAAACTGAAACGAACAACAAAATCTATTCATACACGTGCAGCTAAATGTATTGAACTCGGTGGATACATTTTTGAACATTTATTGTGAAATTGTATGTACACTGTAAAAGCAGATTATCTGACACATTCATACTGTTTTAGCTAACTTTATTACCATCATTTTCCAAAATTAAATTCTCTATAACTTCTGTTGAGAACTTTGTGCAATTGTCGGGAGTTAAAAAAAAATATTTTTTTGCCAAGTAGTTAATAAATTGCAAATTTTCTCAAATAATTTCTTTGCTTCTCTGGAATTTCTGGAAAACTACTGCAGATACACGTCTGGGACTTGTTTTATTACATTCAACATATCAATAACAACAAAATAAATGGAAATCATGCTTTATTGTAACCTCGTACAGTTTTGCGATGGCTCCATATTAGCGAGGTTGCTAAATTTCAGGCAAAATCTTTTATTAGCCGTAACTCCGTAACTAAATATTAGCGGACCTATGTTTATATGAACGTTTTTCTTTAGTTTTACCTGTAGAATAACATATTAAAATATTTGCGTATCTTCGTGAATCACCCTGTATATTTCAGAGCCCACGGAAAGTAATTCTTATAACCAGCCACAGATAGGACCACTGTACAGCAGCTGCTGAATGAGACAAACAAAGAATTACGCAAACAGCAATCATTATTTTACTAGAAAGATAGTGATGTATAAAACGGTAACATATTTTAGTTTTGGGCATATTATCGTATCACACACTTTTTTTTTTTTTTTGGTAACAGTTTAACGTCCCTTTTTAACAACGTGGTCTTTAGAGACGGGAAAGGATGGGGGCAAGCAATGGGAAGGAATTCGGCCATGGCCTTTTTGAAGGAAGCATCCCAGCATTCGCCTGGAGTGATTTGGGGAAACCATGGAAAACCCAAATCTGGATGCCCGGACGGGGATTCGAACCGCCGTCCTCCCGAATGCGAGGCCAGTATCACACACAGTTCATTCCGGAAAAATTAATTTTCCTGTGATGTTGACTACTGATCTGTAGTTTTCTTTTTATGTAATTACATCGGCACGACAAAAAAAACCTCAGTTTCATACCAATGCTTGAACTTAATTTTTACCACGACCATATTAACGTTACTTGGGTACCCTTTGGCCAGCATGTTGACCAAACAGATTGTGATGAGGGCGGTTCGTTGACGGAATTGTACAGTCTTTCTTGGTACAGTACATAAAAGATCATCTACTATCTCCTCTAAAATCGTAATTAATCCACTTACACGGAAACATGAAAACGCTAACAATCTAAAAAAGGTGATCGCAATCCACCGTGTGAGCTGTAACGCTCCGGCCTCACATTAGAAGACGCGGTTTCGAATCTCACTCCGACCACCCAGATATCGGTTTTACAAGGTTTCCCGAAATCACTCGATGAACTGCTGTGATGGCTCCTTCAAAAGGGCATGGCCGAGTCCCTTTCCGTTCCTTACCCCGCAGTTTTTTCCCAAATCTAATGATCTCGACGTAAGCGAGGCGTAAAGCTATAAGGCAATCTTTATAGTTAGAATTCCTTTGAGTAGTACCAGTTACGTTGCTTCCAGTTCTGTCATGTTCGCTGCATCGCTATACGTGGCAATATTTCTTTTTGCGTATATAGCAACGTGAGCCATTTAACCAACCCTTTGTATTGTAACTGACTAAAGTTTTCAATGCCATCGTCTCACCAAGCGTGGTGGGTGAATGGTGAGCGGGATCACTCGGGCCAGGCAGTCGAGAGTGCGCGGGTTTCAATCTCCGTTCGCGCAACCAGATATCAGTTTTCCATGATTTCCCGAAATCACCCCGCAAATGCCGGGTTCGTTCCTTCAAAAAAGTCAATGAGTGTATTCCTTGCCGTGTCTTGCCATCCTCTTCTACCTCTATCGATCTCGAAGAGGCGTAAGTGGCATAAAAAAAAACGAGATCCTCTCCTTGTCTAAAGCTACTCTTCTTCTGTTACTGATCACATTTCGCACTATATATATATATATATATATATATATAAGTAAATGGCAGTCATCAGGAACTGCCGACAGAAGTGAAAACTTAAAATTATGAATATCACACGCGCGACACGTCATACTTAAAGCTACAGATATACTAAAAAAAAAAAAGCTACACCTTACTTAGCCGCCTTAACCTAACCCGATAATGCTACCAGGTACAAGGGACCTACAGTTTAATGTGGAATCCGAACCACGGAAGCGTTCTGGCGTACTTCTCATTACACAGCAAGTTATACCAGAAGTGAATGTCGGGTCAAAATCCTCGCCGAGGCAGAGATTCGAACCGGGCACATTTCGTTCCACAGTCAGACACCTTAACCACTGAGCCACCAGACCACTGCACATATACTGTTGAAATTAACATATTGTTGACGCGAACTCATAACATTTTACCCATCCAATAATTACCCAACGCACCTAAGAAAGTTTTCACTTCAAAAACTAAAAATCTAAGTTACTCCACAACCCGAAGGTTAGTCGAATCTTCCCGAATGAGATGTACCAAGCTATTGTGTCAGAGACAGGAAGGCCAATACCTTTCCTCAGGGGCCAACAGGTTAACGTGGAATCAGAATCACGGAATGTCCCGGCGTAGTTCATATAATTGAATAAAACTCCTTAAAATTCCAACTCATCACGGGATTTGAACCCGCGACCGGAAAGAGAAACTTCCTGAAGCAAGCGCCTTGAAGTATACGAATGGGGGTGCGAAGTACTATCAATATTGGATTAAAAACAGTGAGTTTGTATGAAGAACATTGGAAAAAGAATATTAATTTTTATACTTTAGATAAAAGCATAATCTATACTTCCACTGCTGTCTGTAACTTTACAACCCCCAACCTCTAATATTTCACGGCTAATTTACTAAGTATTTACTGTCGGACTTCTTTGGCAGAGATTGACTGCATTCTCTTATAACAACAGCAAACTATTAGGGGATCGGAACAATTACAAAACAAAACAAAAAACAAAACAAAAAATACGTGGATAGATAATGAACCACAAAAATCAAATTATATTCTGTCCAATCACATTGATACATAGGTCTATACTTGAAATAGGAGTTCTTATTGAATCAACTTCCGTAAAATTGTCTAATAACCTATTTGTCTGCAGGTAACATTCACATGTAAGCAATTAAACAAGTCCAACTTAAGATTCACTTCCTTTTAATGTTCTATATTTATTACACTTTATAACGTGTAGCAAGATTGAGCATTGAGTACAGAGAGAGAGAGAGAAAATATAAATGGACTTACATCGGGCAGTACCACACTGGATCACGTTGAACGAACTGAAAAACTGGGGGCTCTATTGCATTCCGGTGGGCCTTAAATACCTGTTGGGTGGAGTACTGACAACATTGCCTTTCTGACTTCCCTGTGGCTGGGTATAAAACTTCTGCCAAATGAGAGAATACATTGGCTTCCACAGATACTACCCCTCCCAAAAGACACCTTCTCGGGTCTGTGGGTTGGCTACAGGGCAATCCTCCTCCGCATCAAACTCTTGGGTGGGAACTGGGTGTCTGACCTCTGGCTGGCTTGCTGCTATAACGGCGGCAGCTACAGCAGACTCCTGAAATTCCTAAATGAAATGCACTGCCTGCCTTACTTTCGCTGCCGCAATTTAAAATTCTTAATTCTATCCTTATTCTATTTAACACTACCTCTTAGAGTTCATACTTCTAGTTTTCAACGTCTTGTGGCATCACATGTCCAAGCGCAACACGTCATGCTTATAGCTACTGATATCCTGCTATTGCAGCATGTTGGTATCGCGAGCACATAATATTTTACTCATGCAAAAACTATACAACGCGCATATCATATGCGCAACACGTCTAAGCATGTCGGTGGCGCTAATTCATAAGACTTAACCCATCAAAAAGCGTCCAACGTGCATATCATACGCGCAACACATCATAGCATGTCGGCGACGCGAACTCATAAGACTTAACCCATCAAAAGAGCGTCCAACGTGCATATCACACACACAACACGCCATAGCATGTCGGTTTCGCGAACTCATAAGACTTAACCCATCAAAAAAGCGTCCAACATACATATCATACGCGCAACACATCATAGCATGTCGGCGACGCGAACTCATAAGACTTAACCCATCGAAAAAGCGTCCAACGTGCATATCACACACACAACACGTCATAGCATGTCGGTGAGAGGACTCATAAGACTTAACCCATCAAAAAAGCGTCCAACGTGCATATCATACACGCGACACGTCATAGCATGTAGGTGACGTGAAATGATATGACTTAACCCATCAAAAAAGCGTCCAACGTGCATATCATAAACGCAACACGTAATACCATGTCGGTGAGAGGACTCATAAGACTTAACCCATCAAAAAAGCGTCCAACTTGCATATCATACACGCAACACGTCATAGCATGTCGGTGATGCGAATTCATAAGACTTTACCCATCAAAAGAGCGTCCTACGTGCATATCCTACACGCAATACGTCATAGCATGTCGGTGATGCGAACTCATAAGACTTAACCCATCAAAAAAGCGTCCTACGTGCATTTCATACCCACAACACGTTATCGCATGTCGGTGACCCGTACTCGTAAGACTTTACATTTCAAAAAAGGGTCAAACGTGCATATTATACACGCAACACGTCTTAGCATGTCGGTGACACAAACTCATAAGACTTTACCCATCAAAAAAGCGTCCAACGTGCTCATAATACACGCAACACATCATAGCATGTCAATGACGCAAACTCATAAGATTTAACCCATCAAAAAGCATCCAACATGCATATCATACGCGCAACACATCACAGCATGTCGGTGACGCGATCTCATAAGACTTAACCCATCAAAAAAGCGTCCAACGTGCATATCATACACGCAACACGTCATAGCAAGTCGGTGACGCGTGCTCATAAGACTTATCCCATCAAAATAGCGTCCTACGTGCATATCGTACACGCAACACGTCATACCATGTCAGTGGCACAAATTCATAAAACTTTACCCATCAAAAAAGCGTCCTACGTGCATATCATACAGGCAACACGTCATAGCATGCAGGTGACGCGAATTCATAAGACTTAACCTTTCAAAAAAGCGTACAACATGCATATCATACGCACAACACATCATAGCATGTCGGTGACCAGAACTCCGAAGACTTTACAGATCAAAAGGGCGTCCAACGTGCATATCATACACGCAACACGTTATAGCATGTCGGTGACGCGAACTGATAAGACTTAACCCATCAAAAAAGCGTCCAACGTGCATATCATACACACAACGCGTTATAGCATGTCGGTGACGCGAACTGATAAGACTTAACCCATCAAAAAAGCACCCAACGTGCATATCATACACGCAACACGTTATAGCATGTCGGTGACGCGATCTCTTAAGACTTAACCCATAAAAAAACGTCCTACGTGCATATCATACCCACAACACGTTATAGTATGTCGGTGACGCGTACTCATAAGACTTAACCCATCAAAAAAGCGTCCAACGTGTATATCATACACGCAACACATTATAGCATTTCGGTGACGCGTAGTAGGGATCTCGTAGATTCACCTCCGTCCAAACATCGCCTAACACATCTATTGAACTTTTCACTTAGAAAATAACAAGCTGTGAGCTACACTCAAAGGGAAAAAAAATTCGCGAGCTGGTCGCGGTAAACTGGAGGGTCTCAGTAGTGGTAGATGTGTCAGCCAACAGAAACAAAAGCATTAAAAGAAATGGGTATGCGCCGTCACTCCCTACGTCACCATCGACACTCACCGCGATGTCTATGAGAGAACGAAATATTTTGTTTTTCGTGTCACGGCCTGGAGCAGTACTGGAGGTCTGCTTGGCTCTGACTGGTTGAGCTAGGTCACGTGGTCCAGCTTCTACAATGGATTATTCAGTTCGGGTTTCGCATAATACAAAGTGGTTTTGTTCTCCGTATTGAACGAAGAATTTTCAAGCGCAGTGTTTACACTCATCGGTCTATGGGATGAACGCCTGCAACAGATACATTTTAGAAACTAAATGGAACCTCAGAATGACAATTCAACCACATATCAATAATTATAAATTTCAAGAATGAAAACATTTAGTTCATGTGTTTACAGTTCTCTCAAATAAAATGTAAATTGAGTTTCAAATGGAAAATTATAATTTTGAAACGAAAAATTCTAATTTTAAAAGGGTAAATACTGATTCTGAAATTGAAATTCTGATATTGAATTTGAATATTCCGAATCTGACTTGGAAATACTTTACTAATCGGTGCATTCATTTATTTACAATAATTATCATTACCTTATGGCCACAGCGAGCTTTTACTCAGCAAGTATTGGACTAGTATTGTTTTTTTTTTAAAAAAAAAAAACTCTCTAGTCTGTTGTAAATACACCGATAACTTTCTGGTGTCATTTGTAGGTGTGCACGGATACTGTATGGATGATATTCAATTAGCCGTTTGTCTCTGAACTCTGTTTAACTAGCCCGTCATCATCACTGTAGGCTACACAAAGTAAAGCATTCTTAAGGTAAACACAAAATCTAAACAATATAAAGCGCGTGGCTTCTACTAATGTTTGTAAAACTGTCACAAACGCTAGCAGCAGTACATTGACAATACCGCAACGCTGAACTTCATTTCACCTCGGCTGCTCGGCGTGTTTTTAACCTAATCCGCGACAAAGAGGAAGTAAAGCCATTACAATGTTAAGACCAAAGATTCAGAATGCAATTAGAATTAATGTTGAAAACCTAAATGTGAGTCAGATTTTAGGTAGGCGTAACTTGCTGGTTAATTACTGCTGTAAGCGCTTGGCAAGTGATTTATCACCACGGTAAAGTAATCTCGGACGGTGCTCTGAAAACAACACTCTTTCACCTGTTGTGCTACTTCATTTGGGCGGTACAGAGCGCAGTGGATGAGCGGTAACGTTCTGGCCTCTCATTCGGGAGGACGCCGGTTCGAATCCCGTCCGGCCATCCAGATTTAGGGTTTCAATGGTTTCCCTAAATAAAGCCAGGGGAATTCCGGGATGGTTCCTTCAAAATATCATGGCCGAATTCCTTCCCGTTCCTTGCTCCATGTCCTTTATTTTTTGTTATGGCTTTACGCGTCGTCGACGACGTCGAGATTATTTGAGGAGTTTTTTTTTTTAATTACTGCTTTACCCCTCGTCTACGGCTTAGGTCATCAGAGGCGGGACGAGACTGGGAACAAGGAACGGGAAGGAATTCGGCCATGGCCTTTTTGAAGGAAGCATCCCGACATTCGCGTGAAGTGATTTGGGGAAATCATGGAAAACACAAATCTGGATGCCCGGACGTGGATTCGAAATGGCGTCCTCCAGAATGCGAGGCCAGAACGTTAACCGAGGCGGGAAAGGATTGGGGGCAAGGAACGGAAAGGAATTTGGCGATGGCCTTTTGAAGGAAGTATCCCGGCATTTTCCTGGAGTGATTTGGGGAAACCATGGAAAACACAAATCTGGATGCCCGGACGGGGATTCCAACCCGCGTCCTCCCGAATGCGAGGTCAGAGCGTTACCACTCACTCGCCACACTCGGTCTAGTCGTTTCCTGCCTCTAATGACCTCGACGTCAACGAGGCGTAAAACCAAAACAAAAAAATATCGGATATAAATCACCTGACATGTGGTTATCCCATTTTATTCTTTGCTTATAGTTGTATGCGACGTCGAGACCGTTAGAGGCGGGACAGGATTGCTGACATCACGTGATTACGGAAAACCATGGAAAATTGAAATCTGGATGCCCGGACAGCGATTTGAACCCACGTTGCCCCGAATGCCACGCCCGAGTGACAAAGGCTGCGTGCAGGTTTGGACGCGTGGAACACCTGTCCAGGGTAGAAGGGGCTGAGGTTCCGTTCATTAATTACGTGAGGTGAAATTAGGGGGGGGGGGGTCCGGAATTAACGCTAAAAAAAGTCTACAAATGACGCGAAAGTCGATTTCAAGGTGGGTAAAAACCGACTTAAGGGGGGGGGGGGTATAACCACCATTGGGAGCATGAGACCTAAAAAAAAATATGGGGGAGGGGGTCCGGAATTCCCGAAAAACACCTCATTTAATTAATGGACGCCCCTTATGCAGCGACCGCTGGACAGGAGGGGAAGAGGGTAAAAGACATTAACACTAAGAGCGTGAGACGGTAATCACCTGTGAAGAGTTGTTGTTCTCATGATATCTGTGATCGATGACGCGTAATGTTTATTGTGGTAGTCAGAATAAAGTTAGTCATTAGAAGTTAAATTGTTATTACTCCGTCATTCTCGGATGATGCGAACCTGAACAATATTGAATGCAAGAGCTAAAAGCTTTAGCGTAAACTGTCGGCGTAGCTGCAGAAGTAGAGGCTTGGACATTCTGAGGACCGTACCAAGGAATTTGCTTCTCCTTGCTCTCATCGGCGTGTCCTTGCAGAGGACGCTATCACAACGTTACGGTTGCACCTTCCAGGCTCGGTAAGATTTTGGTTCTGCTGAAGAGTACGATACCTGTGGGACTACTTTACGTCACGCGCGGTGATGACGTTACTAATGACGTGGTTTTTGAGCATATCGTTGTCAATTCTATGGGAACACAAAAAAACCACTGTAAACTTTATCCGGGATGAGTCTACCGAGCGTGGTGGTGTAACGGATAGCGTTCTGGCCTCGCATTCGGGAGGACGGCGGTTCGAATCCCCGTCTGGGCATCCAGATTTGGATTTTCCATGGTTTCCCCAAATCACTCCAGGCGAATGCCGGGATGCTTCCTTCAAAAGGCCATGGCCGAATTCCTTCCCATTCCTTGCCCCCATCCTCTCCCGTCTCTAAAGACCACGTTGTTAAAAAGGGACGTTAAACTGTTACAAAAAAAAAAAGAAAAAAAGGGATGAGTCTAATGTGATTTGAATTACCATTACTCCTCATGCAATCACCCGCGTACAGCAAAACCAAAATGTGTTAATTGCGGTAGAGATGTAAATTTTAGGGGGAAGTAAATCTTAGAATTTGCAAAACAAACTTAGCAACTCCCATAAAGAGCTGGCTGGACTCACACACCTCGAGAAATGGCATCATCGGTATTTCAGTCTTCACCAATCATCCCGCACAGCTGATCAAATGACGTAAAACAATGACAAACCCATTTCACAGCGTACTCCACAAAATAATTCACCACCTTCCTACAATAACATACCACAAGGAAACCTTAACACATTACCTTACGGCACAAACATAATCACTATATGACTATTGCCTCGGACTATTATGTCAAATTCACTACTTAAAGAGAACTGCGACAAATAATTAAGAATTTTCCTGGCCTCGCATTCGGGAGGACGCGAGTTTGAATCCCCGTTCGGGCATCCAGATTTGCGATTTCCATGGTTTCGCCAAATCACTCCAGGCGAATCCCGGGATGCTTCCTTCTAAAGGCAATGGCCGAATTCCTTCCCGTTCATTATCCCCAGTCCTTTCCCGCCTCTAATGACCTCGGCGTCGACGAGACGTAAAGCCATAAAAAAAAAGAATTTGCAATAAGAAAATTCCCAGGCCACGATAACATACCAAATATAGCGCTGAAGTCACTATCCTCCAAGGCAGTAAGCTATCTCACATCACTTTTCAATTGAATTCTCTGCACCGGGTATTTTCTAAGAGAGTAGAAACATGCTAATATCAAAGTTTTCAAGTTTTCAATAAATCTAACAAACCAGCATCCCTGCCGTCTATCTGTAGACCGATAAGCTTACTCCCAACTTTATCGAAACTACTAGATTAATTTCCTTCTTGGATGCTACGGGAACTATCCCGCCTCACTAGTTTGGTTTTCGCCCTAAGCAGTCAACGTCAAACGAAATACTGCGCCTGGTTGAAGATATTACAAGGAGCTTTGAGCTGTAACATCACACCCTGGCTGCTTTTCTCGATGTTGCCCAGGCATTTGACAAAGTATGGCACTCCGGAATAGTATATAAACTTAAAAAATCAGGAATTTCTGTATATCTACATAAAATATTAGAACGCTTTCTACAGAAACGAAATTTCAGTGCATGAATGAGCCCAAAAATATCCACAACACGACAAGTGACAACAGGAGTCACACAGGGGTCTGTATTAGGACCCATGTTATTCAACATATACACGTCGGATATATCAACTGTTCCATATACCCCGACTGCCATATACGATGATGACACACTAATATATACTTTACACAACGACATCCATATCACACGCAACTACCTTCAGGAAGCAATCTCTAAACCCTGGAAAATGTCCAACAAAATCTTTACGTTAAGACGAACACAAAACTTCTCTGTGATAAATATCATGGGGAATTACATAGCAAGGAATCCACATGATCAATCAGTTAAATACCTCGGAGTCTACCTTGACAGGTGGTTAACGTGGAACATACACATCAATAATAAACTAACCAAGCCTGTGCCAGATTACACAAAATTGTACCCAGTGTTAAATAAAATAATTCAAAGCAAAGTTCTGACCGTTAAATTACAGGATGATGTTACGACCACTAATAACATATGCATGTCCCATATGGGGAAGTACTTGTCGCAGCAAATTACGTAGAGTCAAAATATTTCAAAACAAAGTACTCCGTTTAGCAGCGAACGCACCATGGTATGTACGCAATAATCAGCTGTACTACAGAGAGTTAAATGTCGCTTACACAAAACATAAAACAATAAACCAAAAATTTTATAAAGCGATTCAATGTAGTTCCTGTTGCACAATTTTATGAACTAGGGAAGAGAACGGGTCAAACTAGGTTAAAAAAATCGCTTTCCTCAAGACGTTTATCTATGAGACAATAACTTTGAAGAAGAAGTGAACCAGCAATTTTTTTTTTAATTGGCATCTGAGGCCACACAGCCAACTCAGCAGTGGTCCAGTGATTTCAGTTCCTCCCGGTATGCATTTTCCTTCCAGTTACACACACCACAGAACGGACACAACATTCACAGACACAACACCCAGGCCCGCGGCCGGACTCAAACCGGTGACCTACGGCACCCGGGCGGTAAATAAATTAAAAATACCGTGTGTTACATTTGGCCAAATTTCTTCTGTTTGCTATTTCGCTTCTTAACTGTATCTCCACCATATGTTGTAAAATCAGATTATCCTCAGCGCTCAAAACTAAATGTATTCCATGAAAAAAAGTGTAACTATTTTAAATCAATCTCATTTCAACTGTTTTCATTACTGTTTTAATACTGATAACTGTTTTTATTACTTTTAATTCTGATAGCGCTGCTTTTATTATAGTTATAAACTATTTATTGTATCACTGTTCTGTTGTTACTGAGGGTCCCTAGTAGACTGACCTCAACCATTATAAATTATAATACATATGTTAAGTTTGACTAAAATTCAACATTTTCCTGTAAAGTAACATTTGCTGAACTGATAATAAAATATACAGGGTGATTATAATTTTAGTTTAAGTTTCAAAACGCTCTAAAAAACGAACCACTGATTAAAATGACGTCAAAATTGAACGGCGTATTATTGAAGAAGGGGGAAAGAACATGAACCAAAAAAGCATCCATCCAAACGGTTTTTAATTGTCCTGAGGCCAAAAACCGCATAAAAAGCATCCATCCAACCGGTTTTTAAGTTTCCAGAGACTGGCGCAAAACATGTTCAATATGCTGTCCACTGTTGTGTGCAACAAGATTAAATCGGGAAACAGCATGTTCCACAACCGATCGAAGTGTCACCAGGGTCAAGTTCAGAATGTGTTGCGCAATTCTTGTCTTCAATTCAGCTACGTTGGCAATCGGAGGACTGAACACAACATCTTTCAGATAACCCCACAGCCAGAAATCACACGGATTAAGATCAGGTGATCGGTCCGGCAAGGCTGTAGGGAAATGACGACTGATAATTCTAGCATTTGCGAAATGCCGCCTCAACAACTGCTTCATTCGATTTGAAATGTGCAGAGGAGCGCCATCTTGCATTCATGTTCTTTCCCCCTTCTTCAATAATACGCCGTTCAATTTTGACGACATTCTAATCAGTGGTTCGTTTTTTAGAGCGTTTTGAAACTTAAACTTTAATTATAATCACCCTGTATATACAACAAAAAAGAATAGGCATGAATACAGCCGTCCTCCGAACCTTCGCTTTGCAAACATTGACCATGAAGAGTCCCTGCAGAGATGCTCAACTATAAATATAACTATAATATACCACAATTACCATCGACGAAGATCGGTAAATATCAATTGATAACTGGTCAGTGTTGGAGGAAGGGAAAGACTAACTTGCTTTTGAGGTCTGGTATCACTGAAGAAAATTAAAGATTAGCTGGAAGGAAGAAATAACAAACGAAGACGCATCTTAAAAAAAAAAAAAGTATCAGCTAATCGGGTATTCGGTATGATGAGTTAATGAAGGGAGGGATTGAAGGGGAAGTCAACCATTGGAGTATGTCAATCAAATAACTAAATACTGCTACTGAGAAAGAAAAGCCAAAAAGAGAAATGAATCGATATTTTTTGGCTTTACGCTTAGTCGACATTGAGGTCATTAGATATGGGAGACGAAGAGGCAAGACAAGGGAAGGAACTTTAGCATCCCGGAATTCGCCTGGAGTGGTTTTTTTTTACCATGGAAACCCGAAATATGGATGGTAGGACAGGGATTTGAACCCGCGACCTCCGGAATGTCAGACCCGAGCGCTACCGCTCACCCACCACACTAGGTGAAAAGAGGAGAGAGCTTCTGCTATCCAACCTGCGAGTTACTAACTAATTAAATCAGAGGCACTCATGATAACACAGAACTAAAAATGATAATGTCGGTATGTTAATAAAACTTTTAATCCCACTCTGACGCCAAATGCGAAACGATACGTAACGAGTGGATTCATAAAAGATTTCTCCGTAAGCTTATCTGTCACGTGATTACAGTAATTCCTTCGGTTTATTACTGACTTCGGAGTGGTGGGTAAGGTATTTTATCTCGATTCCAGAACTCGTTTGATTTAAAAGCTTAACAGACAATCTTACTAACATAACTGATGACTTATTCTGAATTAGCAGAATAACACGTAATCATAGACAAGACGGATACACGGTTCCGGTTCACATAGCTGACAGCGACTACTTTAGGTTAGGTAGTCGCGAATTATGAGGAATGAGTGATTTGATCATTGACTTTTTTTTTTTTTTTTACTTATTCCTCTACGCTTCGTTGATGGCTAAGGCCATTAGAGGAGGGACGGGACTGGGGACATGGAACGGGATGGAGTTCGGCCATGGCCTTTTTGAAGGAAGCATCCCGGCATTCACCTGGAGTGATTTGGGGAAACCATGGAAAACCCAAATCTGGATGCCCGGAGGGAGATTCGAACCCGCGTCCTCCCGAATGCGAGGTCAGAACGCTAACCGTTCGCCCACCACACTCGATTTGATCACCGAGATTTCCCGGTCAACAATACCGTACAAAAAAATAACAAATCTGGTTTTAAGCATATGTGACGTTTCTACGACTTTATTTAAGAGGAATAAGGAGATTATTCAGCCTTTTTAGAGCAAGATTAACTGTTTGAATGCGTGGCACAATAACAGAATTTGAGTGATGGGAAAAGTTTAGAGTAAGAAAGTCTGCCGAGAATCCGTATCAGAAATTACATCAGATGGATAGATTTCTAGAGAAGATATAAATACTAGAGCAAAAATAAGATGGCTGCCAGTAAGTAATTATCAGCGAAGGACCGTGTATGCGTTCGTTCGATAAAGTTTTACGGTCAGGAAAGTGTGTGCGCAATTCTTCGCTGAATTGTCGATGAAGTGCTTTTGGGAAATTGATGGATGGTAAATGGGGTGGGAGGGGATAATCTCCACCAGCCAAAAACTGGTACTGACCTGTTGAAATTTGGATTAACTGCTTCCTTACAATGTCTTCTTCACGTTTTGCAGTCTCATTTTCCATAAAAGTCGCCACCAATTAAATTAAAAATGCCGAAATGAGGGACGTTCCGCAAAGGCGAAATGTTAGCAGCACTGCAAAAAAGACCCAAAAACTTTCGGTACAGGGATCATATCAACCTAAATAGGTTCATTTTATCATAGTGATCGTGGTTAGGTTGAAATTCGGCCTGGACCAAGAGTAAAAAATTTACGGGAAATTCGTTCTGCGGCATCAATCTCAGAAACTGAGCATTTGTTTATAACGGAAGCAATCGAATATCTCTGACTGCTTATATCGATTCTAAGATGGCGGGCCTTGTTGTACTGCATTTTAATTTAATTTAATTGCAATGGAGCACATACTCCGGTGGCAATTTCCCTACACCCCCATCTTCTCCCTATCCTGCACCCACCTACATTTGTCCTCTACAAATTTTATATTTAAATTCTTTCAACGTTTTCGGTAAATTATTCATCATTTCTCTTGGTAACTCATTCCAATCCCTGACACCCTTACCTAAAAAAAGAATCTTTCCACACCCTTGTGCCTGAAATCGAGTGCCAGCTTCTGGTCATGGTCATCTTTTCCCTTCGATGCACTGCTTTTCATACCTCCTCCAATATCTTTCAATGCCTCATCGCCAGTATACGCCCTGTACCACTCCCATGACCCTCCTCATCCTCCTCCTGTCTTGCAATGAATCCCATTTCAGCTCCTTTATCATATCCGTCACTGATTGCATTCTGCGATAATTTCCAGAAACAAATCTAGCAGCCCATTTTTGCACCCTCTCCAACTCCTGTATTTGATACGTAAAATGAGGGTCCCATACTACACTACCATATTCGAGCAATGGTCTGACCAAAGTTTTGTAACCCAACTCCCTCACTTCTCTCGTACATCCCCTCATCACTCTCTCCAACAAGTGCAGAATTTTGAAACCTTTTCCTACCGCCTGTCCAATGTGTCCTGCCCAGTTAAGCTTGTTATCAAATGTAATGCCAAGATATTTACATTTCAAGTCTTCAGCAAGCAATTCTTTCCCCACCCTATATTCATAATTAACCTTTTGTTAATTATAAATATTTTGTATCTGTTAATTTCATGAGACGTTTTACAACGCAGTGAAGCTAAAACGGCCAGAAAATATTACAACAAAGAATTAAACCAACATTTCAAGAGATTATCATTGATTTCGCAGCGCCGGCGGCAACTAATAGCTGCGCTGCAGTGTCATATTTCGGCATTTTTAATTTAATTGGTGGCGACTTTTCTGGAAAAGGAGAGTGCAAAACGTTAAGAAGACATTATAAGGAAGCAGTTAATCCAAATTTCAACAGGTCAGTACCAGTTTTTGGCTGGTGAATAATATCCCCTGATTTGTTTCGTCGAAGGCAAAGTGACAGACTATTGCCGTTCTACGAATTGAGGGCTATAACTCAGTGTTTTACAGGGATTTCAAATTAATGGTATTAAATTAAAAACTGGTTTCTCTCGTAGATTTGTTTGGATGAGACTGATGATCAAAAGATAACCAGTGAACGTATGGGATATGATAAGTAAATCCCACGTTTTGTGACTAGGTTGACGAAAACAGCACATGTGCTCCG
The DNA here is from genome assembly GCA_031002005.1 of Vandiemenella viatica. NCBI lineage: Eukaryota > Metazoa > Arthropoda > Insecta > Orthoptera > Morabidae > Vandiemenella > Vandiemenella viatica. The sequence continues at coordinate 244,071,058 of CM061921.1, forward strand.
AGAAAACAGATATCTCCCACCAAAGTTCCGGCTCGTTGACATCTGGATCTTTTTTCAGAAGTTTGAGTGGAGGCAGAGCTATTTATGGAGGGTATGCGATGAAAAACAAATCCGGTCTCAGCCTAAAGCTTAATTTCTTCTTTAACAGTGCTGCGCATCTGCAACACTCTGTACATTAAGTTGTTCCATTTGAAACCATCTACTGTTTGATCGACTTCTGAGCTTCTTTGCACCCAGAAAGAAATTTTACACAAATTGTCTGACTGATACAAATTCTTCGCGGGTTTGCCGCCGGATTACATTTTCTAACGACAAGCTTTCGGTGACTTGCACGAAAGCTTGTCGTTAGAAAATGTAATCCGGCGGCAAACCCACTAAGAATTTGTATCAAAGATACGTCGGGAAAGACTTATCTTTCATATTAAATTGTCTGACTTATAGATTGCTGTACATTTTTACTATGCATTGCAAGAAAGCCTCAAAATATTGATAAAAAAGTCGTAAAGAAAAAAAAATCCGGTAATTGAACTTACGAACAATTTTCGTTTTACGAAATTACGGAAAATGTACGCTGGTTGCAAATTATAAATAGAATCAAACTTAAAAATATCTTCAAACAATGTAAAAGTATCTATGGAAAGAGAAATAAATAGTTTTTTAACGCAAATAATTAGTTTGAATAGAATTTCGACAGAGAAACAAGTGTAAAAAATGTAAGAAAGATTCATCTCCATTACTTACAAGTTACCTCTTGCGAAACGATGGAAATAAAATGGGAAATGATAGTCATTAAAAGTACCATGGGTTTTATTCTGATAGTGGCAATGCGTTGGTTAACGACGACTCCCAAAAATTTACTGTCAAGCATCTCATGGTCTCATATAACTATCTCATATAACTATACGTACAAGAGACTTTTAGTTGTCTTCGCTCTGCTGTCAGAAAAATTACTAAAAACTACAATACGGAATTTTTTCAATGTTGAGAAAATTTTATTGCTAAAGTCAAATTTGAGCTAGTTGACTGAATAAGTGGTCTTAGTTGTCCCTTAGATTCTGAAAAGGAATAATAATAACTGCGTTTGCGAGATTCTTTCAAAGTTACTAATTCTAAATGTGATTTAGTAATTTACATACTGCTACTTTTAAACATAGACTCCCTCTCCTTCCAAATGCACCAGCGTCATCTTTCTTGTAGCTTACGTATACTCTGAGTAAACAGTTCTTTCTGATACCATTGTTTTTGGACTTCGAAAGTGTGATTCATTCATCCTTTTTTAATTCGGAATTTACACCTCGTCGATGTCGACGTCATTAGAGGCAGAGATTGTGTAAGAAAAGGATTTGCAGCAATTGGACCATGGTCTTTTGAAGGAACCATCCAGGCATTAGCCCATAGTGATTTCTGGAAACCATGGAAAATCGTTCACCCATCATCAGGCTCAGATTGTTTACTTTTACGATGCAGCTATCTATAGGGGATGGCAATTAAGCTCACTGTTCAAAGATTCAGCACAACTTCTAAGATATTTCTGCATGATGTAATAAATGACAACTTAAAGCAAATTGCAAACAGTTCAAGCCAATGTGCATAGTGAAGATAATGACGCCATGGGTACAAAGTTCTTGATAAGGTTTGATTCCCTAAACTATTAGGGCGTGACAATACATTACAACATGAAGCGGAATCAGCATATACATTCGATCATACGTGACGCTAATTGTAGATTGCAATTCATAAGCCGATTTTTAAAGAATTGTAAGGCACATACAAAGATGATGGCGTATAAAACTCTCGTACGTTTTCATCTAGAATACTGTGATGCTGTATACGATCCTTATAGGAAAGGGTTGATTGAAAGAATGTACCGAGGAGAGCTTGTGTCATAAAACTGTCAATTTTTTTCCTTGTGGCTATACGCCTCGTCGATGTCGAGTGGCGGGAAAGGACTAGGGGAAAGGAACTGGAAGGAATTCGACCGTCGCATTTTTCGGGACCGTCCCCGCATTCGCCTGGAGTGATTTAGAGAAACCGTGGAGAACGAAAATCTGGATGGCCGGAAGGGGATTCGAACATGCGTCCTCCAGAATGTGAAGCCCAAGCGTTACCGCTCATCCACTACGCTCGGTTTCATATTGTCAGACGACGTAGTTTTCGATTTAATACATTGCCAGACATGGGAACAACCACTTTTATTTATAACTGTGGAGAAATATTTCTCACACCACCGTATTTGGGTCGAAATGACAGGAGAGATAAGATCAGGGAAATAAGTTACTTCACTGGTGCCTCAGAATTGCAATGCGCAGAAGTGATTGAATTTTGTGCAAAGCACCCTATGCCACCTGCAATTTTGTGAATCGCAGAGTGCGGTTGCAGATCGACTTGTTCCCGCAAATCAAGCAGTAATACAAACATCGCTATTTTTTTATTTTTACTAGGAATTATTCACAAATTATAGTTTATATCTGAAAAATCTTCATATTTATTTTATTTTCGAAATATGGCCTACGAACTATGCAACCATATAGCCAACTCCAAATTATTTGCGTTGTTCTAACGATTATATCATGCATTGCTCATGAAACTGTGGGACGCTATTGTGAGAACAGCACAAATAAACACAACACTTAAATGAAACCACAAATGCCTCAGGCTACGCTCCAACCGACCACCCGCTACACTGCCAGCGCTGGCCACCCCCGTAGTTATACAGAATAAATCAATGATTGAGAGAAAAATGACGTTGTTGTATATACGAAACCTTTGACAAGGTAAGTGATTGGTTGGTAGTTACTTACCTGACGGGTTGGTCATAGTGACGAGCGGGTTACCAGACGCCTCACACGTGCACTTCTGCTTCTGTGATAACGCTCTGGAACGTAACAACAAGCTTCCACTAAAATTACGCCTTGCAGTACATTTCTTACAGCAGAAATTTCAAGGTCTTAAGTCTTCGTTCTAAAAGTACTTATGTAATATTTGTTATTACTAAACAAATACATTTTGCAGAAATTTACAACATCCAGTTGATAGAATGATAATTTTAGTCCATTTGGAATTGACATAAACTCACCTCGTCCCAGTTTTGCTTATGATAAAACAATAAACATTTTTTTAATTTTTTTTAACATGGCTTTACGCCTCGTCGACATCGAGGTCATTAGAGGCTGGATGGGACTGAGGACAAGGAACGGGAAGGAATTTGGCCATGGCTTTTTCAAGGAAGCATCCCGGCATTCGTCTGGAGTAATTTGGGGAAACCCAAATATGGATGCCCGGACGGGGATTCAAACCGGCGTCCTCCAGAATGGGAGGTCAGAGCGTTAACCACTCACCCACCACGCTCGGTCGGCGGGTACACCAGAACCAGATTCCAGTCCTGGATCTCGGGAATAGGCAGTTCCAGTTGTGGTTTTTAGACGGTTTCCCGTCATCATCTCCGTAAATGCTGGAACGGTCCCCAATCTCCGTTTCATAAACTACACATTTCACACAGAAAACAAGCTACATGAGTCGCAGACATACATCCCTCCCATAGGAAAAACACTTCAGATCTGGTTGTAACAATATTCAAACTTCTTTGGTTGTAACTATGGTAGAGCCTCCGCTCGCTAACTACCTGTGAAACACATATCTGCTGTCTATGTCGTCCACAGTAGCTACAACGAGAGAAAAAAGAAAAGAAATATTATATAAGGGGATGGATCAATGAAAAACAGCAGAACACTCCAGTTAATTTTTGGTAATCAACACTAATGCCCGCTAAACTAATTTATTAATGTCAAACTCTACTTAAAACATTGCTAGGAAGCTATTACTTGTTTGGACACCAAATGAAAAATAAAATTACGACCTTAACAATACATTCCGAAATTTAACGTAAATTTAATAATAATATTATTGAAGCGCGGTCGGAAATTGTAATTTTTAAGGCTCCTAACTACTCATTACACGAGGTAATATTAAAGCCATCGCCAAAATACTTCCCGTTCCTTGCCCACGATCCTCTCCCGGCACTAATGATCTAGACGTCAGCGAGCCACAAAACCGTATTTAAGATAAAAAAAACTAAAGGAACTGTTCACACTATCACGCTTATCCACCGATACACACAACAGGACTAGACCACAAATACATGCGGACGCTTTTAAATAGCCGCTTCGCCCTGTTGGAAAACTTTCTCTCAATATTGACGATACAGGGAACATCAGGGGCCAAAAAACAGGATGAAAGTAAGAATTACAATACACTTTTAAGGTTCAGAAAGCCAAATCACAAAAAGTAACCCTTACATTTTATCATGTTGGTCCGTTTGTGTGTATTCCACCACCTTCGAATTATTTGTTATATGAGTGAGGGTTTTGCTGACCAAAAAGCAAATCCATTGACAAACATCCAAAGGTACATGTAAGAGGTATTAAATTTTTTTTCCCGTATCCCATCGATTACAGCATCGTTAAACAGGTATTCAAAAATATAACCCATGTTGCCTTGGGACACGTTTAACTAGTTGTGCATTTCGCAAGGCAAGATCTCACAAAATCGTTAACAATGTTCCCTCCATCCCTTTATACCCTGTTCATTCCAAACTGGCGGCCCAAGGTCATGTTCCCTTGGCACCGCTCCTCACCTCACCGCCCTTTCCAGTTCCGACCTGACCGCTGTGTATAAGTATGCGAGTGAGGAACTTCCCCTTCGCATGTAGAGGTAGTGGCGTAGTGGCAGAGTAGACTATCCTTTAGACGTCTCTGTTAACTGAACGGGCTATAACTTTCCAACCACATGACTGAATAACTTGAAAAAAAAAATTAAGATGAAAACACATAGTAATAACTTTAAATGGAAATGATCCACAAGCGTATGATGCATTGACATGATATTTTTTGTTTCTAATTTATTCTATCACCAATAAACTTTTTTTATGGCTCTATGCCTCGTCGACGCCGAGGCCATTAAAGGAGGAAAAAAACTGGGGATAAGGAATTGGAAGGAATTCGGACATGAGTTTTGAAGGAACCATCCAGGCATTCACCTGGAGTGATTTTGAAAAACCATGGAAAAACGAAATCATACCAACAATTTTTGGCCCTTAAAATAAGCATTGAGTACAAGCAATAAGGTATATTTGTTTAAATAAGTTAATACAAGAGTTTACCTTTAAATTTGTGCAAAGGGTTGTAAGAAATGTCAACGTCCGGTGACTACTTGTTGAGGGCGTAGCATCGATTCGTTATACACAAACTGTACAGTTTGCGAGATGGTTTTAGTTTTCTTGTGACTTTACACCTCTTTGATATTGAGGTCATTAGAGGTGGGAAAGGACTGGGAGCAAGAAATGGAAGGAATTCGGTCGTGGCAAATTGGAGGAATCATCTCGATATTTGCCTGGAGTGATTTAGGAAAACCATGGAAAACCAAAATCTGGATAGCGTGACGGGGATTCGTCCTGCAGAATGCGTCCTGGCGAACGAGAGGCCAGAACGTTACCGCTAACACATCACGCTATGAGCACTGTCCATCACGAATAGTGACGCTGCGGGTACGTCATGGGGTGAGGAAACTGAATAAATGGAGCAGAGACGTATGTGGAGTCATTCTAGCAACGATACCTGTGGCAGATTTAGAAATCCACTGTCATAAGTGACTTCGTGAACTCACATTAATGCCTTGGCCACCAAATTCACTTGATCTGAACCCGATAGAGCCCCTCTGTGGTGCCATCGGGCGCCATCTCCACGCCCACAAACCACTGGTCCGTATTTTAAGACAATTTCGTGACTGTGCGTCGACATCTGGTACCTGATATCTCCGAAGACCTACCAATCAGTTATCGAATCTATGGAACGCCGAAACGCTGCTGTAATGTATTCCATAGGCGGACCAACACGCTATTAAGCAGGTGGTCATAATATTTTGGTTCATCAGTGACTCAAATTTGAGTAAAATGCATAACCTCAAATTTGGAAATTTTATCGACCGAAATCGGTTCCAAAATTTATGGTAAAGGTCGGCCACAGATAATTACTCCAATCTTGCTTTACAACACATAAAGGAATACACGTAATATCTGTGAGTTGCGAAGTTAGAATACGTAATTACTAATTTAGTTATCACTGTCCCGATTGTTTTGTGCGGTATTGAAACCACCTGAAGCCGCGTTCCCACGATCTCTTGTAACGGAGGTGAGACGGGACGGATACTCAACAACACGCCGTGACAACAGGACCGCCTTTGCTAGCGGAGATGAGACGCAGCTACCCACTCTGTGTCGGCAAACATCATAGGCGTGTGTAGAGGTTCGCTGTTTGCAGCACAGGTGTGCTGTAAAGTGCTCTGTGCCAAACGACACTAGGCAACGTGGTGGGGAGGTGGCAGCGAGGTAAGCGAGGGCTAACCTGTGACGCGCGCTCGTCCCTACACTTCGGCTAATGAGGTGCCGCCTCCGTTACAAGGGGCCATGGGAACGCGGCTTTATATGTAATATATTGTTGTTTGTTCGTTTGGAAACTGCTAAAGCCTGTTATATGGGTGCCCTGCAAGCACAATTTCAAATTGATAAGAAAATGTAAAACGTTCCGCGATTTGATACATGCTCAGCGGCATCACTCCGCCAGGAAAACTATTGCACAGTCAAGTAATTATGTCGAATGTTACGTAAAGTCTAAAAGACAACTTGAATGTCCGAAACAGAAACATAAAACTTGCAATTGCCCGAGAATATATAGGTGTATGACCAATTTCAGATATAAAGGTACCAAACCCGTATTCCATATCATATAATAGTCATGTACTTTGAGGATGTTGTTCCGTAAAATTGTAATGTGCTTTTTTTAAACATCTATATTCTGAAATTTACAACGTTGTGGATGGCAGAAGGTGCTTTGTACCAAAACAGTCCAATCACGAATAGCTGTAGGGAAGAAATAATTCACATGAACATCAGTACGACACCTAATTTCTAATTAATCTTATTTTTCCAGAAGACCTAACAATGATGGAAATTTAAATGTGTTTTATGGTCGCTCCGATATCTAGAGGGAAAGCAGTAAGCTGTAACGCTCTGTAATTTGAAGAAAAGCGTGAGTGCTTTGCAGATTGCTGGTAGGGGAGGCAATATTATTTATGAATGTTCAGACGTTACGAAGAGTAACATTCGGCTGATAGATTTTCCAAAATTGAGAGGGATTTAACACGCCTTAAAGATGCCTCGACATTGTAGGATGTAAAACTGGTATATGAAGCAATGTGCACTGTGGATGCTTTTATACTGGGTACTGAAGCTGGGAGCTTTTTTTGGACGCTTTGCTGTTGGGTTCGGGTTGCTATCTGCTTCTTCAGTGGGTGTATGGGAAACGAGGTTTTCAGGTCCTGCGACCTTTACAGGGAAGGCTATGAGTTTTATGTGTTCTAACTTTGGAAAGGGGACTCTATCATTGGGAAGGGAGGCAGCGGCATTTGGAAGGGGATGCTTGATGAATGGTGTAGAATACCGAAATGTAGCAATATCCTTTTAAGATTTTACCACTCTAAGATTGAAGACAGTGTGTTTTATAGACGCTCTGACACTGATATTAGAAACATCGATCTTTCTATACTGCCTGGAAAAACAATGTATTTTTCAGACTCTTCGTTACTAGAAATACATGCTATGTGTTTATATAAATGCTCCTTCGTTGGTAGAATAGTTAATAATGTTTCCATATGCACTGACAATTTGAAATTATGTAACGTGTTTTCAAGATGCTCCGTCGTTGGAAGCGGAAGCAGTAAATTTTCCGGATGCTCTGATCGTGGGGTGGAGGCAATGTGTTTTCCAGATGTTCCAACATTCGAGGAGAAGCAGCACGCAGCGTGTGTTTTATTCTCTTAAACTGGAAAAGGAAACCATCAGTTTTACAGAAGTAGATTTAAATTGAGTAAAATGTGAAGATTGCAAAATTTACACTAACCAGGATAAACACTAGGCCTACACCTGCAACTTCAGTTTCCTCAGACCCAACATGGAACAGAAAAAAAGAGAGATAGTGGGAGTAAATACGCAGAAGCTGATGAGCTAAATCATCGTGCACAGTCTAAGGGATACGAAACTTTTGTCAATGCTGTGATGAACTGCTAGGAAAGCATAGATATATATGATTAAGAAGTTTGATGTAACAGACATATATATGCGAGAGTCTTGTCTGTCAAAAATTCTTAGAAAATTATGAATAAGTTACACATTGTTTGTATTTAATGGATATGTGGAACATATACGCACCTGCAGTGAACGGAGAGGAAAAATATATAATCCGACTGATATAGATGCATTGCGGGAGGATATGCATCTAGTCAATGCCTCACCTGAAGATACACAACATAAGCACAAATAGAAGAAGAAGTCCAGTAAAGCAGACCCTCCAATGCGGGATTAATGCTAAAAAGAAGAAGGCATAGAAACAAATTTTTGTTTGTAAAACCTATCCGGAAAAGGATGTTGGATCTGATCCATTTTGATAATTACTTAAGTGCAGGTTTAGATTGAATAACCTAAGGATGCACTTTACACTAATCATGCAAGAGTTTGGAAAATAAGAGCATCTTATTAAAGGCTCAAAAAAAGTAGAGAATGTTATTCAATAAAGAAAAATGAAATACAATGAAGAGAGGATTAAAGAACATACTTTTGGAATAAGAAAAAGTAGTAGGTAAAGTACTTCAATCACAGATCAATTATTTATTTTTATAGACCAGAAAAGAAAGAATAAATGTTTTCAAAATGAAGGTGGAAGATAGTAGATGGGAGTTTTGGGAGTAAAGAAAGCAGGGGATCCAAGAAAACCAAGAATAAAACGACAGCAAATGAAGTTTTAAGTAGAGAAGGGAATGATTGTAGACAGAGTATACGAGTCATGTAGTAAGTTCACACAGAAGTTTACGGATATGCCAATAACACGCATTCACTTCTAGTGTGCATAGGGCAATAGTTTTTGAGACTAGAAGAAAGAACAGACAGATGCAAAGAAAACGCAAAGAAGCTGTAAGTAGGCGATTGAGTAAGAAAATAAAAATTATGTATTGATAGCATAAGAAATTGTATTCCAAGGAAAGTATTTAACACGATTTTATAATGTATATTCTGGAACAAGGCAGTAGTAATAAATGAGATTTTCTGTTAATTGCAAAAACCCCAGGCGATGAAAGATTAATTCAACTTATCTCAGGTGCCTACAACATATAGAACAGATGGAGACAATATTACATTTCCGAAGACGCACAAGTTGAGTAATACGAAATCTATTGGGCCTTCATTTTGAAAATACGAGCTTTAAAATTGTTACTAACGGATTTAGTATGCAGAAGGATACATAGGAAAGTGTACGATACGTTCGATGAAGAGCAATTTGAGGTAGTAAAAACCGGGAACAAATAAAGGCATAATACAAAGACGCATCAAAAAAACAAAACAAAAAGAAACATCATTGCACATACTAGCCTGAAAAAAATGTTGGAAAAATTAATTGGGATAGTAATTACTTATAAATTCTAAAATAAACGTAGATACGAGCATACAGTAATGAAAGGAGAAGGCGAAGCCTGTAAACAATCTACCATGATTCTCCATGACCTACCATGATCTGCCATGATCTACCATGATCTACCATGATCTTCTTCAGCTTTATTTGTAAAAAGGACTAGCGGGCTGAAATAAAAATATTATAATTAATAAAGATTCACGACGAAACAAGCTGTATGCTACAGCCTGATGATGATTACCGAATGAACAAAACACTGAAAAAGTAATTTGCGCTAACTTAAGTGCAAACAAAAACTAAACAGTTCATGAAGTATAGTGGATATAACAATGATATAATAAATTGAAAATAATAAGAGCCGATGAATTGGAAAACATCAGATAGTTTCGTTACAAGTTAATAAAAATTACCACCGTCGCATGAAGCGAAAGGTTATTAGATGCGGAATAGTTCTAGATTTTCACTAGAAAAGCATGAAAAATTAAAATAGAAGTGATAAATAACTTTCTAAAACAATATGTACGAATCACAGCATATTATGGAAGTGAAATCTGGATATAGGTGAGGCAAGGGTGAGGAAGAAAATGAAACATTGAAAAATGGTGATATGAAAGCACCGAGAGTGGTGGGTGAACGGTTAACGTTCTGGCCTCGCATTCGGGAGAACGCGGGTTCGAATCCCCGTCCGGGCATCCAGATTTGGGTTTACCATGGTTTCCCCAAATCACTCCAAGCGAATGCCGGCATGCTTCCTTCAAAAAGGCCATGGGCGAATTCCTTCCCGTTCCTCGTCCCCAGTCCCATCCCGCCTCTAATTACCTTAGCCGTCGACTAGGCGTAAAGCCATAGTAGAAAAAAAAAGCTGTTGAAAAAGAAGTGTGAGTTGTAGAGTTGATTGGTGCGGAAAGGAGTTGTGTGAAAATCTTAGCAAACTATTAGACAGAATGGCTGGTCATATTTTGGCTAGTCAGTTTGTTATTAGATAGTACAATAAAAGGAAATAAAAGCGTAGTAACCTGCTGACAGGGTCTTTACTGGCTACGCATTCCACCCCTATCGTAGCCTCCTTAATCTAACACGATAATCCTGTCGCGTCTAGGGGACCTGCAGTTTAACGTGGAATCCGAACTACGCAAGCGTTCTGGCGTATTTTACATTACACAGCAAGCTGTGCTAGAGGTGAACGTCGGGTTAAGGGCCTTTGAAAATCACACATGAGATAGGGATTCGAACTGAGAACCTTTCGATTCCCAGTCAGACGATTTAACGACTGAACCAACACGCCACTGTAACAGATGAATGTAAAGTTAGGAAAGTGAAGCAGATAACTGTGGCCATGGGTTGTGATGGATTCCTGTTTATGATGATAGCAAAGTGACACAGGACTCAAAAAAAGGGTGGATTACAAAAAACTAGTCTACAGACCGATGGTAAACAAATTTCATCTCTCTGTGGCGAGTGACGGCGTTTCCGAACGCAAGGTCAAACTCAAGGTGCACTCTCTGGAATCTATCACTTCATCTGTTGTGCAAGCATTTCGAAGAATTACGTTTCCGTGAGGTGCCGACATCAGACTTGAACGAACCTGTTCTCAAAATCAGATGGCTGTAGCTAGAAACGAAATTACCATGAAGCTGTGAAGATACTGGTTTTAATGTTCTGTTTTATTAGTTCCTAAGAAACGGTTAAGATTTCACTTACGTAACTACAAACTGTATTTTGTTCCTGAATTTATAATGCAGCTTCACTACTGTTTCTGGAACACGATGGTAATGTTCCTCTCTTCGTGTCACCATATCGCATGCAAGTCTGGCGCTTTAACGAAACTTGGCACAATGAGGAGAATTACTCCAAGAAAATTACTAGTTTTCATTAATTTGGATCAGACATTTGCTTGCTGAAATATGGCTGTAGATGGGACGCAAGAATTAGATGTGATGGCAGTCCTACTGGTATTTTAAAAACATTATGATGCATTAGGATACACTGCATCCAAAAGCAGCACAGTCGAACAGACGATACTGTTCTACGTCTGTGAGATAAGTCTGTAGAGAACTTGTTCCTAATGAAGCCTCTCACAATATTACGCGCCCATCATTTCTAATCTTCCTTGACAACGCAGTTTATTGGGAGAAGGCAGGAAGCAAGGGAGTAGTAAACGGCGCCAATATCTGACATAATGCACCAAGTAATACGTCGATTTTCTTCGTTAACGTATTGCCATCGGAACAGAAAGGGCACTCAACACCTCCATATTATGACGACTGTATTTGCTGTACAAAAGTGAGAATATTGAGAAATTACTGAATCGCCTGAACAACATGCTGGCTGAAGACGTTGTACTACATATAAACAAAAACAAGATAAAAGTCATGACGTTTAGCAGATATGATAACAATAACTGTAGACGAAATACAAAAATAGGTTCAGATAAAAGTAGAAGGAGTAAGAGAATTCTCTTATTTAGGAATGAAAATTGCTACTGACGGCAGGAGTTAGAACGGTATCAATAGACGAATAGCACTAGCAAAATGAACATTTTTACAAAAGAGAAATCTTCTAATTTAATTTTAATTGCGATGGAGCACACACTTGGTGTCGGCAAGTGTATATGTTGTAGGGTAGTGTCCCCTCAGCTACAGTATCAAAGGATTTTATGAACCAGGTCTTAGTTTCCGAGATATCGCATTCCAAAGTTTATATAGCAGCTTACATACCAAGTCAGTAGTACTTCGGTCAACGAAGGGGGACATAGCCAGGCGGGCAAGGCCCCATACTACTGCGTTGCAGAACTGGGTTCACGCCGTTCGGTCGGTAGCTACTTTTCTCTTTTAGATTAAGCTCTAGGGCTAAACTTTAGCTAAACTTACGGTTTCCCCGACGTGTACTATAGCACGTGTAGAATTTCATCATCATCGCGGACTGTTTCCAACCTCTGGCTGGGAACAAAGTCCTCTCCAGCATCGCTTGTCTTTCTACTGCTGTCCAGTTTGTTCCTCTATATTGCACACTCTTTTCTAGTTCCTTAATCCATCGATCAACTGGCCTCTTCTCTTCGAGATTAAAATTATATATTTTATTTGGCATCCTTTCATCACTCACCCTCTTGAAATATCCATACAACTGGAGTCTTGATCTTTCATTTCTCTCCTATAAAGGTTCATCCTTAAATGTTTTCCTCACATGCTATTTCCGCAACTATTCCAGACTAACTGCAGCAATCCTAATCCTCTCTGAAGCCTAATATCCACTAATGTCCCTTTCTTTCATGTCCCAAGCTTCTGAAAAATATCTCAGTATTATCAAAAAAGTAAGGTTAGTAAATAATCCCTCTTGCACGTCTGTGGCATCTCCTTGTTCCAAATCTGGCCTCTGATACTGCTACAAAATTCTTGTGCTATTCTGCATCTTTCATTTATTTCCATCCTGTTTCTCCCAGTCTCTCCTATCACAAATCTTTATAACCTTCAATTTTTCACCTCCGCAAATAGCATCCCGATTAACTCTGCCCTTGTTACGAGTTGTATTTACTACTTTCCCCTATTCTACAAAAAATTGTCTTATAAATGATCAAATACTTCCTGCCATGCATCCAACTGTTCTTCCACTTCTGAGTCACAGTTTTCCCATACGATCACATCATCTGCAAGCACCATAGCTTTTATATTTTTCTTTCCCATCTTTCTGGCCACTTTCTTTAGCATTTTATCCAAATTAACGACGAATAGAAGTGCAGAGAGAGCACTTTCTTTCCCCACCCCGTTGTCTAACCCGGACCATAATGTCCTTTCAAACACAATTTCGCACTGCTCTCACAACCCTCATACATATATTTAACTCTCTATCGATCCCTTGCTAACTTCTTTCACTTTCAATGATTCCTAAATTATCTCTCTAGAGATGCTGTTAACATACCTTTTGTCCAATAAAGCCATGATTAGTTGATTCCCAAACTAGTCTTGTAATTGCCTGTTGACATTCCCGGTATGAAGCCATATTGTTTCTCCCGAAATTCCCCTTGCTCCACTCCACTTATCCTTCTCTCCATCGCTTTCTCAAATACTTTAACATACAGACACAACAGGGTGATTTCTATGTCTCTGACATTTTCTTTTGTCCTCTTTCTTGTCGATCAGCACAATCACATCCCTCTTCCTGTCTTCTGGATCAGTGTTCTCTTTTAATACTAATCTCAGCATTCTGTGTGATCATTTTATTCTAGCAACACCTGCTGCTCTTGTTACGTCCACTGATATTTCATCCACGCCAGGTGATTTTCCACATTTCATTTTCCTTAGTGCATCCTCGATTTCTCTCCATGTCGAGTCCTCTGTTAGCGCTCCACAATTTTAATCTTCCGTAATAGATGTTTGTTTATCAAACTTGGCTGGCTACCGCTTATTTAATAGGTATTCCAAATATCCCTTCCACAACTTCTTCAGTTGATCTGTGTTTTCAAATATATTTCCACTATCATCCATTATTATTTCTCGCTCATTTATGCAATTTATTCTATTTTTGACAGCTGTATACAGCATTTTCCTAGTCCTTCCTGCCCATCTCCAGTATTTCTGTCCATTTTTTCAACCACATATTATTTTGTTCTTGCATCGCCAATGTGGTTTCCTATTTACTGATACTTTTTCCTCGACCCTTCTGTTCTAACCATGAGCCAATGCCTAAAAGCTCTGTTTTACTTTGATACAAGCGGTCTGGTGGCTCAGTGGTCGCCGGCCCTGGTAGCGTAGCGGCTAGCGAGCTTGCCTCGCGTTGCCAGGGTCGCAGGTTCGAATCCGGCCGAGGGCATGGGTGTTGTGTCCGTCCTGTGTTGTCCGCAATGAGAAAACGATAATATAGTACAGAAAAAATTCGAAGAAACAATGATAAACTTACAGATGGCTAAGATGAAAAAAAAAAATTAAAGCCATCTTTCAAAATAACAAAAAAAAAAAAGTGGTTAAGCGTCTGACTGGAGAGCGGAAGGTCCTCGGTTCGAATCCCTGTCACGGTGGGAATTTTCAAAAGCGCTTAACCCGACGTTCACCTCTGGCACAGCTTGCTGTGTAAAGTGAAGTACAGCTTCGGTGGTGCGGATTCCACGTTAAACTGTAGGTCCCCTGTACCCGGCAGGATTGTCGGGTTAGGTTTTGGCGGCTACGATAGGGGCGGATTGCGCAGCTAATGAAAACCCTATCACCAGGTAATTACGACCAGACTGAATTTATTACTTTGATACCGATTCCTTACACGCAAAATTCTACCACGGTGTTTCTCTCCCCTTTGTGTTTATTCTTCCACGCACTATCGATGCTGGTTCCCTTGCTAACTCTTCTGAGTGTTCCTTCACTATCCTTAGTTCCACCCTTGGCACCATCTTGCTAATTAATGCCCGTTATAGTCCTCTTTCCTGCATGGCCAGTGCCTTTCTCTCTTCTACCCCTCAAGCTGGCCACTAATTGTCGATGTATAATTTGACATGAAAATTTTTTGAGACATATTATTGGACCCGCAGAAAGAGCTAAAAACATTCACTTCGTACTTTGGGTTTCTACAACGAATTTAAGTGTATGAATAGCTTTAGAATTGAAGTAAACGTTTGTGTGAGGCAAGGAAATTTATATGTCACACACAGAAAAAAATATATTTTTTTCTATTTGTTTCTACAAATTCTCAAAAATATTGAAAACGTTTCACAGTAGTTAAAGTATTAAAATATCGCATTAATAATGAAATAAAATTGAAATTACAATTATAGCAGTGTCAGAAATAATGGAAACGATAGCAACAAAAATAAATACCGCGAGCCAATTCTATTGTGCAGCGTGATAGTCGGGGACAAAGTCCGCTCAAATACGTCCCGTTCAATTAAAGCCATGGATAAACTAGGGGACAAATGGAGCAACATCCGGGAACACTGCCGCGGAACATTTAGCAGACACACTAGTCAGTTGTTGCAGAAATTTTGCCCGAGGAGGTTGCGTAAGCGTTGGTTAGTGCTGCTTATAAACTTATATCAAGTAGTTCCGTTACGTATGACGCGTGTTCGCATATAACAGAAATATTAATATTAAAAAACGTAAAAGACGTAGAAAACAGAAAGAGACTGAGACTCGAATGAGAAATTTTGTATCTGATTAAAAACAAATTAAATAAATTTATATTTTAAACATTTAAAGATTGTGCCTATGAATGTGCCTATTTTTTTCAACAAATTAAAAACATGGATTTTGATGATAGTACTTGAGGTTTAAATATTAAAATTCTCATGATTTTATTTAATTTCTTTAATTGTATTCAATATTTTTTATGTCAAAACTTCGCGAACCACCACAAAGCCGTGCTTTTAACTAGTTTTAAATTGCCAGTCGCCTACTGTCCGCCCCTCGCTAGGGTGTCCAGGTCTCTCACCCTGTCACACCTAAGCGTTACTTCCTGCCGCCTCTCAGCTGCGATACTAGACAGCCGATAGGCGTCCACAAAATCAATGACAATATACTCTTGCGCAGAGCAAGGAAACATAAAAAATTTATATGTTTCCTTACAAACTATTATATTAATAATTATTTATGCTGTTTCAGGTTCCAGCTACTGCAAATGAATGGAAGGAAAAGGATTGTAATTTTGAAATATTTTGGAAATTCCACACATTGCCTTGGATCTATTGATGGTAAACACATTTTGATTCAGGCTCCTCCCAGTGCCGGCAGCGACTATTATAACTACAACGAACAATTTAGTATTGTGCTATTGGCCATTGTGTATGCCGGTTATAATTTTATTTATGCAAATTGTGGTGCAAAAGGAAAATCTTCTGGCAGTGGAGTGTTCCAAGAGATTGCTTTTTAATATAACTCTGGCTGCTAATCAACTTAAGTGTCCAGATCCAGAGCCAATATGATAAGGTGGACCAAATATGCCTTTCGTATTGGTAGGGGACAGTGCTTTTGCATTGAGCGAACATATGATGACGTGGGTACTACAAAGCGCATTTTCAACTACAGAATATCAAGAGCAAGAAGAGTTGTAGAAAATGTGTATGTAATCTTATGTGTCGTATTTCGTATATTCCGTACACCAATAGCCCTCCAGCCTGCAAATGCTGAAGTACTTGTAATGGCGTGTGTAAGCCTGCATAATTTTTTAAGGCAAAATAGTCATTCCAGATCACTGTACATCCCACATGGAACCTTTGATTCTGAAAATATGGATCACGAAATTGTGGAAGATCATGGTGCAGAGAAATTGGTTGTCATAATATGTTGATGCTAGAGGAAGACGTTAATCTGAATCTGCTATGGAATTAACAAACAATTTTGTTGAATATTTTGTAAGTGAACAAGGAAGTGTTTCCTGGCTGAATAATTTTTAAACATAATTATGATACAGAAAAAAATGATCCATCCTAGCATATAACAACCATTTTAGCACTGTACCAGTAGAATCAGATGAATAAATAAGTAATCGTGACTTACTTGTATCTCCAATGTGTTCATGTCATCAGAGTCGGGCAAGAATAGTGTACAAGTAACAGAAAAGAAATTGACTGTGGCTTTTATGAAGGAAGCATCCCGTGAATATGTATGGCTTCACCTGTAATCGAACCAAGGAGCATCCCAGCGTCAGGACTAATCCCCACCAAGCTCGGTCTGCACGGATGAGTCGTTTTCCCGACTTCGCTAACTTTTTTAGTTCGTTTGCAGCTCGGCTTTACTGAAAGCGTATTAATTCTCCGAAATCAACATGTATGAACAGCAGTACAGCGTATTTTTAAAGTAATAATGAAACATCTGCAACAAGTCGTGAATGCGTATCTCGAGTTACAACCAATGTTATGTTCAATACTCAACTGTTGATCAGTCATCCATATTTCTGACCGATCCTGGTGAATAAGGGGCAACGCTAGGACCTGGTATTCGGGAGGGCGCGGGCTCAAATCCCCGTCCGGCCATCCAGATTTCGCCTTTTCATGGTTTCCCGAAATCACTCCCGGCGAACGCCGGAATGGTTCCTTCAAAAGGTAATGGCCAAATTTCATTCGGTTTCTTGGTCGCAGTCAGTTTCCGCCTCTAATGACCTAATAATCGATAAGGAGTATAGCCATATGAAAAAGCAACTAATATTGTAATAAATAACATTCCATAATATTGTTCTTTATAAACCTTTACAGATAAGGGAGCGTGCATAAACCACGTAGCTCCATTTTGGACTCCTGTGAACCCCCCTTCCCCCCGTTCCCCGCACGTAGCTCTACGTGGCTTTTGCTTCTAACTCCCACCCCATCCCCACACGTAGCACGTAGTTTTTTTCCCTTTTGATTCCAGAAGACATTTTTTACTGTTTTACCGAGCTTGTTGGGTGAACGGTTAACGTTCTGGCCTCGCATTCCGGAGGACGCGGGTTCGAATCCCCGTCAGGGCACCCAGATTTGGGTGTTCTATGGTTTCCCCAAATCACTCCAGGCGAAAGCCGGGATGCTTCCTTCTAAAAGGCCTTGGCCGAATACCTTCCCGTTCCTTGTCCCCAGGCCCATCTCGCCATTGATGACCTTACCCGTAGACGAAGCGTAAAGCAATATGAAAAAAAAATTGTACTGTTTTCTCTTGTGAGACTATAGTAAATTACTTATGGAGATAATTAAATGAGGCAAATAGATATTCACAAGCTGTTGTGCGTTCTGTTCCTCATTTTAACTGTGAAAAATGCTATGGAAGGAAAGCTACGTGGCCTGGCTCGGAAACCCCCCTCCCCCCACGTAGCTCAGCGTGGCCTTCCGGCCACCCGTCCCCCCCCCCCCCCTTGGACCGAGCAACGTAGTTTGTGCACGCTCCCAAAGACACAGTGTGTTCGCCAGCAACGGATTAGACCTACTCCGCTTTGCAGCTGGATTAAAGTTAGTAACGTGGGGTTTTATGCTTCCACGCCTTTATGCCGCACGTTGAAGACAGTTATGATGACAAAAACACTTGTTTCAACCACAGCGTGTCCTTTCATTATTATCAAGATAGCAGCTTGCTCTGACTCAGTTTACGAGCACTCTTATCTCAAGTACACTAAAGGCATCTTCCTCAACCAGGTTCACGAAGCACTAACGTTTTCTTCAGCTGTAGTAGAGAATATGTTCTGTGTCACAAGTTCTAGGTGGCGTTAAATTAATTAGCAGTAATTTAATACAGACATGCAGCTGATTTTAAAAATCCTTCCTATAAATATTGTTGGGTCCCTTCAAAACAAAACTCAATGACCATTAAGAGATACTAAGAAAATAAGCTGCTTCTTTTAAAAAATATAAAAAATAAAATTTAATTACGTCTGTCTTTAAGGTTAGATAAATAAGTAAAGGGGCAATTTCAGTTTGTTCCGACATCAAGTAAAAATTACTTAACAGATTATGATAGCATATTCATAGTTTGAAAGCTTGTGGTGTGACTTGAGTTTGCTAGTTTGTGAAAATTGTAACACCAAGAAGGAGACATGTGATTACAGTGAAATTTATTCCACAGATTAGGGAGCGTCCATAAACTACGTGGCTTGGTCTGGGGGGGGGGGATATTGGCTGGAAGGCTACGATGCGCAACTTGGGGGGGAGGGGAGGTTTCCAAGCCAGGACACGTAGCTTTACGTTCATGTAATTTTTCACAATTAAAATGAGAACACACAACTACATGTCAATACTTATTTCCTTCATTTAATTATCTCCGTAGGTAATTTCCAACAGACTGACAGGAGGAAAATAGTACAAAAGGGTAAAGAAGCTACGTGTTACGTGGAAAAAGGGGGAGGGTTAGAGGCAAAAGCCAGGTCGGGCTACGTGGGGAGGAGGGGGGACGGGGGTTCACAGGAGGCCAAAATGGGGCTACGTGGTTTATGGACGCTCCCTTGAGATCATGACAATAAACAAATCATTACAATTGCAAGACTGTATATGGACTTTTATTGACAGAATTCAGTTCGGTAAGATAGCCGTCATGTGCTGCAAACAGAGCTGCTAGACATCGTGGCATGGAATCAAAGAGAGTTTGATATGCTGCTGGGAAACACACTGACACGCAATTTGTAGACGCGTTCACAATGCATTGACAGGAGGACCAGAACGAACTAATTGCCAACTGACCATATCCCAGACATGTTCGATGGACGACATGTCATGCGAACGCGCATGCCAGGGAAGCTGTGGTAGCCGCCATTCTTCGAATAAGGCTTGCCGGAGCATTGTCGTACTAAAATATAGGGTGATTCAAAATGATTGTCGGGGTTTCATGAATTTTTTACCGGGTGTGTACTAAATATACAAGTATTATCTTTACATGGATGAATAGACAAACTCTCAAAGTTTTGTTTTGTAGCAGCCGCTAATCTTGTATTTACGTTTTGTTCCGCCAGATGTCAGTGTTTGCAATATGGCAGCTAACGCTATAGAGAAGGCTTTTTGCATTCTAGATTTTCACGTGTGTCAGTCATTTACCGTTGTCCAACGACACTTTCGTAAAAAAAATTTATGAAGGATGCACCTTCAGACAATTCCATTCGGAGGTGGTATGCGCTTTTCGTGGAGAAGGGCTGCTTATGCAAAGGGAAAAGCAGTGGGCGTTCTTCTGTGTCGGAAGTCGACGTGAACCGCGTCCGAGAAGCTTATCAACGTAGCCCGCGGAAATCACAAAGAAGAGGCAGCAGAGAACTGAACATTTCGCAAACCACAGTTTGGCGCGTGCTACGAAAACGCCTAAAAATGAAAGCCTATCGCCTAGGGCTGCTTTAGGCTTTAACACCTGACGACCATCGCAAACGTATCACGTTTTGTAACATTATGCATGAAAAAATGGAAGAAGATGGGTTTTGAAAAAAAAAACTCATTTTTAGTGACGAAGCGAACTTTCACTTGTGCGGGAAAGTTAACAAGCGTAATGCGCGGATTTGGGGGACAGAAAAACCCAGTTCTTTCATTGAACACCAGCGTGATTCTCCAAACGTTTGTGTGTTCGCTGCTGTTTCCAAGGCGAAAGTGTACGGCCCGTTCTTCTTCAATGAACAGACAGTAACAGGATTAAATTACCTCGATATGGTCTCTGAGTGGCTGCTGCCTCAGCTGAAAGAGGTGGATGATTTCATATTCCAACAAGATGGTGCTCCACCTCATTTCCATCGGGAGGTCAGAACATTTGTCAACGAACAATTGCCGCAGCGATGGATAGGACGCGGAGCCGACAGTGACCAAATGCTCATGGCTTGGCCACCTCGTTCACCAGATTTAACCCCATGTGATTTTTTTCTGTGGGGTTACGTCAAGGATCAAGTTATCTTCCTCCTCTACCTGCGACTATCCCACAACTGAGAGAATGGATCAGGGCCGCCTTTCTAAACATTTCTGATGACATGCTGCGTCGCGTGTGGGATGGACTATCGCTTAGATGTGTGCAGAGTGACACAGGGCGCACATATCGAACATTTGTAATGGATGTAAAAAAACTTGATGAGTTTCTTCACACATCAAAATGAGATTCAAATTCGTATCTCAATTGTGCTGAGTGTAGGATTTTTTTTGAAACCCCGACAATCATTTTGAATCACGGCATGTGGAGCTGCCTGCAGGAGGAGCATTTTCTCGAGATGTAAAACTTCCATGATGTTGCAATTGTTGTTCAGATTGCAATCAATACATATGAGACAAGATCGTATGTTATATCCATCGGCGCCAGAAACCATCACACCTGGCGTGGTTTATGGTCAATGGAAGTTGACACAATGTCCGGCGGACGATGTCGAACCATCGATGCAGACATGTCCGCATTCATTGCAGCGTTCCATCGTAGAGCCAACACTAGGGACGAAGCTGTTCTGTCGGTTACGGCCATGCATACAAAATGGCGGTAATCCCACATTGTGTCGCTGAGTACCATCCTCTTCTATCCACTGGTTGCCCACACGCATCACTGTCGTAGCAGCGTGCCCTGTACAAGCCACAATGTCACGGTACGACAAACCCATTTTCCTCTAACATGTTCAAACTCACTCGTATGCTGATATTGCAGCATTTGATGTCGACGAGGCATAGTGGCATGTTTCCATTTCGTTTGACGGCTCTGCACCGACTGAGCATGGCTCTATGCAATCTTAATCATTTATTATGGTGACACTGTTCTACACATCGTCTGATTTCGGAGTGATTTAGACCATTTCTTCTGGGTGCCACAATTTTCACAAACAATGGTATATTATAAATCGTCAGCGGGGCATTGTCAGTTTCTTCCAGTATTACGTAAAAACTATTAATTTTGATGAGTGTTCACAATTTGAAAGCATATGGTCTGACTTGTGTTTGCTATTATAATTGGGTAGTTGACTAAATTTGAAAAATAGGTTAATACTTCACCTTATTATCTATTTTACTCAAAAAACATCTTATTTTGTAAAGAATCGAACATTTACATTATGTATTTTACATTTGTAAAAGGGAATTTAAATTTAGCTCAAAAACGCTCTAGACTGTAATGGCGTCTTGGATGACGTCATAGCGTCTGATATGAATGTAAACAGTCGTGTACGTATATGGCAGGTGTAGATTTTCTTTAGTTAAACATAAGTTCCTCGTTGTATAAGTACTGTGTAGTGCCGAATTG
The DNA here is from genome assembly GCA_031002005.1 of Vandiemenella viatica. NCBI lineage: Eukaryota > Metazoa > Arthropoda > Insecta > Orthoptera > Morabidae > Vandiemenella > Vandiemenella viatica. The sequence goes on from CM061921.1 coordinate 244,093,187, forward strand.
TAGAAGCACAACAATAAAAACACCAGATAAGTTATTTATATATGTTCCAAACAATGAAAAAATACGGAGAAAGTGGTTAAAACTTGCAAGGAGGGAGGATGCTCACAGTTTACCTGCAGACAGAAGTATCTATTTTTGTGAAGACCAATTTGATGTAAGTGTTTGTGCATAATATATTTCTAAATCCAAAGCAAAAATGATGAATTTTGCAGAACCACTACTTTTCACGTAATGATAATGTAATAAGGTATGAGTTGAGTTTGTTTAGGTTTTATGTTCTAAAATCTTTCTTTAGTTTTATTTTTCATAGAATAAACATCATTAAGTGGCGCCACAATCTGATGATAGAGTCTTAAGCAGTTTGACGAAACAATTCGAAAATAAAGAATAATTATTTTTAATATCTCTCTTGGTTCTCGAGATATCGTAACTGAAAGATGATGTTATTAGGTTGATTTGAAGCTTAGAGCAGACTGGAAACTGGCAGTGCCATAGCTTTAAAATTTACCACACCTGTTTTTGAGGATATATTTTTCTATAAAAAAAAGAAACATACTTTAGGCGTCATGCAACTGAAAAGTTAAGACACGGCTCAGAAATAACAGTACCGAACAATGTCACCAAAAGCACAAGGAACTATAACTCATTTTTAACGCGCTATATCTCGAAAACGAAGCAAGATATAAAAAAAAAAAACATTATTCTTTATTTTCGATTTGTTTCGTCGAGTTCTACAAGAATTCGTTATCATATTGCGACGTCACGGTAATTATAGATCTTCCTAACAGTTGCTTATACTTCGCAAAAGTAACATCAAAACCATATCAATTAACTTAAAAACGTACGTCTAAGCAATAGATTATTGTTTACGAAACTGATTTCAGCTTATAATATATATTTTACACTTGTATATATTTACATTGAAGTTTTTGCATTGCGGAATTCCGACGAGCAGAAGTCTATGTTTGAGGCGAAAAATCTTCCAACGGCTACGGCGTCAATTTTGGGCAAATTACAACTGGTTGCTTTGCTAAAACCTTGTTCCATAATGAATTAGACTTCTCTTTCGCCAAATAATTAACAATAACTAAATTACCAACACAGAAGTTGCTACAAACGAAAAATTTACTACGCAAGGTGTTCTATTACATGTAAATGTCAACCACTTCTGTGGCGCTAGGAACGCTTTCTCATTTGCGTTCGCGGTCACGTGCCACTATGGCTGATTTTGTCGATTTTATTTTCTATAAATAATTCTAATCTTTATCTTTTATATTAAATAAGGTTGTTTTTTGTTATCTCCTTAGCATGATTAATCATTAAAAACTACTATACGCCCGATTTATTCTTAGTGGAAACAAGCCAATTCTGTTGCGGAGCCAAGCCGGGCGTTAATGTCAGTTAAAGCACCCGTAAAAATTCCGGTCTATTCACGGTCAAACAGCTAAACCACTAAACAAGGTGCAGTGAATCAAAAAACTAGAGTTTTGGTTTCTTTTAGAAGATAATAAAGTTTTATACTTGTTTGTCAGTGCTCATTCGTAGCAAGTGTCCATTCAATGTAATTCTTACCCATTGTGGTGGGCTAACAGTAACGCTCTGGCCTCGCTTTCCGAAGATTTTTTTTTTTTTTTACTTATTGCTTTACGCCTCGTCGACGGCTAAGATCATTAGAGGCGGGATGGGACTGTGGACAAGGAACGGAAGGAATTCGGTCATGGCATTTTTGAAGGAAGCATCCCGGCATTCACCTGGAGTGCTTTGGGGAAATCATGGAAACCCAAATCTGGATGCCCGGACGGGGATTCGAACCGCGTACTCCGGAATGCGAGGCCAGAACGTTAACCATTCACCCACCACGCTCGGTCTATCGGAAGAAAGCGAGTTTAAATCCCCCATCGACCACCGGCATTACGGTTTTCCATGGATCCCCAAATCATTCCAGACAAATGTGGGATGGTTCCTTCAAAAGACCTTTGGCGAAATTCCGTTCCTTTCCCCAAACATTTCCAGGCTCTAAAGGCCTCGACGTTGACGAGGTGTAAAGCCAGAAGCAGTTAAAGTAATTCCTTCTTTTTCTGGTAGTGTTTCAGTTTCGTGATACGGATCTTAGTTTTCTTCCATTCCTTTCCATTGGTCCGAACTTTTTTACAAAAATTTTACCTTTTCTTTTTCTAACTCTCGAATTTCTCCTTTCTTTATCTCTTACCTTTCCTGTCATTATTATTACTGCTACGTAACTTTTTTAACGTTTTTTTTCATATTGCTTTACGCATCGGGCTAAGGTCATTAGAGGTGAGATGGGACTGGGGACTAGGAACGGGAAGGAATTCGGCCATGGCCTTTTTGAAGGAAGCATCCCAGCATTCGCCTGGAGTGCTTTGGGGAAATCATGGAAAACCCAAATCTGGATGCCCAGACGGGGATTCGAACCGCGTACTCCGGAATGCGAGGCCAGAACGTTAACCACTCACCCACCACGCTCAGTTTTTTTTTTTTTTTTTTTTTTTTTTTTTTTTTTTTTTTTTTTTTTTTTTTTTTAACGCAGTAACTCAGCAATCTCTTTTGTATCAACTTGTTACTTATATTGAAATCGTATACGTACAGCAGTACAGTATGAGATTCAGGCTAGAACACTAAAGATAGTCTCGTCGACGCGCCCTAAACCCAAAGAAAAACATTAGCATCAACTTATTTCTTTTCGTCTCTTCTCTCTTCTTTTTTATTCCACTGCTTGGTGGAAATCGGAAACCAAGACCAAACTGTAATCATTACGCCTGCAAGCTCGCTGTGAAATTTACAGGAGTAGAGTCTTAATGCAGCTGTAGCTAAGAATAGCAGAGATGCCACGCACAATTTCTCCTCCGCAGCGAAGTGGCTAACGCGCTGGCTCCTATTACGTTGTACTTTGGTTCGAGTCTGGCTTGGGACTAACTACGCCCAAAATACCAAAGAGACCCTCAATATGTCGTTGCAGAATGCGAAGCCTCAAGTGATCCAGATTTTACATCGGACGTGTCCCAACGAAGAACCAATTTCTAATTTTTATAAACGATCTTTGGAAAAACATTAACAACAGTTAAAATCGTTCACAGATCATATAGTTAAGTATAAAAAAAATAGTTCAGATATTCAAATCAACCTATATGTAATTATGGTACATGGCAAATTAAACAATGAAAAGTACATGGTAATGGGCATAACGAACAAAAGGAAATTGTTTGTATATGAGAACAGAGAAAGCAGTTCAGACCATGAAAAAGCTAATGTCCTTAAATGCTAAGATGCAACAGTGCGCAATAACATTGAGTGGGATCACCACATAACCAAAGGTAATGCTAATCTAGACTGCGAGTCATAGGTCTAATTTTGAAATAAATGTAACCTTTGTACAAAGGAGGTCTCGTCTAAAACTGCTGTTGGCCCTCATCTAGAATACTCGTATTAGTGTGGTTTATGGGATCATTATCGTAAGGGAATGATTAATAGTATCGAGAAAGTTCACATATAAAGCTTCACGGACCCAATAGATTGCTCTCGGATGACTTAATTTCTGCCTGAATTTACTGTATAAAAATCCAACGACATCTTTCATTTACGACTGCTATAAAATAAACTATTTTGGTAGAAACGACAGCATAGATTGTCAGTGAAATAAAATGCTGTGCTGATGACTGTTCTTCCCCCGTGTAGATAGGGATTAGAAAGCGCAGAGCAATGATTAGTTTTGATACAACGCATCCTGTGCCACCTACACTTCTTTGAAGTGAAGAGTGCAGATACAGTTGCTTTACACCAACGCAGGAGAGACGTCAGAGATGGAACGGCCTATTCCTTTTCATCTTTATTTTATTAGAGCATTATTCTTCGTCGAAGTCGATCTCATTAGAGGCGGAATAGGACTGAGTACAAGAAATGGGAAGGAATTCGGCCATTACCAACTCGGTTCTCACCGAAACTACGTCAAACCGAAACTGCATCCTACCGAATGGCAGGTCCAAGGATTACAGCTCGCCTGCACGTGCGTTCCGTTCATTTCGTTAGCCAAAGTAGTTTAACGCGGAGTCTAAGCCATGTAGTATTCAGGGTATGAACTAGGGTTGTTGCGGATGTCATCTTTGCGGATGCGTTTGCGGATGCGGATGTTCAGAGCTTGACATCCGCGGATGCGGATGTTTAGCGGAAGCGGATGTGGAAAAATAAATTTATAATTATTTAGTTTCTAATATTTTATCAAAAATAAATTAAAAATCAATCTTTTTTCATAATTAAATTCTATTTCCATATAATACTGCCATATTGATTTATGTATGCCTGATATTTCAACAACAAAAAATGTGGGATGATTTCACAAGTGAATTAAATTATTTAAACAATTACGTACGCGTCTAAAAACCAGTCCTTATCATATGAACTTTGCGGAGTTCGTGGCTACTCTAATTCAAGCGTCAAGCACAAGGCCACGCCACCGCTCATCTCCACGCTGGCCTTTTTTTTGTGTTATAACTATATGCCTCGTCGACGTCGAGGTCATTAGAGGCGGGAAAAGATCGGCGTTTGGAACGGGAAGGAATTCGGCCATGGTCTTTTAATGGAAGCATTCACCTGGAGTGATTTGCGGAAGCCATAGAATACCCAAATCTGGATGCCCGGACGGGTATTCGAACCGCCGTCCTCCGAATGCGAGGCCAGGCCGTTACCGCCTACTCACCACGCTCAGTTCCGTGCTCGCCACACACCTTCCAACCGCTTAAGTGGCGCATTCACAGTAAAACTTGTAGGACCTACGAGTTCCGATTTTCGATAAAAGAACTCCTGATGGTCCGTGGAAGCAGTTACAGGCTCCTTTCGATTCACTCAATATTTTTTCAACAAAAAATAATAAGATTAATATACATTTTAATTTAAACATAGACTGTAAATATTGTGTAAATTAATAATAATTTCGTGTGATCTCAAAATTTCAGTCACAGTGTTTCTTATCAGCAGCGCAATGTACCTCTATCGTTGTCACCTATTTTTAAAAGGAGACCTACAGATTAACGTGAAATTCGAACCACGGAGCGTCCCAGCATCTAAGCATTAACAAAATCAAAGCTTTGCCAGAGGTAACTGTCAATTTTAAGACCCATGAAACTTGCAGCTGAGACAAGGATTTGAACAAAGGACTTTCAGTACCCCAATCGTACACCGTATCCATCTGTGTCAAGAGACAAATCTGGATGTAATGACAAATAAATATTCAACCATAATAAAATCAACATACTTTTTTTCTGTAGCATTTATTTTTGCTATCCCAAAACACAAATGTTCTTTTATATGATTAAATACATATTTTTCAGTACTTCTAAATTCAGATGCTTGCGGCGTGTGATTCGGGTATGGAAGGTCCCTGGTTCAAAATCCGGGTCTCGGATGCAATTTTTACAGGCCTTAAAATCGACCTTCACGTCTGGCAATTTCATTTGTTAATGTGAACATGCAAGGGCTATACCTACATTTTACTAACATCTGATGTACCTAAAGTAAGGCTGAAAAAATGGACGCTTTTCTAAAGCAATCAATAACGCTAAAACAACATTTAGTCGTAAAGGACCAGAAATTTCTGAATTCTTTGTATACGATTCTCCATATCGACTAGCCCCACACCTGTCCGCACCGTCAAAAATTAGATCCAACTAATGACTGCCGACACACGGTGCTGTGTCGTTTGAACTCACTTCAATCGAGTGAGCGACAACAATAAGAAAAGTGTCGGTCGGTGACGGTGACAGTGACGGTTCGGTGCTGTCTATTGTAGCCCGACCTTTACTTTACTTGCAAGTTTAAACTAGTAAATTCGTGGCTTAAGTAATAATACCGTTTAGTTCATTGTTACTTTTATTGCAAAATCGTCAGAAAACAATCACTGTTTTGTTAGCTAAGCTACGATAGGCAGAATCTCGAATAAAGAAAAAATAATGATATATATTGCAATGTAAACAAAACATCCGCAATACATCCGCATTAAAAATTGCGGATGCGGATGCGAAAGCGGATGTAGGAATTCATGCGAAAGTTTCGCACTTGCGGATGCGGATGCGGATATCCATTACATCCCTAGTATGAACGTCAAACGCATGGATATCTTCAAGGAAGCGTTGTGTTTATCTTAAGATACCCTTTCTGCCCAATGCATCATTCATCAGACACAAAAATGTTTGATAGAAAAACAATTGTGGGAAAGTAAAACAATGGCTACTTGGAGGGCTAGATAACTAACTGTTAATGGAACAATAGGTACAGCCGGCACTGGGAATAGCATTAGGATTCCCAGAACGTCACTGTAAACTTGACTACACCGGATACATCGATTCGATTGAAACGTCAAGCAAAGGTGTTTTTGATAACTTTCTGAACTTAATGTTTCAAACATATCTTGCACCTGAAAATTCTTATAACGTATTTTATCTGCGCACTCAATTTTCAACAGCCTTGTAAAGAACTTTATTTCGAATTCCTCAGTTTTTCTTCTAGTCCAAGATCCGGCTGTATGATTTGTAAGTCCATCTGTTATTTGATTGAAATGAAATTTTTATGTATAATTATTGGTAGCAGAATACTGCCGGGTTGCCTATCAAAATATAGTCGCAAGCGTTTTTAGTTTTTTTTTTAATCAAACATTTCGTTAACTTGTTTAATTTAAAAAAAATAAAAATTATAACTCATTTTAAAGAGAAACATGTAAATAGCATAAAAAGTTTGGGTTACCTATGTAAAAGTGGCCGCAAGCAGGGATTGCCAGCTGTTAAAGGTAAGGGAGCGTGCATAAACCACGTAGCTCCATTTTGGCCTCCTGTGAACCCCCCTCCCCCCCACGTAGCCCTACGTGGCTTTTGCCTCCCCCCCCCTACGTAGCACGTAGCTTTTTCCTCTTTTGATTCCAGAAGACATTTTGTTCTGTTTTCTCTTGTCAGACTATTGTAAATTAAATACGGAGATAATTAAATGAAGGAAATAAATATTCACAGGCTGTTGTGTGTTTTGTTCCTCATTTTAACTGTGAAATATGTTATGAAAGGAAAGCTACGTGGCCTGGCTCTGAATCCCCCCCCCCCTTTCCACCCACGTAGCTCAGCATAGCCTTCGAGCCAGCCCCCTTTCCCTGGACCGAGCCACGTAGTTTGTGCACGCTCCCTAAGTAAGAGCGAGACATAGTTAACACACCACACAGTTTGTCAGACGCTAACTATAACAACTGGCAACCCATACTTGCGGCCACTTCACATGTCCCCCTTTGAAATAAACTATAATTTATTTTTAAAAAAATGTGTAAATTTTTTAATTATTTTTTGTTAAATTTAATTAAAAATAACTTGCGACCATATTTGGATATAGGCAACGTAGCAGAATCGTATTCTGCTACTAATAATTATACATAAAAACTTTGACTATTTTTATTTTGATTATTGGAGGTAAATCATTGATTAAAGAAATTAGAAAACAAGAAAGAAACATCTTTGGCCCAGTTTTGCACAGGAGGAATTTGGATGAAAAGGAAATCACATGAACTACATCAGCATTCGGAAAGTATCAGAATGAATAGCAACAGACTACCCAAAAAAATTCTCAACCTGGCCATTTCAATGAAAATTATAAAACAATAAGTTTTCTGTGACTTATCCGTCTAGTGCAGCTAAATAAAAAAACTTAGTTTTTGGCACAAGTAAAATGAAAAACTATTGACTAATTGAAATCGAAAAAGATCTCCATGAAATCGGAATCACAGATGATATCATACAGGACAGATACAAATTTAGTAGCATGGTCAATGACTACCAATTTGCCAAAAAACCGTATACTACAAGAAGGAACACCAGGACGGAGGAACGTAGGAAAGAGCTGAGTGAGAGATTTTGGGAAAGAAGAAAAACACGTCTGCTAAATAACTTCATTCGCGCTCCTCAGTTGGGCATAACGACGGAAGAAGAAGAAGAATTATTCATAAAAATTGAGTTTCAATCAAATAACAGATGGACGTAGAAAACGTGCAGCCGGATCTTAGGCTATTCTCTCTATTGTTCCTTAAGTCCAAGACTGACTTCTCCATATATACAGGTTTAGAAAGTTATTTTAAGTCGTAGTTCCACTTTTGATTCTATTTTCTTTTTCTTTTCTTTTTTTTGGTTCTGGCTTTACGCCTCTTCAACGTTGAGGTCATTAGAGGCGAGAACGGACTGGGGGCAAGAAATGGGAAGGAATTCAGCTATCGCTTTTTGATGGAACCATTCCGGCATTCGCCTGGAGTGAGTTGGGAAAACCATGGATGGCCATACCGGGAATCGAACCCACATCATCCCGAATACGACACCAGAACGTTATCGCTAACCCACCACACTCGGTGCTTCAATTCTAGAAGATTTCCTTTTTCATTGTTAATCTGTTTTTGTGGCCATTCTTGCTTCAGCCATCAGTTACAATAGCAGAATTTTCTTAGTTGTTTGCCATATTTCATCATATTTTCATATTTAATCTACATCATTTCTAATACCCGTCGTCACATTTTCCTTGCTTTAGCTTATATTTAGTCCAAATTGCTTTCGAAATATTTCGTTCATGTCGTTGAGTAATTTCGTGATATCCTCACCCTTATCCTGAAAAATCTATATTTATCTGAGCACATATTTTCAGTGCTGTTGTAATGCCAGATGTGCTTATTGGTTTGACGTAGGGTTGAGCGCCAGGACACTGGTGAAACTGCTAGTAGTACAGATCATGTTACTTGCTGACGCGTGCGTGCCACGCCTAGATATGTGTTCACATACAAACACACTGCGTCTTCTATAGAAACTGGCCACGTGCGTCACTGAGGATAATCGATGGTGAACCAGTTAGTTTACAGTAATTATTAGGAGTATATTAAAATTCATGTACAATTTGCAAAACTTTGGTTGGCAGCGAGTGCTTTGTATCAAAACTAATCTCTAGAGTCAAGACTGTGTATTCCATTGTCTAACAGCATAAGGAAAGGACTACTAAACAGGGATCGGTATAGCAAGTTTCCCTGATATTATCCGTCCTGTCATTGCGACACAAATACATTGGTGGGAAAAGTATAATACTGCATTCGTAAATGAAGGGAGTTGATCCCACGTTAATGAATAAATTCGTGCGGATACTGAGTCGTCTGCCCACCAGAATATTTCACCCAACCTCTGCATCGAGTCTTTGACACTTTCGTAACGATTGTGACAAGAAGTCACAAGTCATTCAGACCTTCTGTTTGCTATAACAGATATCTCAAAAGTACTCCAGGTAACGATATTCACGATTTTAGAAAGACATTTACTTTGAAGATACATTACAATTCAACTGAATATAATCAGGTGGAACACTGTATTCTAGAAATTAAACTGTCAATTATTACTGTCTCCACGTCTTAATATTTTTTTTTTTTTTTTTTTTTGCATTAACCTATGAGTAGGACTTTTAAAATCAGATCGCCGTAATGGTAAAGTACATTAGTGTTCTTAGTTACCAATCAAATGTGCCGATTTACTATTTTCACGAGTCCTTTTTGAAGTTCTCAGCAGTTAAAAGTGCTATCAGTCTCTTCATGAGTTGATGCTGGTAGTTCGTAACTGATCTCAGTCCCTCTATTTCTTGCTTCATTTGCATTGAAAAATGACTTAAAACTTCGCTGATAGATCCAGTCTGCGTAAATGACTTTTGAACCCCCAGTAGTTAAATTTTAGTCTTGACTGACTTCCGGTATGATAATCGTATAGCGAATGCCTTTCAGTTTTGATGACTGTAAACACAAAGAATTTTAATCTTTTCGATTTCACTGAGGAAGTTTGACGCGAAGTTCTCCGCCATTGTTTGTTCGTTTTTCGTACAACTTATTACTAGAGCTTCCTTTGCCAAAGAGTTGACCTCTTTATTCTCCTTATTGAATTATCCATATCATTACTACCTCCTTTAAGTTGAAGTATACATAGGGATCTCAGCCATAAGGTGAATTTTATACCTCTGTTTCGATGTGGCAACTGTCTGTCCTTCCAGACTCCATCCTTCCCGTAAATTAATAGATTACAATTACACTACAGTGTAATCGTTATCGAATTTCGTGGAAACTACACACGCTGACAGTTGGGTATGTTGCAGGACATTGAATGAACCATAGTTAAATCTCTCGGTTCTTTTATGTAAAAATCGAATGAAATTCGATCAAATCTTAAAATCTACAAGGACGATTTTATATATACATTGTACGACTGTAGCATCATTGCTATAAAGGTGTTGGGGTTTTCTGTGGAGTGCGTTACTTGTGCACCAGTTTCACTTAAGACGACAATGGAAAAACCTTTAACAGCAACTTTAATCTCGGACCATATCTCTATAAATGAACTGGTCGATATGATCCTTCTTCTTCACATATCATGTTCGTGAGAGGAAATCACACACAAAGACACATTTTTCATGATTACAGTTGTGAGGGAAAGTTATTGTAAACAACAGTTTTATATTTATTACTATTAATTTAATTTTACGAAAACCACGTGTCGCATCAGCTGTTACACCATTTCTGGATAAAAATCATTGGAAACCCACTTATTTTCAACAGTTTAAACCTATTTACGCCATGTGAACATTTTTCCTTTAAATTTATGGGAACCTCCCTCAATATCTTATTCCAGCTCAATTCCTTTTTGCCCTAAATCAAATGATAATTTATGGTCATCACTTCCCATCCATATACAACTTCTCATTTTTCATTGAAAATTCATCTAGGTTTCATGACCAATGCATGCTTTTTCACATTGTAATAAAAGGAAGGACAATCCAAACTAATTCGTTGAAATATTGATTTAGATTATTTTTAATGGCAATAAAATCTCATATTGAATTATAATTCCTCTGACCAAGACAATCAGGTTTTATTTTGGGTCACAAATGCATAACACTAAGAACTGGTCAGAACTCCCAGAGAGATATGATTTACAGCTAGGCAGCAGAAAAACAAAGAAAGGACTGATTCCGAATAAGCTAACGTACACTATTCATGTATTAACTGTTTGTTCAATCAATAAATTTAAAAATTTAGCTAAGCTACCGTGTAATATACTCAATATTAAAGTAAAATATAATTGTTAAAAAGATATTTAGATGTAGCCTGTGTATTGCCTACGCTGTGTTGGCCACACGTGTTGGACAGCCAAGCGGGCAGACGCGTTGGGGTGCAACGGTCATTTGGAATCAATAGACCGTATAGGAAGGCGCGCTGCAGATAGGGTCAGATGCAGAGCATGGTCTGTTGGGGATAAATAGACCTTATAGGAAGGCGCGCTACCGTCAGGGTCAGATGGAAAAGGAGTATCATGTAAATAAGGGTTTGTGTCACCCATTGGTTTTGTTTACAACCACACTGGTCGAGCAGGCGTGCTGCTGTTCATGGTTAAATAAGATTCAACCAAGTGACACGAGGTTAACTGTCTTGAACTAGTATAAAGGATCACGGAGACCACAGGGAGGGGCCAGTACCATCAAGTTGCTACGTAGTGCTGTACAGTTTGCATCGCTGTACTGCTGCGTATTATTGCTGCTGTAGTTGACCAGCGGATCTGACTTGGGGAAGCAGCAACTTTCTCTCCCGCACCTAGCATTACCTAACAACCTATTTCAAACTGTCTGTAGACTAGTTTGAAGTTATTAAACTCCAATGTTCTGGAATTGGCTTTGTCATTTCTAGCGTGAGTTTGCCTGCCTACTTTCCATCCAAAATCCTTTGGCGAGAGCCGCTCCTTGCCTCAGGTATCGAACCCGTGTCCTCAATATTTCAGGTTGTGGCCAAAAGTTAAGTGGCTTCCAATCTGGGATAGGACAACCGGCATTTTAAAAATTTTATTTGGCCAGATTTAAATACTCTGGTTACATCAATTACATTTAAAGGTTACATATTTTAAAAAAAATATATATAGATGGCTCCAAACAGTGTGGCGTTGATACTAGCATAGGGATTTTTAACTTAATACAAATTTCTCTGAGGTTGCTAGCACCTGCTACACGCAACAATTGTTTGGTTACGGTCTGCAACCATTTCACCATCTAAGGGGCAGAAAGGGTAGTCTTTGACTTGATTTTTTGTATACATGGTATTCCTAGCACCCGTGCCGCAAACTTATTACGGATATAGAAATTTTGTGTATTTTAGTCAATCTGTAGCCTCCAAACCAAAATACGGAAGAATGATGTTGGATTCATACATATTAATACTTTACTTTTTGAGCGTATATTATAGCGAATAACATTGATCATTTCCTATATGGGACAGCTGAATACACTATTGTTTGTGAAACCTGCAACATGTGATTACAATGAAATTGGTTCCACAGATTACGGACACGACAGTACACAAATGATTAGAATTACACAATGGTACGTGCTCTTTGACCGTGAGAATACAGTATCGGTGTGAAGCTGTCACGTGTCAGTCCCAGAGCCTCTAGACTTTGTGGCATGGAATCAAAGAGAGCCTGGATATGCTGCTGGGAAACACACTGCCAAATGATTTGTCAGTGCGTCCACAAAGTATCGTCAGTGTTTGAAAGAGGACCAGAAAAACAAACTTCCGACTAACCATATCCCAGACATGTTCTATTGGCGACATGTCAGGCGAACGTGTAGACCAGGGAAGCAGTGGTATCCGTCGTTCTAAGAAGAAGGCTTTCACATTAATTGCCATTTGTGGCAGGACAATGTCCTGCTGAAGTATGGAATGTGGAGATGCCTGCAGTGTTTCCAACTGTAAAACTTCCTTGATGTAGAAGTTGATGTTCTGGTTGCCATCAGTATATAGGAGGCGAGATCGCATCTTATTGCTAATGGCACCCCTCACACTTGATATTTGTCCGTTATGCCGTTCAACAATGCAGTCTGGCCGATTATGTGCAGCACGGTAACGTCTAGTATGTATCAGACCATCACTGTAGGACAAGTTGAAGAGTGACTCGTTCGAAAACACAACATTTTGCAAGTCAGCACGCCAGTCACAACGTTCAAGTGCCCGTTGCTGTTTGAGGCGTTAGTGGTTTCTGGTCAGTGGGTACCGACGTATTGGCACGGGTGACTCCACTTAAACCCTCTGCAGACATGTCTATACCTGTCGCAATGCTTCAACGTCGACCCAACACTGTGGACGTAGCTTTTCTGTTACGGCCATGCGGTCAAATAGCGGTCTTCCTGCGCTATGGTCACATTGTCTTCCAGTACCTGCTCGTCACTGTTTACGACCCTCTTCCTATCCACTGGTTACATACATGCATCACTGTCGTAGCAGCGTGACCTGTACCAGCCGCAATGTCATGATACGACAAACCCGTTTCCCAGAGACCGATCATTGTCACGTTGATTGGAACTCACTCACATGCTCTTTGACGTCTACGAGGCGCACCGGCTCTTGTATGCACTTCGTTTGACGGCTTTGCAATGACAGAGTGGCGTAACAATGACGTGCACGGCCAAGCAAAAAAGGCGCTGCTAGGCCTTCGAGCACGCCATCTCCCTGCAATCTTAGTCACGTATGTTCTACTGTCCTACACATCTTCCTCTTTTCTAACGGTTAGACAGTTCCTTCTGGGTTTGAAATTTTCACAAACAATACTGTATATTGCCATTCTCCTCGTGTTGTACTACCCCCGTCAGCTGGCCAAATACGTATATTTCCCTTAATGCGTATTATTTTTTATTATTATTTTGGAGCTGCAGAACACATGTTTAATATATTAAATAAACAGATATTTGTTCATTACATTTGAACGGTTCAGGTACTGCAAGTTTTGTTTAACACTTCTCGACTCGGTCGGAAACAAGACTTTCTCTAAAACAACTAAGCTGCAGACAAGGAATTATTTTAAAGAAAACGACGTTATCTTTGACTACTTACGTTATTAACATGAATATCAGACATCTGATAACGCCTTGACGTGTTAAGAAAAGATAAACAGTATCAAAGTTTCTCGAATACGTTTTGATACGTTTTGGAATGCTGTGATTAATAACATGGCACTTTCTTGTAAACAAGGCTGTCCAGAATACTCTTTTTCGGATGCTAGAGTATTTTAACGGTAGTTGATCTTAAAATTTACAAACCTTACCTACTCAAACCTGAGTATTAAGCTGAAATTCGTATGAATCTTAGTTTTCATTTCAGGATACAATATATTCGGAAAGAATAAGAAACAAAATAGAAACATATAATGTATTTAAATTATAATCCAATGTAAAATACGTTTGATTAACAGATATTTTACATAGATTTCTTTATCATTTGTTGTACAACAAAAGGTAAATTATTTAAATAAGATTGTTAATCACTTTAAAAATTAAATTAAAAGACTGATTTATTTTCCCCTTTTCTATAATAAACCCATTTTTAAAAAATATGAATTAATTGTTCTACGGCATACTGTGAGTGAGCAGCAACGTTTTTAATTAAATCGTCCACTGTCGTTAGGCGCGAAGTAAAGACCAAAAGTTCCCATCATGCTATGCTTCGCACATGTGCAGAAAATTATGTGGTGGCCTTTTGAGGATTAATATCTTAGATACTAGCCACCTTAGTTGCATTATTTCCCGCGCGTTAATTCCAGCGAAGAACGTAACCTCAATGTATTACGTCTTAACAAAGTTGTTGAGAAAATAAGGTGGTAAGCCTTCGTAATTAGATAAACGTATTCGACGTGTACGGTGATACTTTTCCTTCATATTAACCGTAAAACAGTTGGAAAAACTGTTTAAACTCTTGGCAGGGATTACGGAAGAAAATATGGCGATTGGCAGATATAAAGAAATAATAGGAATAGTAGGAACTGTCAGAAATTTTACTATTTGCCAAATCCGTTACATCCAGTAATACAATATAAATAGTAAATGAAGTTTTAATTACAATTAACCACGTGGTATATTGCAATTGCACCACGCGAAGTAGCTTGTATTTTTTGAAGGCTTCTATAATAATTAATGTATAATAATAAGTGAGACGAAGGTAATGGTCGCTGCATGTCAGGGCTCGAATGTGCGTTTTCTTTTTTGTGGCTACTTTGGTCTTCCAGGAAGGTAGAGGAAATCATGAAGGAAATAAGAAAGTTGAAAAAACATAAAGGGGCTGGTGAAGATAATATTACTACAGATATCTTAAAGATAGCCGGATGTGACATTGTACCTTATCTTGAAATATTATTTAAATTGAGTCTAGACACTTGCTGCTTACCACAGGACTGGAAAAGTGCAATAGTAGTACCGGTACATAAGGGAGTGGTTAGAAATAGAGTTGAGAATTACAGGCCAATCAGTTTGACATCAGTGGTAGGTAAATTAATGGAAAGATTGATATGCAACCACATCAGAAATATATGTGAGGAACGTAATTGGTTTTCAAGCAGGCAACATGGTTTCAGGCAAGGATATTCATGCGAATCTCAGTTGGTGGGATATATGCAAGATATTTCAGATGAAATGGACAAGGGAGGCCAAATTGATAGTGTAGCACTAGATCTGTCTAAGGCGTTTGACAGAGTAAGCCATAAAATGGTAGTAAATAAGGTAAAAACCATTGGAGTGGATAAGACAGTCATTTGCTGGGTAGAAGAATTTTTAAAAGGTAGAAAACAGAAAGTTAGGGTAGGAAATGTAGTATCAAAAGAAGTGGAAGTAAAAATGGGTGTGCCACAGGGTAGCGTATTGGGACCATTGCTATTCATTATTCTAATGAATAATTGTGTTGATTGTTTACTATCTGAAATTAGATTGTTTGCAGATGACATAATGCTGTATAAAAGAATCAAAACGATAGAGGATTGTAATCAGTTGCAGGGTGATCTGGACAGGATATCTAATTGGGTTGGTAAACATGGAATGAAGATAAATGCAAAGAAGAGTCAGCTTATTAGATACACAAATAAAAAACAAAAGGTTAATTATGAATATAAGGTGGGGAAAGAATTGCTTGCTGAAGACTTGAAATGCAAATATCTTGGAATTACTTTTGATAACAAACTTAACTGGGCAGGACACATAGGACAGGTGGTAGGAAAAGGTTTCAAAGTTCTGCACTTGTTGGAGAGAGTTATGAGGGGATGTACGAGAGAAGTCAAGGAATTGGGTTACAAAACTTTTGTCAAACCATTGCTTGAATATGGTAGTGTAGTATGGGACCCTCATTTTACGTATCAAATACAGGAGTTGGAGAGGGTGCAAAGAAGGGCTGCTAGATTTGTTTCTGGAAATTATCGCAGAATGCAATCAATGACAGATATGATAAAGGAGCTGGAATGGGATTCATTGCAAGACAGGAGGAGGATGAGGAGGGTCATGGGATTGTACAGGGCATATACTGGTGATGAGGCATGGAAAGATATTGCAATAGGTATGAAAAGTAGTGCATGGAAGGGAAAAGATGACCATGACCACAAGCTGGCACTCGATTTCAGGCACAAGGGTGTGGGAAGATTCTCTTTTTTAGGTAAGGGTGTCAGGGATTGGAATGAGTTACCAAGAGAAATGATGAATGATTTACCGAAAACTTTGAAGGAATTTAAAGATAAAATTTGTAGAGGGAAAATGTAGGTGGGTGCAGGATAGGGGGAAGATGGTGTAGGGAAATTGCCACCGGAGCCTGTGCTCCATTGCAATTAAATTAAATTTTAAAAAAAAAAAAATTATAGACCGTCATTCCATGAAGGGGACCCTTGAGCGGTTTTGTCACCTGTGCGCATATAGTCGGTCACCGGATATAAAACTGGAGTAAAAAAAAAGCAGTTGTTGAGACTGAGCTTGTGGAAAACAACGGCTCTTCAAATTTTTCAAAATATGAACAAGGTCTGTGCGCATTGTATACCCAAAAGTCTTTCCGTGGTGCGGAAGCAAGAGTTGATGAACTGTGCTCAACAGCTAATGAATCTTTGTCATGGGAAGAAAGATGAATTTCTTCATTCCGTTGTTACCAGCGATTGAACCAAGAATCTCTATTATCATCTTCTGAGCAAAAAAAATCTATGTAATGGCGTCGTATTGGAGAATCTTCTCCAAGCAAGGCAAAGTGTAGCAGTTGATAAGAAACGTTATGGTGATGTTTTCCTGGGATAGTGTAGACATCGACTTTAAGCAAAGAAGATCTACAATAAATGTAAAGTATTATACCAACCTAATGGTAAAACTCCGGGAATTCATTAACGATAAGAGATAAAAACTTTCAATAGGTGTGCGGTTCACCTTTGGATCTTATTTACTTTTAATTTTAATTGCGATTGAGCGCGCATGGGTGACAATTTCATCACATACCAATTTTCTCCTTTTATTGTATCCGCCTAGTTTTGGCCTCTACGAATGTTAATTCTGTTTTTTTTTTCTGCGTTTTTGGTAAACCTTTCATCAATTCCCTTGGTAATTTGCTCCAATCCCTGACGTCCTCACCTATGAAAGACAAATTCCCCACAACCTTATGCAAGAAATCGAGTGACTGCTTGTGGTCATCGTCATCTTCCCTTCCATGTACCTCTCTTTAATAATTCCACCAGTTTATTTCCACGTCTCATCACCAATATATGCCTTGTACACTCCAGCCACTTTCTTCATCCTCCTCCTGTAGTTCAATGAAACCTATTCCAGCTCCTTTATCATATTAGTTATTGATTTTGTTTCTGCGATAATTTCCAGAGACAAAATCTAACAGCCCTTCTTTGCAGTCCCTCCAACGCCTGTATTCGATATCAAAAATGTGATTTCCATACTACACCACCATATTCCAGCAATGGTCTGACCAAAGTTTTGTAACCCAATTCCCTCACATCTCTGATACATCCCAACATAACTCTCTTCAACATGTGAAGGATTTTGCAACCTTTTCCTATTACCTGTCCAATGTATCTTGCCCTGTTTAATTTGCTATCAAATGTTATGCCAAGATATTTACATTTCAAATTTTCATCAAACAATTCCTTCTCCACCTTCTATTCGCAATTAACCTATAGTTTTTTATATGTATACCTCATAAATGTACTCTTGTTTGGTTTATCTTCGTCCTATCTTGGCCTAGGGGGTGTAAGGGTTTGGGAGAGACTATATTAGCCTCTTCCAACCAAATGCCAACCTCTCCTTCACCTGGTGCACCCTGTTTGCACGTACGGGGCTCTGGCTATTGAAAGAGTATGGGGAGTCACCCACTGATTACCAACGGCCTCTGAAAGGAGGACGGAAGAGCAGGGACTGGTTCAGGGCACCCTCTTGCCTTTGGGGTTGGAAACGGCCCCTAAAGGCGGATGAATCAGAAATGATTAATGGCATGGGGATGCAGAAGGCAACGGGAAACCACTGCATTAAAGACACTATCTAATGGCTATGTAATCCTCCCAAATTACGTAGAGTATGATGGCTTCTTCCTGGGTAAAATAGTCCCTCAATCGGATCTCCGGGTGGGGACTGCTCAGGAAGGAGTCACAAGAATGGATAGACTTAGTCTACAAGTCGGAGCGTGGTATGTTACAAGTCTGAATAGGGCTGCCAGATTAGAAAACTTAAAAAGGGAGATGGAATTACTTAAATTAGATGTTGTTGTGATTAGTGAGAAAAAAAAATGGAAGAACGCGCAGGATTTCTGGTCTGGTGAATACAGGATAATTAGCACACAAGCTGTCAATGGAGTCACTGGTATAGTATTTGCAATGAATAAGAGAGTAGGGAAACGGGTGAATTATTGTGAACAGATTACTGACATGATTATTTTGATGAGGTTAGAAATTAAGCCCACTCCAACCACGTTAGTAGAAGTGTACATGTCAACGTCAAAGGAAGATGATGAAGAAATAGAGAAAATATATGCTGAAATTGAAGAATTAATCCAATATGAGAAAGGGGGAGGAAAATATAATAATCATGGGTGATTGGAATGCGGTAGTGGGAGAAAGAAAAGAGAAGAATACTGTAGGATTTTTTGGTTTAGGACAAAGAAATGAGCGAGGAAGCAGATTGTTAGAATTTTGTTAAAGATATAAACTAATGGTGACGAACACACTATTAAGAATCATGCACGAAGGATATACACCTGGAAACGTCCATGGAATCCAAGGAGATATCAACTAGAATATATCATGGTTAAACAGAGATTCAGGAATCAGGTTCTAGACTGTAAAAACATATCCAGGGACAGACATAGACTCCGACCATAATCTGATAGTTATGAAGTGCAAGCTGAAATTCAAGAGAATAAAAAAGCAACACAAGAATAACAGATCGGAACTGAAGAAACTGAAGCAATCAGACATGAGAGAAAAGTTTGCAGAAATGGTAGACTTGGGTCTACGTGCCAACTCTGAAAAGGGCTCAACTGAGGACGAATGGAATGCATTAAAGACCGAAATAATGAAATCTGGTAAAGAGACTTTAGGCTTTAGGGAACAAGACGCCTGAAAACATTGGATCACAGACGAAATTTTGGAGTTGATGGATCCGAGGAGAAGGTTCAAAAATGCTCAGGGTGAAGCAGAAAGAGAGCAATACAGACAATTTAGAAATCAAATAAACAGGAAATGCAAAGAAACAAAAGAAAGATTGCTGTAAGAAGTGGAAAAGGAAATGGTCGTAGGTAAAGAATATGAGGTGTGTAGGAAGATCAAACAGAATTTTGGAGAAATGAAGAAAAGAGGTATAAACACATTAAAGCTGCCGATGGGAAACCTATTCTAAGTTCAAAAGATAGAGCTAACCGATGGAAGGAATACATAGGGAAACTGTATGATAAGAATGACTTGAACAACAGTGCATTAAAAAATGAAGTTGATGTCGACATTGACGACTTAGGTGATCCTGTTTTGAGGACAGAATTTGATAGAACTTTGAATGATTTGAAATCAAATTATTCAGTTGGAATTGATAAGATCCCTGCAGAACCTCTTAAATCACTAGGAGAAAAAGGAACACAAAGATTATTCAAATTTATATCAAAAAGTTATGAAACAGGAGAGATTCCCACTGATGTTAATAAAAGTGTCATCTTAACACTTCCAAAGAAAGCACAAGTTGACAGGTGTGAGAATTATCGTACTATAAGTCTAACATCACATGCGTTAAAATTACTGATCAGAATAATATACAGAAGAATGGGAAGTGTAGTTGAAGTGATCAGTTTGGGTTTTTAAAAAAAACCGCGGTACAAGAGAAGCAATTCTGGCATTTAGATTAATACTTGAAGGGCGGATAAAGAAAAACAAATATACTTTTATGAAGTTTGTTGATTTAGAAAAAGCTTTTGATAATTCTAGGTGGGACAAGAGGTTAATTTTTTTAAAGAAGTCAGGTCTAAAGTATCGAGACAGAAGGATACTTTATAATCGTTATAAGAATCAATAAAAGTAGAAAGAGACATGCATTAGTTAAAAACGGTGTGAGACAAGGTTGTAGTCTATCCTCATTAATAGGCAACTTGTATGTAGAAGAAGCGATAAAGGAAGTGAAAGAAAGATTTGAATGTGGCATAAATGTTCAAGGAGAAAAAATCAATATGCTACGATTTGCTGATGACATTGTCTTGTTAGCAGAACATGCTGAGAATATTGAGAAGTTATTCAATGTCATGAACAAAATACTGAAGGAAAATATTGGACTAAATATAAACCAAAGCAAGACAAAAGTGATGAAATGTAGCAGATATGATACAAATAATAGTATATTAAATACAAAAATAGGGTCTGATGCCATAGCAGAAGTTAGTGAATTTTGCTATTCAGGAAGTAAAATTACAACTGATGACCGAAGCAGGAATGATGTTAAAAGCAGAATAGCAGTATCGAAAAGGCCTTCATGAAAAAGAGAAATTTTTGTTTTAGATATTGATCTAGGACTCAGAAAGAACTTTTTAAAACTCTTTGTATGGAGCACCGCACTTTATAGCAGAGAAGCATGGACTTTAAGAATACCAGACAGAAGGAAAATTGAAGAATTTGAAATGTGGTGCTATAGAAGGATGCTAAAAATTGAATGGTCGGATGAAGTATGAAACGAACGAGTTTTGAAATGATGGGCGACGAGAGAAGTTTGTGGAAGGGTCTTACAGAAAGAAGAGACAGGATGGTAGGTCATATTTGGTTAATTTGTTAGTGGAGGAAACAGTCGATGGTAAGAACTGCAGAGGAAGACAAGGATTAGAATATATGAAGCAGATAATTAAGGACGTGGGTTGTTAGGGATATGTTGAGATGAAAAGTTTGGCGCAAGATAGGAAGGGATGGAGGATTGCATCAAACCAGTCGAGAAACTGATGACAGCAGAAAAAAAATCTTGACCTACTCTGTTAGATATCCTGTCCAGATCACCCTGCAGCTGTTCACAGTCTTCTGCCGTTTTGGTTCTATTGTTCTGACAGTAAAGCTATGTGGATCATGCGTAACATTAAAAGTTGCATGTTGGTTGAAAACAAAGCTGATATCAGCTACCAAAATAAAATTGTAATTGTAAATAATCTATAAATGTAATTGTTAACAACATTAAAAATAACCCGCGTATTCAAAATTTATGAACTGCATATATTATAGAAAATTGATTCGCTGAAGACACTTCAGCGAGAGGCGAAACGCGTCCCAAATACAATTCCAACAACAGTTTCATTGGAGTCTTTATAAAATATAATTCATTATGAAAGCAGTATGTGTTTATAAGGCTTCAGTGGCAGAGACTAGAGTGTAGCCGGCGATCTGCATAGAGGTACAAAGTAGTGCATTAGGTTAAAGATGGCAGGCAGAATAAATCTTTCATTCCTTTCCTGTCTTTTTTAGTAGCAAAGCCGGTTGTCCGTTTAAACCAGAAAGCTAGCTAGTTTCAGCAAATTGATTTTATTTATAGTGAGGAGAGGTTTCTTTCGCCCTCACGAATAACTTTGGTAAATGCATATATTCGTCATTACAAGAAAGTACTGAACTTGGTGACTAAGCGGTGACGCTCCGGCCTCGCATTCTGGAGGATGTGGCTTCAAATCACGGTCCGGTCTTTCCGATTTTTCCCCAAATCACTCCAGGCAAATGCCAGAGTGGTTCAGATTCCTTCCCGTTCCTTGCCTCCAGTCCTTTCCCTCTAATGACTTCGACTTCGACGGTGGCGAAAGTCAGAAGTACATGAAAATGCTCTGCTATTATTTACAATTAAGGTATTTGTGTAATAACTCTGGATGACATTGGTTCGAATTTGAAAAAATAAAATGGAAGCAAACACATAATTCAGTTATTATATATACCTTAACAATGTCGTTGAAAATGCTCTGAAAATAAAGCTAACGCGTATGACAAATAAAATAAAATTAAATTACATTGGCATATCATTATCCTTTATAAAAAAAATTGATTAACTTTCAAATGATCAAATGCCCACAACATCCAGTTGTTATATTTTCGTATAAGTATTAATAAGTTTAAATTAATCGCTTATTAACTTTAGAATCTGAGGGGAACTGAACAATTATTAGTAAATATAAGCCGTCTTTTCATAATACTGAACTGTACTTTTAAAAAATTATTTTACTGTTTTTAGTATTAGAACATATTCTTTCACTTTACTTAGTTAAAAAATGTACCTTTCTTTGAAATACCGTGCTTAGTTAATTTAATAATGTAAAACATCTTTTATTATATCACCGAGAAACCACCCACTGAAAATAAGTTTTATCATTGTTTTTTTCTGTTGGCAAACATCTTTCCTGGAGCTACATTGCAGGATCTGCTGAACGTAATGTATTCATTTCAGTCCCAGATATTTCCGGTCCATAATCCTTAATAGTTTCAATGGGAACACTTCACAGTGATACAACTGAAATGAATAATTTACAAGATTTCAGCGTAACCTATTATATGATGTAAGTATTTGTTACGACACGTTCACATGAAAAGTTTCAATTATATAAATTGTTTCAGTTTAAATCATTATTTTGGATCAAATTAACTCCCTTTCCCCTTCCTCAAATACCTGACAAAAAATACTACGAACAGTACATGAATACTGACTGCAACGAGAGTCTGTTGGCACGTGAAGAGGGAAGTGTATGTAGCATTACATAACCGGGAATAACCTCCTTAATGTGGCAACAACCTGCTTCTTAGATTTCCGTGTTACTTAACCCAGGCCTCTGCAAACAAGCTAACAAACACGTCTGTAATAAGACATACGTTACTGTATCTTCTGTTCTGATAGGTCAGGTAGCGGAATGAAAGGAAAATACAATACAATATATAATGAGGATGTAAGTCTTCTCCATCTTACATGTTATTATTTAAATATTATTTATAATAGCCATTAATATTTATGTCTTTTTTCTCTATCAGTAATCACTCTACTAGTTTGATGCATACTTCGATCTCTTCCTATATTGAGCTAATCTCTTCATCTCAATATACCTCCTGCAATCTACGTCCTCAATTATCTGCTCCATACATTCAAATCTTTGCCTCCCTCCAAAGTTCTTTCCTTCAACTATTTCCACCAGTAAAACATTAACCAATCCCGCACGTCTTAAAATGTGACCTAATCCCGTCTCTTTTCTTTCTATGTGACTCATCCGCAAACTTCTTTCTTTACCCATCACTTGCAAACCATGCTCATTTTGTACCTTATTATTCCACTTAATTTTCAATACTTATCTATAGCACCTCATTTAAAATGCTTCAAGTTTGCTTCTTTCTGGTAATCCATGCTACATTACCAAAATTTTTTAGAAAGTTCTTTCTCAGTCCTAGATCAATATTTGAAATTAAAAGATTTTTATTTTTCTAGTTTTTTCTCTAATGCTATTCTACTTCTTTAATCTGTTGTTATGTCTATCATTTCTGTTACACTTTATTACTTTTGTTAAATACAAATTCCTCTCTCAGTATTTTGTTCATTCAATTCAGAAGTTTCTCATTATCCTCGGCCTGTTCTCCTAACAGGACAATATCATCAGCAAGTCGCAGCATACTGAATGTTTCTCCTTAAACATATATCTTACATTGAAAATTTTCTATTGCTTCCTCTACATACAAATTAAACATTAATGGGGATAAACTACAACCTTATCTCACACACTTTCTAACTGATGCTTGTCTCTGGCGATTCTCTAATTTTACTACAGCCAACTAATTATTATATATTATAAAATATATTAATATCATTATTATTATTATTCTGACTCTATATTTTAGACCTGACTTCTTTCAAATTTTGAACTTATCCGATCTAAAAATATGAAAGTTTTTTTTAAGGTCCAGAAATGCCGTAAAAATATCCTTGTTTTTCTTGAACAACTCTGCACTATTAAAAGCCTAATTGCTTTCCTTATTACCATTTTTCCTAAGCCGAAACTGATCTTCAAGCAATATGTCTTCTAGTATCCCTTTTGGCTTCTGTATATTATCCTAGTCAGTAATGTGATGTTAAACATATTGTGCAGCAATCTTAAAATTTGTTAGTTTCTTTGGGAGTGTGTAAATTATACTTTATTAATATTAGTTGTAATCTCTCCGATTCGTATTTTTTTAGATCAGTTTTAATAATCTTTTAATCCTTTCTTCTACTGGAGATTATGGAAGTATTACACGTAACTGATCAGTTCCTACTGCCTTATTTGACTTCAAGTATTTCAAAGCTCTGTCAAGTTCTGCCATAAAAACAGAATACCCTAAGTCATCAATGTCGACAACGTCTTTTATCTCCATCGAACTGTTGTTCAGCCCAGTCCGATCATACAGTTTCTCCGTGTATCCATTCTATCAGTTAGCTTTATCTTCTGAGCTTAAAAGAGTTTTCCCATATGTACCTTTAAAATTTACATATCTGGTCTTCATTTCCCAAAAATTTGTTTGATCTTCCTATAGGCCGTATTTGCTTTATCTTCGACCATTTCCATTCCTACTTCTTCGCACCGGTCTTGAAGCCACATTTCTTTGCTTTCTTCATTTTTGCATTTCCTTTTTGTTTGATTCCTAAAGTATCTCGACCACTCTCTTCCTGCTTTGTTCTTGAGCATGTTTGTGCTACCTCCTCCGACCCATCAATTTCTTTCCTAATGCCTGCTATTTTTATTATTATTGCAAATTTTTCTTTCATAAGAGATTCTTTCAATTTGTTGCCATCTATGTTATGACTGTGTCGCTTCTTTATTTCTTTGATTTCAGCCTGCATTGTGGAAAGAGTCTATATCACAGTAGACCTTGGTTTCTAAATATCTGTGTAGCCTGTATCTCCTGGTCTTATGTATATCCTTCGTGCATGATTCTTAAATAATTTATTTGTTATGACCAGTTTATAATTTCCACAAAATTCTAACAACCTGCTTCCTCGCTCATTTTATTCTTCTAAACCAAAATTTCCTACAGTATTTCCTTCTCCTACTACCACATTCGAATCATGCCTAATTATTAAATTTTCTTCCCCTTCACATATTGCATTAATTCTTCATTCATTTATTTCCTATTTCATCAACATATGAGGTTGGCATATACGAGTACACTTGTACAAACATGGTGACATAGTATGAGTTTCTTTCCTCATCAAAATAATACTGTCACTAAATGTTCTTAATGCTTCACACGTTTCCCTACTCTCTTCTCCATTACAAATCCCACAACAGTAACTCCATTGTCAACTTCCTTCCTCTTAACCTCACTAATCCTAACAACATCTAACTTAAATCGTTTTAGCTCACTTTTCAAGTTATTTAATGTACCTACACTATTCAAACTTCTAACATTCCACGTTATAACTAGTAAAATGTTTCTATACATTCTAATGACTCTTTTTGCTGTTGTTGTTGTTATGGCTTCATGTCGCGTCAACATCTATGTTATTAACGCCGTGACTAAAACTTGGTATGGTAATTGATGACTCCTTCCTGAGCAGTCCCAACGCGGAGATCCTGGGGGGACTAATTTACTTCCCGAATATTTTACCCAGGAAGAAGCCGTCATTAAATATATAATTTGAGAGGATTACATGGGCTCACGATATACTTTGGGTTCAATGCATCCTAACGTCGTTGATCATTTTAGACATGTCTAATAGATTGGTGTTATTTGGTGAGTTAAATCTGTAACTAAATTAGACGAATGTTTATTTTTTTATAGTTTTATAAGTAAACTAACTGACCCGCCAATGCTTCACTATTACTAAACTTGAGTACACATATAGATTAAATTAATACATTTGAAAATTTGTATTTAGTTAAAATTAGATATTACATATAAATTTTAATTATTGTTTCATTCAATTTCAAGTTCATTGCAATGATCTTGAATATACAATTTTTTGGTGATTCTATTCACCATATTACAATAAAATTTCAGATATATGCTAAACACAGAAAACTTGCACGTGTAAATCAATCTTAAGAGGGGTAAAAGGGGTGAGCGGGTGCAGTTTGTAAGCTAAATGTAGACATCATTTTCACTTATTTAAAAGCATATGTATGCAAACTTCCTTCGATATTGAATAAAAACTCTAGATTTGTGTGTTGTCACAAAAACTTTAAAATAATTTTTAAAATTCAATTTCGAATTTCTTGGTCAGCAATTGTTAGATCGGAATCGGTCCAGGGCTGTTTTGAAAGGAAATGTTGCATACTCTAAGAATATTTCTATCTGCTTTGTCTAATTTCCCCACCGTTTTCGACATATTTACCAAAAAACATTATCGGCTTCAAGTGTAAATTTTGCTTAGTTAGAGTGATGGGGGAAAGTGGGTGAGTTTTTGTAAACCAAATGTAAACAGTATTTTTCTCTTTGCTTTAATGTCTACATGTGCAAAGTTCCATCCAAATAGAATAAAAACTGTGAGTTGGTGTTAGGAACATTGGAAATTAAGAGAGAATGGAGTAAAGGCAGAAAGGGGTTTGGGATTTGGCAAAACAAAAGTAAACGGTATTTTTCTGTTTGTTTTACAGTATACGTGTGTAAACTTCCTTCAAAATTGGATAGAAACTGTAACTTTGTATAAAGAACATTGACAATAATTTTGGGGATGGAAAAGGAGAGAGGGATTGCGTTTTTGTAGAGCTAATGTAAATAGCATTTCTTTCTCTTTGTTTTAAAGTATACGTATCCATTCCATCGAAATAAGATAAAAATTGTGGGTTTGTATAAAATTTAAGGGGTGTAAAGAGGGAGAAGAGTGTAGCTTTTGGATTTTTTATTTGGTCAGAAACCTCTAGGAAAAAATACATACATGTTCCAACTTTCAAGGTGACCAGTCAAACGGCTTTGTATAAAAAAAAATAAAAAATAAAAAAAATTGACAAACATTAAGGGGATTGAAAGCGGGAGAGGCGTTGGTTTTTGTAAACCAAATTTAGACAGTAATTTTCTCCTTGTTTTAAAGTATACGTATGCAAAATTCCAGTTGTGGGTTTCCATAAACATCATTTTAAATTAAAAGGAGAGGGGGTAAAAGGGGAGAGGGGCGGGCTTTGGCAAACCAAATGTAGACAGTATTTTTCTGTTGTTTTAGAGCAGCGATCTCAAAGTGTGGTACGCGAACCCCTAGGGGTTCGCGAGTTGATCATAGGGGGTTCGCGGCGAGATTTACGTAATGGTGGCAGACTGATTGTATCACGCGTGTGACATGCATCATTTAATACAATGCCTTCAAAGAAATATCGCTCCTTTCACTCGATGTGCCGAATAAGTATTAATAGATAATATGTAAATTTTTGAACGCCAAATATCTTTCAAGGTTCAAATTCTACATTATGCTATATATTTCCATTATTCGGCACCACTCACAATCGTGTTAGGTTTGGTAACAATAGGGGCGGAAAATAATGCCTTAAGAAAGGGCTACAATGGCTTGAAATTACGTAATAATTTGTGACTGACAAAAAGCGCGCGGCATTGTTTAGTATAGTTGTTTCTCAAGTCAGTGGTACTCCGCGCGCGCACTTATTTCGGCCGGCTGAAATAAAGTTGATAAGTAATTTTGATTAAAAAGTAAGTGAAAACATGAACCAGTGGTTAAAAACCGGATCAATACGCGGAAAATGCCCAGATACTCAAAAGTTATCCAGTTCAGAAACATTGAAAACTTCGTTGAGTCAAATTGTGTCTACGTCTACTGAAAGTTCAATTTCGAAAGAAAATACGCGGAAAACAAGTAAACCAGAAGAACACTTCATTCCATCGACAAAGAAAAGAAAATATGATGAAGATTATCTGAAAATTGGATTTGTGTGCAAAGAAGACACCCAGTACCCAGAGCCACAGTGTGTAATATGTTCAGAAGTTCTCGCAAATAGCTCGATGAAGCCATCATTGCTGCGAAGACATTTGGAGACAAAACATCAGCAGTACGTAAACAAATCTTTAGATTTTTTTGTTCGAAAAAAGAGGGAGTTGGAATCTTCAAAAAAAACTGTGACAAATACTGCAACTACCAACGCTGATTATTTACGTGCGTCTTTCCTAGTGGCATACAAAATTGCAAAGACCGGCAAGTCATACAATATTGCTGAGGAATTAATTTTGCCAGCTGCTAAAGTCATGCGTGCTAGGAGACAAATTAGCAAAATTGCTGGATAAAATACCACTTTCAAATGACACAATCGCAAGGCGCATTCACGACATGGCACTCAATGTTGAAAATCAACTAGCAGAACGACTGCAAAATACTTATTTTGCAATTCAAGTTGACGAATCAACAGATATTACTGGACTGCCGAATGTACTTAGTTTTGTTAGATATGTACACAGAAACATTTCTGAAGAAGATTTTCTGTTATGCAAGAACTTGGAGACTACGACAAAAGGAGAAGATATTTTCAACGTCATCAATGATTTTTTTGAAGAACATGGCATAGACTGGAGAAGGTGTGTTGGTGTTTCGACTGATGGTGCCAAGGCCATGACAGGTAGGATATCTGGACTAATCACTAGAATTAAACATCTTGCTCCTGAAGCCAAAAGTATGCACTGTGCATTGCACAGAGTGACACTGGCGTGCAACAAAATGCCTGATTATTTAAAAACAGTATTGTCAGAGGTCGTAAAGATAATAAATTACATAAAAGCACGTCCGCTCAACTCGAGACTTTTTGCATTATTATGTCGGGACATGGGCAGTGAACATGTTTCATTACTCTTACATTGTGAAGTGCGTTGGTTGTCAAGAGGCAGGATGTTAGCTAGGTTTTTTGAACTGCGTCATGAAGTCTATTTATTTGTGAAGGACAGTGACTTCAACCTCAAGTTAAGATTTGAAGATGAAACCTGGCTTATAAGGGTGTCATATCTAGCTGATATTTTCTCTTCTCTCAACGAAACGAAAGCTTCTATGCAAGGCTCCACAGTCCACGTGTAACATATTCATTGTGCAGGATAAAATACAAGCCCTCATAAGAAAAATTGAATTTTGGAAAACTTGCATGATATCAGGTGTTATTGAATGTTTTCCTCTTCTGCATGAATTTGTTTCGACCAACACCTTATCATTGGATGCCGAAGTAAAAGCTGAAATTATTGTACATTTGTCTCAGCTCTCTGATGAACTGAAAAGGTATTTTCCAGATATCGGTAATGCTGAAGACTGAGTTCGAAATCCATTTATGGTCACAACCAAAAGCATAAATTCTGGTTTGAGCATTAAGCAACATGAATCATTGCTGGAAATGTCCACAGATCGTACTCTTCATGCTGATTTTAAAAAGATGTCTTTAATTGATTTTTGGGCAGCAAACGAGACAGTGGTTTATTGTTCGCATTTGGAGAACAAATGCGGAAGGAAAAGAAAAAAGGAGATAAAAGAAAATTAAATTTTAGAAAATAAATAAAAAAAATTGTTTGTATAAAATTATGTCTCAACATGTAGCTGAATTGAAACAATTTATATGAGTGTATTGTATTTGTCTTAGCATAGACACATTGTTACTAAAATGGTACTAAAAGAAATGTAACCAATTTAAATAGTATGCTTGGCAGTGTGGTTCAGTCCGCTAAGGCCGCACACTGAAAAGGGACCAGGTTCGCAACGGCAGTCCTGGGGCGAATACTGGCACAACACAAACAGCTACGCGTTTCGCAGACAAATGGAAACGCAGACTTTCCTTCTGTAGGTTAAGTACGCAAGTTTTAACAAACATGATTTCAATTCCGGCAGGACACTAGACTTCCCCTCCATCTACCCCCCCCCCCTCCCGGATCCTCTCATGATTCACACTGTAGTCCGGTCAAAATAGACATTCACCCTTGCATAAATTCCCAATCAGCTGAAAGTTTTTAGCGAAACGGTTAGTTTTATGATAAAAATAGCTCAGACAAAAGTTGTAGATCATTTAATTATCTAGAAAAATTGTTTCCCTAAGATTTACAATTTCTGAGAAAAAGCCATTATAAAATTCACTGAAGTTGTATTCTCCATAAAATGCACAGGTTTCCAAGCCACCTGTAAGATTGTGTACTTGGCGCGTGTTTTTCCCCCGTGGTTTCCCCGGTATGCCTACTCCTAGGTATATTTTACTGGTTTAATGGAATGTCAGGTCTTCTTATTTAAATTATTATTATTCTTCTTCTCTTCCTCCATCTTCTACTTCTTCTACACCCTCCTGAGTCGACGTAAATTGTTGTAACAGTGATACATCAGTTGTTTCGTCGTTGATGTAAGTATGTTCTTCTGTTGGAGGTTAAACATTTGAACACGACTGGTCTTGACAACTGGAGCATGCTGTTGAACAAATATGCCCACTTTTTTGCAGCCGCATTTTGAATTACATCCCTTTTTGCAGTTACAAAAAATAGTGTTAAGGAGCTTTTCTGGTGCAGGTGGAAGCAGAGTGTGGATTGGTTCCAATACATTATCAACTAGCTTCCAACCCCATTCTTCTGGATACAGTTGATTTCCAAGCCATACTTGAACCTGGTAATACACGCGATAAAAATGTTGGTGAGCAGAAACCGAGATTGGAGAAAGACAAGCAAACTGCACACGTTTTTTATTACGTGTATGTTTTGCAAAGATAAGTAATTTTTGTTGGAGCTCCATACACAGAAAGAAGAAAGCGAATTCCGCTGGTGATTAGAGTTTCTGGAGTAGAGTTCTTTTCCTCAAAAAGTTGTGCACATCCAATTAGATCAAGTTTTTCAAATAATTTAAGAACTGTGGTTTTACCCCTCCGGAACAATGCTGATGTTGTATCACAGCCAGTCATAGCATGTAAAAATAAAAGGTGATCTTTACATTTAGGATAAGCCGATAAACAACTTGTACTTGAAAAACTTTCCGACGGTTATTGAGCCTTGTCTGGTTTTAAAAAGTAAATTATTTTTTTCAATTGGAGTGCGAGCGAGCGGTAAGTAATACTAACAGATCAATATCTTTACCAACAACATTTAAATCAACTGGATTAAATTCATTTATTACAGTTTCTACGATAAGTACATCAGCGTCATTGTCAGTTTACTTGACTAAAATATGCTCACTAGCAATTTTTTCTTTGAGCATTGCAATGAGCCGAGACTTATTGTGAGTGACAGAAATTGTCGTTGGCTAGTTGGGATTGTTATAAATTGGTCAAAGAGAATATCAGAAGATGCTGATGTTTCTATCACATGGCGACGTTGTTCTGCGGCTTTAATATTTATTGTAGAATCGGTATAGCCATCAAATACTACGGTTACTTCTTGATCAAAATGTCTGCGTATATAGCGAACATATTTATCTGAGATGTTGCTGAATGTATCTTCTCGATCGCAGACCACACGATGCAATAAATATCCTCCATCGATACTGAATACAGTGCAAACTTTAGTAAAGAATATTAGCAATAACCACGTGTTTTCACTACTAGTGAATATTCAAGACTAACGGTATTTCATTGTGACCTTCGAAAAAAGAGCAGGTAGACGGTCACTTCCAAGTAGAAAACTGAACAGCAGACAAATGTTGCTGAAGGCCACGTGGTCACATAAAATGTGGGACTGGGTTTCATTTCAGCTCATATTCTCAGAATTACCATTCAATATAAATGTATTAATCACGCAGGCTTATTTTTATATTTACATTATGCGTCCAATGGTGTACGTAGACAGAGTAGTTATACATATAATGGAGAATACAACTTTAGTGAATTTTAGAATAGCTTTTCCTCAGAAATGGTAAATTTTACGTAAAAAAGTATAAGAACAATTTTTTTTAGATTATTACATGATCTACAATTTTTATCTGAGCTATTTTTATCATAAAACTAACCGTTTCTCTAAATAATATGAAAAACCCATTTTTGCAAAATTTGACCTTGTATAAAATTTTTTGCACACACGGGATCGATGGGGACAATTTCATTATAATGGTATTCCTAACGTTCATGCAAATTTTCAGCTTGTTGGGAATTTATGGAAGGGTACCGTACCCCTATTTTTCAGGCTAATTTGATCGACTACTGGCAACCTGTCACAACAGAGAGCCGGTGGCATTTGGTCCTTCGATAGCCGGATTGAGAAGAAACAATTGAAGTCTATTTACTTTAAAATTCTTGAAAAGCTTTTATATAAAGAAAATGGCATTCGGCCTTGCTACTAATAAACACATCCACATGATTCAGTTACATTAGTGGAGTGCAAAGAAGGCACCACTCCGGAGATAGTTTCCTCGAATTCTAGTGATCAGGCGCACCCTTAGCAACAATTTATGCGGTCAATCCTTCTACGACTGTACTGTTTTTGAGAGAAAATGGGAAACTGAAACCAAAACCAAAATCGGCCTTTCTCAAGACCTTTCAAGCCGACTTCTATAAACCTGGAAATACTCAATAAAATAATGAAATTTTACTGGCTGACCTATGCAGAGAAAACAAGTGAGATATCTTAGCCATGCAGGAAACGCACCGAGTAGTTAAAGATAATTGGACTCACACTGAGGGAATGGCTTTAATCATAGAAAGGCCCAGTAAGAAGGGCCGTGGAGAGGCGTCAGAATATGTGAACTTCTTGTGGGGATCCTTGGAGGATGATACGCGAACTGGCAGCCTGTGTAGCTACCAGTATTTTAACTTTGATTTGAAGTGATGAACTTTGGTTTTGACCGGCAGTGACTGGAATGATAGATTCTCAGGTAGCTGAGCCGGAGAACATATGACTGTCTCGACTAGGGTCTGATACGACTGCCATAGCAAAATAACTGATTGCATCGGCTAATAAACTGTTTGCACTAATATGTACTCCCAGAAACCCAAATAACGTCCTGAGTGGAGCAAGTCACATGATAAGAATCTCTCTACCAACTAAGCAAAGTCGCATCTTGTTATTACGAACCTAAACTCGAGAAAAGGGTCGCAATCTTAATAGAAACTTTAAGTGTAACATTCTATTACGTTCCTGCGATTGTTCATTTGTTTTTGTACATTTTATAATGTAATT
The DNA here is from genome assembly GCA_031002005.1 of Vandiemenella viatica. Classification (NCBI taxonomy): domain Eukaryota; kingdom Metazoa; phylum Arthropoda; class Insecta; order Orthoptera; family Morabidae; genus Vandiemenella; species Vandiemenella viatica. Next base: position 244,126,573 of record CM061921.1, read on the forward strand.
AAGTTTTGATAATCCTAATCAACCTGGTTGCCATATGCATATCATTCAGATTTAAAATATTGCTTAAATAATTTGATGACCGTTTATGTGGGACAGAGGCCGTGTATTTTACTTTTGATTCTTTACATATATTTTAAAGTAAATGTGCCTACCGTCTATAGGTCGTGTGTGTATGTTTTTTTTTTAAATAATAAATGGCCAGATTATGACATTCTTTTAGATGTACCTACGCATTTAATATAAATATTGGCCAACACTTTCATCCGTAAATTAGCGAGAAATTAATATCTTGAAAATTAATTCAATAAAATCGGAATAAAAATTAACCTAGAACCATGAACCGTTAGAGGTTGTAAGTTTACTATGATGACTAGGGTTCGGATCTTTAGGACAAGTCATATCTTTCCCTGCCTTCTTTTTGAGCTGAAATGCTGAATTAAACACTGATTCAACGTTTCTGATTGTATTTAAATGTATTTTATATAGCATATAATTGCATATTCAGACAATCTTCGTAGTTTTGGTCATATTTCGATCATATTTATGGCCATATGGTGATATTTTGAGGAAAATCTGGTAGTTTTTTTTAATAATACCGGGAAAAAGAAATTAAGATAATTATTCACAGAACTGTACCTCTGCTATACAGGTGGCGAAAAAAATCAAAACTAATTTTTACTGTGGTCAGAATTCACCAGTCAAGATTTAAAGTTATACTTTATTGTCACTCTCTAAACGTAATGCTCCGCCCGCCTTTTAATCTCGAAAATTAAGCAGAAGCATGCCTGTGTCGATCCTCCTCAATCAGTACCATAATGAAATATCCTCAGTCATCGTTATATCTGCAGTGGATCAGTGAGTAGACCTACCGCCATGCCGAAAATAAAATTTTCTTAAAGTGCGAAGTTACGTAAGAAAATTTAATGAGGAGATTTTTAGTACAGATGAAAGAGTTCTAGTCTGTACTTTATCTGAAATTAAAGTGACTTCAACAAAGCGATTTAAAATTTAATTTCTCAATGGTGCAGCGAGTGCGCGAAAGCAAATTATGCTGTCTACATGAAAGCGACACTACTAGATAAAATAAATGATGTATAATTGAGCATGTTTTGATATACAGTAAATTTAAATGTTTGGTTATGTTTTATCATTTTGAGGTCATATTTACCCATTTTTAAGGTCATATTTGCCTGCACATTTCTCTATTTTTTGGTCATAAAGATCCGAACCCTAATGGTGACAACCTGCTAGACCAGACCCAAAGAAAACTCAGGTCTGTGCCATCCATCTGAGAAAACAAGAAAGCAGTGGAGCCACACACACACACACACATATATATATATATATAAACACTGCAAAGAGCTGAAAGGCAAAATAACCGTCAGAAATAGCATACTACGTAAGCTTACTGGCTGCACCTGGGGAACACACCACGATGTTTAAGATCTACAGCTATGGCTCTCTGCTTTTTCGGCCACAGAATTTTGCGCACTAGTATGGGAAACCTCCACTAACACTAAAAAAGGTGGACGTGGCGCTCAAAGAGACTGTCAATGGGTGTATGAGGTCCACTTCAACACAAAAAAATATATGCACTGGCGGGAATAGCACCACCGGATATAAGACGGAAAGTGGCCGCAGAGAAGGAGAAGCTCAAACAAGATACACCCAAAGCACCCGATATACAACGAAACCATAGCACTACCACGCCTCCACTCACAGAGAAGTTTCTTTAAAAAAAAAAGTGGAGCCCTCGAAAGAGCATCAGAAGAAAGAAGACTATCCCTAAGGGAGGAGGCGCTTCTCACAACCTTCAAACTACAGGGCCCATGAAGAACTGGCCGCTGAGCAGAATCTTCCGTACAAGAAACGGAAGGCTTTGTATAGGCTCAGAACAGGAGTATCAAGGTGCAGGAGTACTGTGAAAAAGTTTTGATATACGGACGACGACAAGTGCGACTCTGGCTTCATTCAGACGGTTCGAATCCCCGTCCGGGCATCCAGATTTGGGTTTTCTATGGTTTCCCAAATCACTCCAGGCAAATGCCGGGATGCTTCCTTAAAAAGGCCATGGCCGAATTCCTTCCCATTCCTTGCCCCCATCCTTTCCCGTCTCTAAAGACCTCGCTGTTAAGAGACGTAAAGCAGTTAATAATAATAAAAAAAGAACATTCAGACATCCGAGCATCTCCTAGAGTGCAGAGACATGGGCTTCGTGTACCAAGTACAAGACCTGTTCATAGCCAATGACAAAGATACAATTTCAAACATTCCGAACACGGAAAGTAATTTAAGTAATTAATTACACTGAAATCTGTTTCAATCATTTTACACGTGATTAATTTAAACCACAGTATGGGGAACTCAAAATAAATAGAAACTTCAGTGAAAACACACAGCCCAAGGCCGGAGTCGAACAGGCGACCCTGGCAGTCCAAGGCCACCTGGCTGGTCACTGCAGTGTTGCTATTTTCCGTACCTGAGAAGCATTTACTATAGTTGGCGCATGAAATTAGACCTGCCAAGGTCACGTAGTCTCCACTGCCTCCCCTGCCCGCACCAACCCTCTGTCCCTTGGCTGGGCCGGCGACATTGCTTTTGCCGGTCGTCCATGCGTATCTTTACACGCGGTCGCTTTATTTCCTTAGTTTAAAGCCTATTCGAGTAATGTTAATGGTGGTGATGTTCATGAACATAATCATGCAATTAGTGTATTAACAGACAGAAGTAATATTCGCGAACCTGCAGGCCGTCTGGGCATTGGAAACCTAATTAAAATCATTGTAGCAGATATTTTAAAGTATTTTAAGGAATATTACCAATAAATAACACGCAAAAAAAATACTTCGATAAATTACAAAACTGACATGAAGGTATCTGTGGCAGTCATTTCTATGTATAATCGGTCCCTTATATTTGATAAATTAATTTTCGTTTTGTCTTTGCTTTTGAAGATTTCTCGCGAAATTTGTCATGTATGGTCCATTGTGTACAATGACAATAATAATTCTTACAGAAACTGAAAATAGCTTTTCTGTGGAGGACAAGAAATATGTTTCTCAGTCGTAAACGAGCCGACCGACCAGCCGGCACGGCGGCATGCGCTGCGCGCAATCATTCGCGCAAATATAAACTGTGAAACAATCAAAAAGGGGTTGTCTGAATAGGCTTTGCCTGCTACCAGAATTAATTTTAGTGTTTTATTACAAACTTTCTCGCTGGAAGTTTTTACATAAACAAATAAAACGGAAGTTAGTCAGCGACAACATTTTACATTACACAGCCGAAACAACTAAGCGCTTCGTGTAACTTTTTTTTTTATTATTCACATGCTTCCATGTTTAATTAATAGAATGTATTCGGTATGAGTCTGTTAACTTTCAGGAAGGCGCATAATTTTTTTTTTTAGTTATTTATTATTATTTTTATTGCTTTTTCTGTCGGTTGAAGTGAAAAAGTATTTTGATTTCCATGGAAACAAATTACTATTTTTTTTAAAAACAGTCACACAAATGTTTGGAATTATAAAGCACACCACCTTGTTACGCATGTTAAGTATTATGTATTAGAAATTTTTTCGCACTCATTACTGAAAGTTGATTTTTTTGCTGATTTGCAACACTGTTCGGATACTCCGTGACCTTCACAGGACTAATTTCGTGACTGCCACCGTTAGCATAGTAGCTAGCCAGCTGGCATTGTGATCATTGGGTCGTAACTTCTAATACTTTATCAGGAATCGGCTAATAAAATGTAATGTTTGCTCTAAGAATCTCTACAGTAATGTTAGGAATCTGTGACCAAGAACTAAAGCTAATATCGAGCTGTACGATACCAACATAACTGCTTTCTGGAATGATATTATATTGCAATTTAAAACACGAGCTGACCTGTAACGTAACAGCATACTACTACCATGGCGTTATTGTTATTATCAATAATAACTGTATAAGTATTATTCCTCAATGGATAATATAAACCAATATTCTGTTATTTTAAGCAGCGCATCTACGGTGTGGTGTAATTTATTTTTATACTTAATTTTAAAAAGTAGTCTGTGACAAAGTGAAGAAAGCAATAAAGTAAAACTGAAGAGAATCAATATTTTCTATGATGGAAACAAGATATGCAATATTAATTAAACTTCCGATTTTATTGTATACGATTTTAATCCCCCAGTACTGTTCGAGGTATTGGTATTTACTGTACCATGTGCAAGTTTTTCCAACTTTATTAAGACTTTATTTGGTTCAGTGAGAATGGAAAAAACTATTAACAGAGTCATCTTAGTAACCTCATTATGTAATTCGTCCAAATTTTCAAAGGCAATGTTACAGAGTTCTCACAGAAAATCCACTGTTATATTACATCAAATTTAACAATCATAAGAAATGAATAAATACCTAGTTGCATTGATGGCGCTAAAGCATCCACCCGGAGGGAAATTTCCCTTCATGCTTCACTTTGAAATTCACGAATTTTTAATATAAACTCTTTCAGAGTTTGAGGCAAACTGACCGAGCGTGGTGGTGTAACGGCTAACGTTCTGCCCTCGCATTCGGGAGGACGGCCGGCGGTTCGAATCCCCGTCCGGGCATCCAGATTTGGGTTTTCCATGGTTTCCCCAAATCACTCCAGGTGAATGCCGGGATGCTTCCATCAAAAGGCCATGGCCGAATTCCTTCCCATTCCTTGCCCCCTATCCTTTCCCGTCTCTAAAGACCTAGTTGTTATAGGAGACGTTAAGCAGTTAAAAAAAAAAAAGAGGCAAATTGTTCATCATATTTCCCGATAATACATTGATTCATTTACCTACAAAAGAAAAAAAATCCATTCCTTTGCGCCAGAAATAAAAACCAGTTTACGACTATGGTCGACTTTTCCCTTCCACGTGCTACTTCTCTATTACTAATGTCCTCCCAGGCCTCGTCACCAACATACCTCTTATAAACTCCCAGCACTCTCTTTAACCAGCCTCTTGTACTCCAACGACTCCCAATTTAATATACTGACTGTATTCTACGGCTATTTCCACAAATAATTCTAGCTGGCATCACTTCTTTCCCCACCCTCCATTTCCTCACAATACGGGTCACCACGATACTCGAGCAATAGTGTAACCAAAATTTTGTAATCCAATTCTCTCACTTTACACTCATCACTCACTCCACCAAATGTAGGACTTCGAAACATCTTCCGTCTATCCAGTTTTGTCCCGCCCGATTGAGTTCATTTCCAAATGGTATCACAAGATATCTGCCATCAACTATAAATTCCTCATTCACTTTATAGTCACACAGTGTTAGTTATACAGTCATAAAGAGAGGCAGTTTCAGAAATGAACTAGGAAAAAAATTAATTCCAGAATGATTTTACAAAATCATTAGCTATGTTCTTAACACGATTTAATCTTCTGACGTTAAAAGTAAAATTCCTATTTAAATTTGACTGAAGTTCATCATTTCCAGTGATGATGAAACAGCATTTGTCTGTCCAAAATGTCTTCCCGTTGTGATCTGCTGCGATAATAACAGAAAGGTTCATTACAGAATTCTCGGTAGTCAAATCAGCATTCATTTTGCCTAATCGTTAAATTTCTTACTCTATTTATTCACTTTCGTTAGTTATTATTTGATCCCAAACGACATTTAAACCTCATCCTATTAAAGATCACTGGACCCTTATTTCTAAGCGGTAGAACTCTGTATTCCCTTTTGGGTCCCCTGCTACGGTCGCTTTACCTTGGAAGAGTTCCAGATGTTCGGATATAAAAAGAAAATTCTTGTCCTCCAGGCCATCTTGATTACGAGGAGACGCAGGAACCGTAACCAAATCTAACCTTATACAGAACTTCATTTACACAACGAGAATATTCCATGGTCAAATGAAGCAAGGTACCTTGGGGTGATGCATGACCGGCAGCTGGCTTGGAGAGCCCATACTGAAGAGGGCTAGTGCCAGATTGGACGCCCTGTATCCTGTGCTGAACGGGAACAGATTCAAATCTACACAACACTGATCAGGTCTTCATCGAACATGCAAGTCCTGTATGTGGTTGCGTCACCTTCCACCTACCCAACAGATTCCCGACAGCAGTCCTGCATGAAGTCACCAATATTCCCTTGTTGACGGAGCGGCTATCAACATCATTTAAAAGGTCCGTTCCCACGACGTCTTGTAACGGAGGCCGCCCCAGACGGATGCCCCACAACACGCCTTGGGAACGGGGCCGCCGCTGCTGGCGGAGATGGCACGCAGCTACCCACTCTCAGTCGGTAAACATCACAGGCGTGTGTAGTGGTGAGCTGTTGCCATCGGTTTGCAGCAGAGGTGCACACCCCTTCTGTTGCTGTAAAATGCTCTGTGCCAAACAACACTGGGCAACGTGGTGGGGAGTTGGCGGCGAGGTAGTGAGGGCTAACCTGTGGCGCGCGGTGATCCCTACACTTCGTCTGGCCTCCGTTACAAGACGTCGTAGGAACGCACCTTACGAGCAAGCCAAGGAGACCCAAACCCAGTGGTCAACACGCTCCGTTAATACATCACGGACAAAGATCGGCACGTAAGGCCGATGCCACTTCTAAACTGAAGACAGCCTCTAAGACGTCAAAACGAAAGTGATGTTGTGCGTAAATGTCGAAGACAAAACCTTCAACAAACTCTGCTAAAGAATCCAATGATAGTAAATGGTGGTTCGACGTCGTCGTGGATATTTGAAGCCCAGACGATCCTCCCGCTAAACTTTTTCAAATGCCAAAAAAATGGCAGAATAAGGGATCCGCAAGAAGAAGATTAGTAATGGCTTTAGAAAACAACTTTGATCACCAAGAACTGTCTACATCCGAGACACTACGGACGGTATTTAAAATCCCATTATTGACATCAGAATTAGCATGAAAATCATGTTGTTAAAATTACAATTAACACAAGAAAATCTGAAAACATTAAATCTAAATTATGAAATATTTTAATACTTTTCTATAGTATCAGAAAGGTATAGGACTCGCTACGATACTTCAGAAGGGACGGGCAGGGTTAGAGCTCCTTGTTACCGTTCGTGACATTAGGACGTAAGAGATGTGGGTTCGAATCACCGTCAAACCAGCAAGATTTAGAATTTTCATCATCGGGATGTTTCCTTCAAAAGGTTATGGCAGAATTACTTCCCATTCTTTGCCTCCAGTCCTTTCTCGTCTTTAATGACCTCAACGTCGTCAAGGCCTAAGTCCTCAAGGGGAAAAAATGCAGGAGATGTGACGTTTCGAATACTTCATACGCGAGAAGTTCCTCCCCGGTACTCGCTGGGACAGTTTGTTTTTAACTGGGACTTAACGGCTCATCGACGTCAACGTCATTAGAAATGCGGGAAGGAATTCTGCCATAGTCTTTTGAAAAACAAACATCCGGCATTTTTCTGTAGTGATTTTGGGAAATCATGGAAGATCTAATCAGTATTGCCGGACCGGGAATACAAACCGCGTCCTCCCAAATGTCAGGCCCGAAGGTTTGTAGCGGTAACATATATTACAATCGCACCAATATTCCTGGTTATATCGATAATTGAGATAAAGTTCAATCAGAACAGCAGTTTAGGATTACTTATAGATAGAAAGATATGTTCACTTTGATCCCATGTGAGAATAATCTCGGCGATGTGGAACAGTACATACACTTATTAGTAATGTCAATATTACTATATAATTGATAATATTATTATATATTGACAAGTTAGCTACAAGCCCATTAGTATAACCAATATATCCTGTAATCTACACATACAATCCCTAGTTAATTAATACTTATTATGTGGAACAGTGTATACACTTGTTACCAGCATCTAATAACCAGTTATTTTCTTACCAACCAGTTACCATGATAAGTTTCACTGTAATTTGTGACTACATGTTAGTTGCTATTTATGTGAAACAGTGCACACACCTATTAACCATATCAATTATATTACCAACAACTCATAAGCTGTCAATTAATTAAAAACCTGTTAGTATGATAATTTTTCACAGCAGTTTTTGAGTGCATGCTATCCCATGTTAGTTACTATATATGAGTGAAATTTTGTAAACAGTGTAATTACTTCATTTGTCAAAAGTTTCAACAGAAAAAAAAAAACATATATCATTTTAGTAATTGTGGACAACTTTGTCACCTTCCCCTTCCATACACAATATATACTATTTTATCAGTCATTCTTAGTTACCAAATTCCAAGAATAAAATTCTTTCACAGAGTAAAATGGGTTCTGAAGCAGAAACTCTTTCAGTATGGACTTAAAGTAGTTGGGTTTTTGTATATAACATTTAATTTCTGTTGGTAAGACATTGAATAATGAAGCTCCAGTAAATGTTAACCCTTTCTGTACAATTGACAGTGATTTGTAAACCTTGTGAATATTATATTTATTCCTAGTATTATGGCTATGTAATAATGTATGTCAGCATTAAGATTGAAGTGTTCAGGATTTTCCACTACAAATGATAGTACGGAGTATACATACTGTGCTGGCATTGTTAGTACACCCAGGTTTTTAAATAGATTTCTGCACGACGTCTGTGGGCTTGCTCCACAAATAGTTCTTATAGCACGCTTTTGGAATTTAAATACCCTGTGTGCTTGTGATGAGTTTTACCAGAATGAGATGCCATAAGTGAGCAGGGAATGAAAATATGCAAAATATACTAACTTTATGGTTTCTATATTAGCTATTCTAGATATTACCCTAAGTGAAAATGTTGCAGAATTCAGTTTTTTAAGAAGTTGTTGAATATGCTGTTTCCAGTTCAATTTGTTATCTATACAAACACCCAGGAATTTTGTGAAATTTCTTGATTGCTTTTCCTTCTGATATCACATTATAGCTGTCCTTTGTTTTTTTTTTTTTTTTTTTTTTTTTTGTAACAAACTGAAGTAACTGTGTTTTTTCTACATTAAGTATTAGTTTGTTGGCATTAAACCACCTGTTAATTTTCTTTATAGCATCATTTGCTGTATTTTCGAGGTTTTGTGCTGATGGGTCTTTCAACGATATGCTAGTATCATCTGCAAAGAGCACGATGTGTTCATTATCACCTAGTATACGTGGGAGATCATTTATATAGATTAAGAACAGCAGAGGGCCAAGAATTGAACCCTGAGGCAAACCACATTAACTATACCCCATTCTGAGTTTATAACATTTCCTGTATTAGCATCTTTCAGTGATAAACATTGATTTCTATTTTCCAGGTATGATTTAAACCAGTCCTGGCTTACCACTAACTCCATAGTGGTCTAATTTACCTAGTAGAATCTCATGATCAACACAGCCAAAAGCCTTAGCAAGATCACAGAATATACCTAGGGAATTTATTTTTTTATGCATTGATTCTGGTATGTTGTTTACAAAAGCAAAAATTGCTGAATCTGTTGAAACGCCTTGTCTAAAACCAAACTGTACTTTACTGAGTAGGTCATTCTTTTGTAGATGTGCATACACCCTTCTGTACATTGCTTTTTCAAAGATTTTTGAAAATGCTGATAGAAGTGAAATGGGTCTGTAATTCTCAATCTTTGAGGTATCACCCTTTTTATAAAGCGGTTTGATTATTGACTTCTTGAGTGAGTCAGGGAAGATACCTTCTTCAAAAGAACTATTACAAATATGACTAATAACTCTACTAATGCTGGTGTTACATTGTTTCACTACATGGGTTGAAACCTCATCATAACCAAATGACTTTTTATTTTTGAGGGATTTAATAATTTTTTCAATTTCATTTTGACTGGTGGGAAATAGACATAGGTGCTGTTTTTGGTGACAAGGATTTAAGTATTGCTATAGCATCCATATTCCCAATATATTTTCCTTTTATTTTTTCAGCAACTGTTAAGAAGTAGTTATTGAAAGCACTTCCTACATAAGAGGATCCATTTACAAGTTTATCATTAACGCTTATAGATATAGGTTTATGTTCAAGGGATGATACAGTTGTTTCTCTTTTAATAATGTTCCAAACACTTTCTATCTTATTATATGAACTATTAATCTCAACGCTTATGGCCAAACGTTTAGATTCTTTTATTACTTTGGTTAAAATTCTACAGTAAGTTTTGTAATGTTGTCTGAGAAGCATATTATCAGTATTCTTAACTTTTACATATATATATATACTTCATATGGTTTAGAAGTAATTTCTCTTCGAATACTAAATAAGATGAGTTGATAGCATTAAATAGTTCATTTGACTTTACTAGAGATTAGAGATGAGAGATTAGACTGATCGATAGTTCAAAGCAGCAGTGACGCGAGGGTAGAATGATTTCGATTAGCCGACCAATATTTGAAATAGGTTGGGTGTGAGGCAAGAAGTTTAAATATTATTCAGTTAATTAAAATCTGCCATGCATTGGAAGAAGCAATAGAAAATTCAGATCTTTTTGAGGATATGAAAAAAACTGTCTAATGGATTAAGTTAAAAATTTTCATAATGACTAAGCACGTTATTCCTCAACTTTTGTATGCTTCACGTTTACACTGAATGACTTCTGACACTGGCAGAACGGCAAAAATTTTTAACCGATCTGTATGGAATTTTTCTGAAAACGGTGATGCCACAGTATATGGTGCAAAAGGCTTTGGATAAATCCCAGGTTGCTGCAAAAATACTCTTATGTTACTAAATTGACAGTTGTGAGTTGCATTCAAATCATGTTGTTCGTATTGTTTATGATGGTTTTTATACCTCTCTGCTCAATTGATTACCAAACAAGCCATGACCCGCAGTCTCAATTGATTATCACTCAGCAATAAAGAAAAAGAATTTTTGCAACAAAAATAAAAGTAAATTATGGTTTCTAAGTTGCAGTCTTGAAAAAGCACGTATATTTTTTTTATATATTTCTTTTTCTTTTTTCAGTGTCGAGAACGGAGTACAGGATGGACCAGTTTATTGAAGAAAATAATATTCTTAATCACGTGATTTCCGCACCAAGTCCGTGGTTGCGGTCCCTCCCCCCCCAAAAAAAAAAAAAAGCAACAACTGGTTTAAGAATACAGTCAGCAGAAATTTAGGGAACCGCAGTACTGATAGCCTTACTTACTTAGTTTTACTTACGGCTTTACGCTTCGTAGTCATCGAGGTCATTGAGGCGATTTGGGTTGGGAACAAGGAACGGGAAGGAATTCCGTCATGGCGTTGTATAGGAGGCATTCTGGTATTCGCCTGGAGTGATTTGGAGAAACCATGGAAAATCCAAATGTGGATAACCGGACGGGGATTAGAACCCACATCCTCCCTCCTCCCGAATGCCAGGCCAGAGCGTTACCGCTCACCCACCACGCTCGGTCCAATAGTTTTAATTCAGACAGAAAACTAAGTGGCTTCTAGAAATACTGTTGAAGCGCCTGTTGACTTGACGAAACACCATAAAATTTAAAACAATTCGTAATACTGGTTCAGTTTAACAATTACACAGTTCCAGCGACCAGGTTTAGCTCAAATTCTGGGTCAAAGCTACATTTATGTTTGTATCACAGTCATGCGCTTGGCTGCAATTTCAGCTTCAAGATGCATGTGTATCCATCATATACAAGTATCAAGGTTGATTCTCCATTAAGTTCTATATTGATATCACCGAGCAAGAATTTAATTTAGGAATCACTTATGTAGCTATTTCATGATCTAAATCATTTGAGTGGCGCAGACTTGACAATATTAATCTGCATGCTGATTTTGAGCACAAGTGAGGGTTTTCGCTTTCGATATGAGAGAGATTCATACTCGATTTTCTTCTGAGTACCAAGCGCATTTTTTCAATTCTGTAACAATATTAATATTTTTAATTAATTGAAATTCGGATTGTATTTTCCAATAATAGCTTAGCAATAAACAATACGGGATGAAAAATCAAAGAAATTACAATGGTCAATATTGAATCATTACATAATTTTGATACTTAGAACAAGATGCGACGCAGATATATAAATGAATATTTACTCCACGGGTAATGATTTAATAGTAATCCAACGCACAGTATTTACAACTACGAAGGAATGAGCTGTGAGAAGAATTTTCGGCGTACCTTGATGTATTTGAGCATTCCGTGAATAATTGGTACCAAGTCAAATAGACGCAGACAAGAGACGCGGACAGGTATTGCGTGTCACATCCGAGCTGAGAGCTGACCTGACCAAAGGAGATTCTGGGTAGCACTGGCAAATCACAGTGAAAGTGCAAACGTGCCACAAAATAATTTTGAAGAATCGGAGGACAGAATGTTATCAAAATGCTTGCGTGTGAGATAGTTAAGCTTTAACCAGGCAACACCGAAACATTCTAAGAAATGAATCGAGCTGCAAAATATTGTACACACTTTGACAATAAATTTGGCCTCAGCTGAAAAATTCTATCACTCTTATTTTGCATAATCTGACATCAATGTAATCCTAAGAAACAGTAACGCAATACTGGGTGGTCAGTATTACATTACTGTTTCCTGGGATTGAATTGATGTCAGATTTTGAAAAATAAGAGTGATAGAATTTTTCAGCGGCGGCCAAATTTATTGTCAAAGTGTGTACAAAAATGTGAACCTTGTTGGAGAATATTTCTGTTCTATTGGGGCCAATCAATGGAGAGAGAGAGAAGAAGGGGCGTGGTCCTGAAGGAAGGGTGACTGAATTGACTAGCGTTCGGACGGCTGTCAGAGGAAACGCTCTGTCGGTAGCGGCAGAACTCATATTAGCCGCCGTACGACAGTGTGGCTATATTTTCAGAGTGTGGAGTTCATACCGTGTAGGGACAGTGTTTCTAATATAGCTCCAGAATGCTGTAGATAATGGTAATATCACCCACGATGCTTTCCACGTTCATCAAACAATGGTAAATTAGCGCGTAAGAGCATTCTGTTGCATGGTACTTAATCTTTGGTCGGAACCCGAGATGCTCTGATAGGGAAGCCTATTAGATTAGAGTTCTCAGTTATCCTAAACGAAAATGGGAACTGTAACTAGCTGATTGGCGCCCGAAATTTCAATTCATGTTTCATTAACTTAATGACTCATTTACTATGAGTATCAAGACCTATAACTTTCATCACTATGTTTTGTCAGTACATATTAAATTATTAAACATGGTTATTTCACTTATTGTAAAAATTCAAAGTTCCAATCATTAATTAAATAATAACTATTAATTAATTATCCTTAGGCAAACAACATTTCTTGTAACTTTTTTGAACTATTTCAAAATGTTTTGGGTATTATCAAATTCTACGCTTCAGTACTGTGATGTCCCCTTGGTGACGGGAAATTTGTGCGTGTGAATTAGCCAGTTTCGGGCCGAGCCGAATCATTCTACGTTTCTTTGTCATCGGCGAGAGCCAGGTGACTCCTACCTGCGCTGAAAGATCGAACGATTTATGGCAGGCCGTAAAGCTAAAAGCTTTACGCATTCAAGGAAATTCAAAGGATAGTATAGGATCTGTGCCGAAAGAAGGTTTCCTGGTAGAATAGAAAGTTGAAACTAGAGAAACGATACTTCCGAGAAAAAGTCAGGTTGCGGTACACCTCTGTTGGGAACCAGCGAACTAAACAGTGTGTTACGAACTTTTATAAACCATAAGTTTTATGTTGTATGAGGAGTGCCAATGGAGCTCGAAGACGCCCCGCCAAACGCTCCCGTTGGCTGGAATTTCGCTGGACAGCTAAAACACTGGAGCCTGGAAGCCTTCGACGGGTCCGACAAGCGAGGTGGAAGACATTCTGTTTCTGACCAGCAAACAATCCGCAGCGGCGCACCCCGGGAGATTGCCGGAGCGGTCACTCACTTCCTGCGGGGAGCTACCTCACCAAGTGGACGACACTAATGACCTTGCGCCCAGCTGATCAACAGGGTCCGTGAAACACTGTTTTATCCGCACCTCATCTGCTACGGCAATGAACTCCGGTGACGTATAGACACTCTTGCGCCATTCAACCCTAGGCAACGCTCTGAGATTTGAATCAAGCTCTAAATTGTTCAAAAGAAACGTTTACCTTTGTAAACTCCTTAAATATTCAGTTCTGTTAAATAAATCAACCAATTTTATATTCAAAGTAAATAATATAGGTGTTGTATACCCTGCTTTCAATAACTTCCTCTCCAATGTATCAGTATATCATTTGAATAGATGAAGTTATGTATTTTTAATGGTAATTTCAAAAGTATAATTGCTTTGATAAAAAGTATTTCAGATTCGGAATGTCGCTTCTCCCTGATAGAGAACATTTCCATTCTTCGCGCCTACCCAGGATTAATTTTGCAAATTAACTTATTAATTAATGCATCTCATTACTTTTTTAATTTTAATAACGTCTTAAAAACCAGACGCTACAGTACATTGGAAGATTTTTAAAAAATCTCAAAACTTTGTTTTCAGCTAGTTAAAGATCTCAGTAATACAATTAGCTTCCATGTAGCTATATTGTGAGTCAATCTAGTAACGTTAGGAGATTTGCGTGCGGGTTTTGGATTAAATATTTGAATATTTTGGTAGTTGAGATGTACGGAGGGCTCTGACTGTTCCGGAAATTGGAGGTAAAACAAGTTTTTTTAAAAATTTTATTGGCATTTGGGCTGCGCACCCATACAGCCATGTACAGGTTACATTGATACTACAGTGTTATGGTACAGCCTATATACATAATCATACAAGATCGGCTGCAATGAGAGTATTATCCTCTAATTAAATCTAGACATTTTATACCAAGTGGTTCGACATGTACAGAGGTAAGATATTACAGTTAGCTTTGACATCTGCGTAGACTACTTTACCGTATCCATGATGATACAAACTGCGGTTGTTTATAATATATATAACTTATAATTAGCTCTAACTCATACATAACCTCAGTGAAGGAACATTGCTGTCCTAGAGAATAGTGTGATCACCCGTGCAACACGCTTGATATTATAACCTTGCTTATGTCTCACAATAAACATTAACATTGTACAGAGACCTATTTATATAATGTTGCAGATACACAAATGTGTCTATTAGATTGTAACTCCAATTCTTTTCATACGTTGATATAAAATCTTGTAGATCGCGTAGTTCTCTGTTGATAGGAGTGTGGCAGCGCATGTGGGTAACGGGATTCTTGCTTTCGTGAGGAATCGTAGAAGGAGGTCTTACTCTGTCTTCTTCCTAATGCAACCGAACAGGAGGTGATTCGTATCCTCTATTTCGCCACATTGGGCGTGTCCATGACGTGAATATGGCGGAGATGTTGTTTGAAGCATCCGTGGTTGAATTTGAGTCTGGCGATGCATGTGATAAACCTGCGGGTGCATTTATATTTCTCGTACCACTGCTTGGTTGGGATCACCGGGTGTATAGCAAAACAAGTTCCCACGCTAGAAGAAGGAAGACTAGGCCCGTGAGATTATAAGAGTGGGCTGCAGATTGGTAGTGGGAGCGGTTTACAAAAGTGAATCAGGTATTTCGTCGTGTTGGCGGAGAAATGCCAGTTTCAGTATTCAGGGAGTCTCAAAAGTGCTTCTATCAGGTCCGCAAAGTTGTAATAAGCACGATGATATGTCCTTCGGATAGTTCCGTAGACATTAAGACTGTTATGATCCAAGTGTTGCTTTGAGTCGGACACTAAGTTGAATGTATGTTCGTACCTGTGAAATTTTCCGTTAAGTGTGATATTGTTTCCACTAGAAACTGATTTTGGTGTTATGAGGTCACGTATTTTAGCGGTCTCTGGTGGTATTTGATGATTTACTGAAAAGAATTTCATTAAATTAAAAGTTATTGTGGACTCAACATTCATATATTATTTCGTAGAAGAACCTTTATACAATTTCATGTTTCGTATTAATTTTACCCGAATATTCTCCTTGTAACAAGGGCAGTAATAATCAACCTCCAACGCAATTATTCTAAAACACCATAAAGATGATAATTTAGTAAGAAGAACCATTTAACAGCGTTGGGTTCCGTGGGCTTGGGTAAGAATCCCAATCGTTTAGCTACGAAGAAATGCAAAACTATACGGAAATTAGAGTTTTTCACTGTCAGACATTATTTGTTCCGACAAAACTACAATTTTAAAACAATATTGGAAATTACCTAAAGTGCTAAAGACAGTAAAAAATGCTACCAGTGTGAATATTTAATGGGTATAACTACCTAAATTATGGTCGATTGTAGGCATAAACTAAAAGAAGAGATGCTGGAGAAATTCATGTTGGATAAACCTACCTGAATGAAACGTTAGATAGTTGCTTTATCTCTCCTGCATCATACATTACAGCAGCCCATTAGCTTGTTGCTCAGACCACATTAGTCTTTCATACGAAGCAGCTACAGATAAACAACCCAATCGTCTTCCATTTGTAGGGCCTAATGTCTCTGCTTTGTCAAGTATATGTCGTCACATCCCCTGTTGATATGCGAAATAGCAGATATAGGTTGAGTTGCCGACGGGGCGATACAGGTTGGTGAGTTACGAGGTATTTTCATTAAGCACGACGCTTGCATCGGTATGTTTCTACTGTAGTGGTTAATAGGAGTCTGTGATGAAGAACTAACGGTAATAATCAAATCACTTCACTACCTGCAGTACTAATTACGGCTATTAGGCAGTTTCCATAATCATTTAGACTATGCCAATGTCAGAGAATGAAAGATCCAACATTTTCGCTTCAAAATGCAGGTTTCGCAGAGAGAATAACATGGAACACAAATGTACAAGATTTTCGCATGGCACAGATAATCTTTAACGACATTAACCGTTTTATAAACATAACACTGCGTAAAAAGGTACAAACTGAATTTAACTTTACGCTTTGTACAGTGTCTCGGAAGAAAATGTCAGTATTCCTGGAAATGAATAGGTGATTGTGTGGCGTTTTTTTGTTATATTATACTAATTAATAATCATTATTTCCCCTCGGATCGGTTCCAGAGGACGACGAGACACCGGCCACCTGTTACACGGGTGTCCAGTGTGAAACCATGAGGGTGGGATGGCATTTGGCCTACCGGTGTTTCCGTGTTTTAGAAACGTATTTATGAGATGCAGAGCATTTAATCTACTGGAGGAATGTTTGTGTTATTATCTGTCTGCGAAATGAGTAACATGTGTTCTGAATGATAAGAATAGTTTTTGTTTGTGAAAGGTATCGTTTATGGGGCAGAGATCGGAGACCCTCCATGTATTCACCTAGATGACGGCGAGAAGCCGCGTAAAAACAGCAATCAAGGCCGATACGTGGGGACCAGGATTCTAGCCTGGTCCCCACGTACCATCCCGATCTAAAGAGGTGGCACCTAACACGCACAGCCACATAGGCGGGTTAGAGATTTGTTCGGACACACGCCATGTAAAGTGACGTGAGACCACTCCCCTATGAAGGACCTCGCAACTTTTTGAGACTTTTTTATTTTTTAGGTCTCATGCTCCCAAGGGCGGTTATACCCCCCCCCCCCTAAAGTCGTCGTTTTTACCCCCCTAAAATGGACTTTCACGTCATTTGTAGATTTTTTTTTTTTAGATCTACCATTTTACAAGAAATTTAAAACATCACGTGAGATTTACCTTGACCCCCTCCCCCTTGGTGACGTTTCGTGAAACTTCGCCGCCCCCCCCTATTTCACCTCACGTAATTAATGGACACCCCCTAATAGATCCTATCAATTATTTTTTAAATATTACTTTACAGCGCACAAGGAACGATTACTGGATGGTATTATTTTTTAAAAGAACACACCCAAAATGAAAATGTAACTTAATGTTAGGGTATTTACTACAGCCTTAAAGAAACGTAACTGTACTGATTTATTGGAAACAACATCAAACTCTTTGCAAAGACTTACAAGTTGAATGGAAGAATTACACACGGTAGAGCATTGCGACATCTCATTTCGCATCAAAGCAGGGAAATTAATGGATGGAACTTTACCGCACATGCTGGACTGTGTAGATGTGCTGTCCCGAAGAGCTGCGCTAGCCCCCATCAGCGTGTCGACTGGCAACGCTTGTACAACGCCACTGCCATTAGGTTAATCAACTGTGATATGTGCTGCCGAACTGCCAGTCCAGATCGGTTCAGTCGGCAGAACTTTACAGAGTCGGTACACTACTCAGAATGCAATGGGACTCGCATCTGAAACAGAACAGAATTGAATCGCCTAATGACTCCCAACGCAATACCATCGCGACTCGGATATGGACTCAGAATGTCCCCGTTCTTTCGCCTTGCTGCGAGCTTGGTCGGACCGAGAGTGATAGGTGAACGGTTAACGTTCTGGCCTCGCATTCGGGAGGACGCGGGTTCGAATCCCCCTCCAGGTATCCGATTTGGGTTTTCCATGGTTTCCCCAAATCACTCCAGTCGAATGCCGGGATGCTTCCTTCAAAAAGGCCATGGCCGAATTCCTTCCCGTTCCTTGTCCCCAGTCCCATCCCGCCTCTAATGACCTTAGCCGTCGACGAGGCGTAAAGCAATAAGTAAATAAAAAAAAGCTTGGTCGAAGGCGGGAGTCTTCCAACACGGACACCTTGGAAGCCCGCTCTTGCTTCGCGATGACCATATGGATAGGAAAACTGTACTGTTTTAGTTTATTTAGCAAGAGCCGTGTTATTTTATGCACTACATAAATCGTTTCTCTCACCCTCAAGCCTCATTTTATTGGTTGCTAGTTCCTGCGTTATTGTTGATTTCAAGAAAAGGCACGCATACGGTATTTATCTTCATTTACTTACATTCTACCACCAATGTTTCAAATCAGATGTCTTTCTTGAGCTTGACAAATCTCCTGCTATCCACTTTCGTCTTTAGGAAGGCTTCTGTAATTTCATGAGTGGCTCTCTGGGTGTTGTTGGCAGGTCTGAAGTAGTTTCGTGAGCATCTATTTCCCTCTCCCTCATCACTATTGTCCACACAGTGGTTGGCCACCCATGTTGGTAGGCAGACAGCCCTTCACTACCTCTTACTATTAACTGTAAACATGGCGTCTGTAATATTCGTATTACAGAACCTGGGTCCAAATACCGTAATTGTGAGCCAAAAATGTTTACATAACGTATATTATATGCATAGTTTCAGAGATAAAACCCCTTCACTGTCTATTTACAGAAAGAATAATTTATGAAATCTGTTCAAATATTCCGCCGTGAACTTTAATGAAGTTTTATGTTTTCATAAAAATATTAGGCGTTTGGGAGCGTCCTTAAGCCACTTAGCTCCATTTTGGCCTCCTGTGTCATTTTGGCCTCCTGTGTCCCCTCCTACTCCCCCCCATAGCCCGACGTGGCTTTTGCCTCTACCCCCTCCCCCCCTCACGAAGCACGTAGCTTTTTTCTTTTTTGATTCCAGAAGACATTTTGAACTGTTTTCTCTTGTCAGACGTTTGTAAATTGCATACGGAGATAATTAAATAAAGGAAATAAATATTCACATGCTGTTGTATGTTCTGCACCTCATTTAACTGGGAAAAATTATATGAATGGAAAGCTACGTGGTCTGGCTAGGAACCCCCCCTCCCCCCCCCCACGTAGCCCAGCGTAGCCTTCTAGCCAATCCCTCTCCCCCCCTAGACCAAGCCACGTAGTTTTTGGACGCACCCTTTATAGCTAGAGCAGGCTTTCACGATTCCTGATTAGTCAACAACGTATTACTGGTACACATTACTACGTTGTTCTGTAAAAGAATGGCCACAGCTGATGAAAAGATTAAAATATTCTGATAAATAATTTCCGAATGGTTGTCATTTATACATTTATACGAAAGACGTATAAACAATATATATAAAGTTATGAGATGGTTAGCCGAGTGTACAATTGGAGTTGGAGCACAATCCCTAATACCAGACACTGTTGATGGGGATTCGTGCGTCGGATAGGGACGGTAAACCTAGCGGCCCTTAAGTGTCATTAATGGGCCGGCGCCTGGTTTAAACCTCTCCCTTCTCATTCAAAAACAACACACTACAGTGAACATACAGACATCATTCGTCCATACAAAACAGTAGACTATAGTGCGTTCAGTTAACAAAGGCGGCTCAAGGTCACCCTGCTCTATCCCCACTCCTCTGTCCTTACCCCTATATACGAAAGGGAAACTTTTCACTCGCCTGCTTCGAAACCGCGATCTTTTCGGGGGGGGGGGGGAGTAGGTAACGGGAGGGGGCGATGAGGTGAGGAGCGGGACGAGGGGAACATGACCTTGAAACGCCAGTTGAGGGTGAACATAGTACTATGTTCAGATAGGATAGGCGGGTCAAGGCCACTCTGCTCTATCCCCATTCCGCTGCCCCAGCCCCTACAGGCGTAGGGGCAACAGCTGCTGCGCATGCCCAAACATTTTCATAAAGTATGAGGTACGATATGTTACGTCTAATTTGATGATTTCTTCAGTAAAATCGGAGCATTTTAACTATCTGTCGTGACGGAAATGAGTGAATCGTATGTCATAGGAATTGCGTGTTTGCCAACTAAAATTTCATATGTTAATAAAGTTAAAAATTATTTACATATCAATGAATAAAACGTACTGCTTCCAGTTATTATTAGTTTTAAAAGTCACGCAAGACATTTCGAGGATTAAATCCAGTTTTTAGATGTGCTTCCCAGTGGCATTTAATTCTCTAAACATGTTATTTAAATACTCGCTGCACTGTTCGTAACGATACGCCACACGCCTCTGGCGTCATTTTTTAGAGGTTTCCTGAAAAGAATATTAGCTTTCTATTCAGAGTTTTCTAGCGTCTTAAAAAATTATACACATCAAAAATAATTGTTTTTGAATGTCGCCTAATGTAACACCTATCTGACGCCATTTAAATTACAGCGTTTTATAATGGTGTATCGGAATAAACAAGACAATACTGCCACAAACGACAATGACTGTAGGCAGCGGTCTGCTCGGAGGGGAAGGCATCTGGAGGGGGTGGTGAGGTGAGGCGCGGGACCTTGACGCACCAGATGAGAGCGAACATAGTTTAGCTAGGGCGGCGCCGCACTCTCGCTCACTCTCGCTACTACAAGTTGGTCTTTGGGAAAAGGATCGAACGAATTAACGAGCTTAGGAGTGAGGGATCTGGAAACTAGCTGGCGTAGTTCGTCTGTGGGAGCGCTCTTCCGAACTAGTTCGTTCGCGAACTACACAAGACTACGTCTTTCCCCTTCGTATGTAAGGGTGAGTGCAGCGGAGTGGGGGCAGAGTAATCTTGAGCTATCAGTAATAACAGTTCCGCATGGTCGTAATGACATAGTTACAGAGTTTCTTCCTCTGGCGTAGCCATCTCAACCAACCCGATAATTGGAACGTACAGTTTAACGCGGAATCCGAACCACGGAGTGTGTTAGTGTATTTCACATGAAAAAAAGAAAATCAGATAATAAGATGCCGTTAGAACGTTATATGCAATTCCGCTGAACATTTTTAAGGCGAGAAGTATCTTAACCTTATCGCAATAAATGATCAAACGGATACGATAGAACAATTCAAATTATAAACACTATTTTCCTAATTTCTCAGCTTTCCAGTTTTGCACCAAATAGAAACACCTTGTTTTACTCCTGGTCTGAACAATGTTCAGAATCTCATGAAAATTCATATAGTAGTTTCGTGTGAATAGCGTTAATCCAAACAGAAACACATACAAAAATTTCAGAAATAGTTGATTACTTCTCTGTAGCTTGCTACGAGTGCCCAGATTATTTACTCAAAATATTTTCAGCGCACCGACATTTTCTTGTTTGCAGCCTTATTACATGTAAATAAACTGTGGTTGGAGTGGTCTGGTCGTTCAGTTATTAAGGTCTCTGACTGGAAATCAAGAGGTCTCCGAGTCGAATCCCCTGTGGTGGAGATTTGCAAAGGCCCTCAACCCAACCCTCACATCTCGCAGAAATTGCTGCATAATGTGAAATACGCCAGAACGCTTCCATTGTTCGGATTCTTCGTTAAACTGTAGGTCCACAATACCTGGTAGGATTGCCGGGTTCGGGTAGGCAAGGAGGAAAGGAAATAGCCATCCTGCTTTCGCAATGGTTCTTTCATTAGGCGATGACTGATATCATCTCCACTCGCCTCGCCGCTGTGGTCCATACATCTTTCGCGTGGCTTCTGTTGACGTCGGCACAGGTATGTGGCGGACCGGAAGTGCATTGCTGGCCAAATTGGGTGGGTAGCTTTCTACACGTGCCATATCAGGATTAATTTTTTTTTTTAATTTGATGCGGCTTGTGCTGTATCCGTTTGTGGAAAGCTGAGGCCGACTGACTTTCCAAAAAGACGGTTCTTTTGAAGAGATTACCGCGTATGATAACAAGAGAACAGTCAGCGAAGTGCGTCTGCTGTTCAAAGGTGTTTTTTGATCTATTCTGTGTTCGTCCAATCAGCGTGGAGCGGTTTTGCTGTGATGCCGTGGTTTCGTGGGGATGACTACCGGAGGTAGTACTGTGAGACAGGGAATAGTTTTCCAGCGAGTTGCGCGGGTTGAAGAGAGGAGACGGTTTATGAATGCAAAGAGAAACGTCGTTGGCAGATAATTTCTGCCCGCCAGCTAGACTGACCTTGGAGTTGGCTGTGTATATCAGCTATGATTTGGCCTACCCTTTTTACCGCGAATCCTTGGAGTAATTCGCCACCGTAGAGCAATTCTTTTCGCTGACAAGCAAATTTAGGTTATTGTGTGTCATCAACTGATAGAAAGACATTTGAAGCATATCAAAGATTCGAGAAGCGACCCTGAGACTCATCTTCCAGCCTGAGGTAACCAGTCCTTTGGGGTAATGAATATACATTATATAGATGACACTGTGCTCTGTCATGCAGGCAGATGTAATCGTCATGTTAACCGTTGACTTCTTTTGTGGAGAGAGTGACATAATTTTTTACCAATTTTTGTTACATTTATAAAAGTAGAAGAATTTGGTAAGTTTTGAGAATTTTTTTAAAGCCTTTTTGCACATATTTTCTACATCGTCTTAATGAAATTCATTGAAAGTGGCACTTGATACATGTTAAATTCTACCCACCACAATATATGTCAGTTAGTGTCAGTTGTAGGAAGATGTCCGCCTTCATGTTGGTGGTTGACGATGTTTAAGTTGTGCACAATATGATACTGTCTTAAGACTTGTATGTAAGTGATGAAACAAGATTCCACTACAAGAACTCAGGAAAAATAATTTGATGAAGGACATTTATTTCGTAATGCATGTTGGTTGAAATGAAACAAAACGAACCAAATAACATCTGTTTCTATTTATACTTTTCACATAAAAGTAGTACCACAAACATTATATCCAGGATCATATTTCTTAATTACTATATTGTTAACATCATCCAAAACCAGTAAATTTTTATATTCAGTGAGTTCATGTCTTAATAGCATATGGTCCAACCATGAACTGCAGGTGTATATTACTTGAGTCACATAAACATACGTACATCAACCAGTTTTTGAACTGTAGCTATATGAGAGTCACGTAGCAATTCACTAGCTAACATGTTCACAAACTCATTGAAGTATCTTGCAACTTGGTGGCACCACGTCTTCTTGATGGTCAATGCGCCGATCATGCAGACTGCGCGGCGATGAGGTTCGACCATGACGGTTCTCCAAAGAAGATGCAGCTGGAAGGATAAGTACTGAGGTAAAAACATACAGTTATTACCCCAGCCACCGTGCAGCAGAAGACGGCGCGCTCGCCTAGCGGGATGTCGATCTTGCTACTGGCGGTGTTCAATCTGACATTACATTTTGATTCCATACCTGAATCCGCACGTTCCATTCTCCATACGTCAGTGTAACTTCTTGTTGTGCGCCACTTTTTAGAGCACTACAACCGGTTGGAAATCTTGCTTAGACGATAAACCTCTCGCCATCGTTCTGAATCACAGCGTTCAGCTGATACACCGACGAGAACAAGAACACCTGACGGGCTATGTTTGAATATTAACTCTAGCAGGGAGTGTGATGTAGCAAACCGGTTGAATCCTAGTTGCACGAGTGGTGGGGATAAGTCGCTTGAGTCATGTCTGTGGAAGACCACCTGTCCCACAATTCATCAATCTGACATCGGATGTAAGTCTAAATGTGTGTGAAGCGAACCTGACAACACTGGGTCTACAGTTTTACGCTGTATATGAAGAATGTTGTGTCAAACGCAACGGACACATGACGTATTTCTTTGGGGAAATTGACGTAATTTTTATAAGTTTCATCACTGGTGCTTGATGATAGATAATACATGCATTTTGTGGGAAATTCAGGTGTTTTTCATGTTTGGCATCATTTTTGGGAGTTGATGTAATTTTTATTTTTTCTGGATTTAAGCAATTTTTTGAATTTCTTAAAATCAGACTATTCTGACACCTATTCACAATATCAGAGCTTGCGTCAGCTAAGATTCAGTGAGTGTAAAAAGTGCAATAGAAATTTTCACGCTCATGGGCTGACAGTACGATGGTTGTACCATTATCTGAAGACTACATACCCCCTAACTAGGCTACATAACATGTAACATTCTATTCTGACACGAGAACACCTGTGCACTTAAGGGGAATGACTGATACTTCAAATATCAGCATACTAAATAAAGATACTCAATGTGTCAACGAAAAGATACTGAAATGTCTTGGTTCTTTATAAAAGTTTTACTACTTTAAATTACCAGAGACATTTATATTTGTCTCTGCATGAGATTCAAGTTTTCTTTACCTAAATTAATCGTTTTCCACATGAAAAGAGAATTTTTGTTTATATTAAATGAATTACGAAATTTCAGTAACCGTACGGAAAGGTCTATATGTGTATATGAATTTACATCGGCATCCGACCATTTGTTCTAAGTGTTTCAATCTTTTTGTCGTCAAGTGTACTTTGTTTAAATAAACGCTTGTTTAGATGGTTTCATGGATCATATTGTAATGCCACTAACTTCCAGTTCCCATTCATTACATTCTTTGTGAATAATAAAGTTTGCTTTTAATAAAGAAGCATTGTGGTTAGTTGTAAATACATTAGTGGGAATTAAAAATGGGAAGCCCAGACAGGAATGGTGGAATTTTAGGAAACTTTGGAGATATATTCAGGATCATACCCAGAAGAAATGATAACAAAATTCAAGTGGATCAGGCTAAGTACCTTTCGATACAGTGGTAAGTAAAAAGTTGGCCCACCTTTAGCACCTACAAATTCGTGGATTCTTGCCGGCATTGAATCAATAAGTATTTGGATGACTTCTTGGGGTATGTCTTTCAACGCCTGCATGTCCTGTGCAGCCAGTTGTTGAACAGTTTGTGCTGGGTGACCATGTGATCTAATGTGTCTACTCCTGGCATCCAAGACATGCTCTATAGGGGACAAATATGCGGATCTTGCGCTCCAAATTGTGATCGTAACCCCTTGCAAGGATTGTGTTGTGATGGCCACAGTATGAGGACGGGCAATATCCTGTTGGAAGATGCGATTTGGTTGGTGGACAAGAAGCGTATCACAATAGGGTGCAGCACTCCGTCCACATAGTGGTCGGCTGTCATTATGCCACCAACAAAACCAACTCAGTCCTGCTGTCGAAACTGACATGACACCATTAGACTGTGTGACGTTCTGAAATTACAGTAGGATAAGCCGTTTCTCCACTACGCCTGCGTATATGTTGTCGATTAACAATTTGTCACAGACAGAATCGAGACTTGTCTCTAAACACAAATGTATGCTATTCACGTGTCCATTTCTGTTTTGCATTACAGCAGGTTAGATGATGCTGGCAATGAAATTAGGTTAATGTAACACATTGCATTGGCGTCAGAGGTGTAACCCAGCTTTTAATTGGTTTACAATCGTCCGGGAGCTGACTCTTTCTGAAAACACTGCTTGGCTCTGGCCTGCAGTCATCCGTCTACCAGCAACAGCCACCCACACAATTTGGCTGTCTTCACGTGATGTTGCCCTTCTGTATGGATCCGTGCCTGCTATAGGAGTATTAGAGATTTCTTTCATCCACTGTGTAACAAGTCTGTATACTGACACTGCACTACGGCTAATCCTCCCGGATATTTTACGATAAATATTCCCAATACTCCAATTCTCCGACTTCCCTCACAGTTAGACATTTGGATGTAGAGGGTCGTAACTCTTCGCCTTGGCATACTTGGTCAACAAGAATATGTGGACAAAAAAGTGTCATGTTACACCACACTGGTCACCACTTATACGCTAAAAAAAACATAGCAATTTTGTATAATAAATAGCTCCGGATTCTTATACAATTACATGTAAAACTTTCAATTTTTAATTATTTGATACTCTTTATACAGATATAGTTAGCGTCAAATTTCATTATTTATCACAACTCAGTCTGGATGCTGCACTTTTAATTTCCGCCAGTGTATATAGGAATATTTCCCGAATGTGTGGTGTTTCGATATATCTGTTGCATGAAAATGCTGCGAATGAACTGAATAGCTGTGGCAGATGTGTTAGTAGTGTTACAATACCTGGCATACTAATTAAAAAACTGTAATTGGGAATATTATGATAACCATTATTTTACAGTAATATTTGTACTGTTTAAAATGTTTTATTTTGTCAATGTGACATTCAATGTTCTTAAATATTTTTGTAATTCAATAAAAATTGTTTCCATGTGATGATATCTCATTTTGAATAAGTTTTAGCTGTTTTGTGCAATTGATTTTTTTTACGTAATTGTTAGCGCTACCGAATTGTACTGTTCTCCAGAAATTTCTGTACTGTGTATGTAAGTTCCACATATCCGCAACTGGGCAAGATTGCTCGGAATAAGTCTGATAAATATTTTTATTCGTGTTTTTCTACAAAACATAAGGCAAGTTAAAAATTAATTGACGGTTTTGTTATTTAAGAAGTAATCTGTCGTATTTGTGAGAAGTTTTTCGTATTCTCGTGTAGAGTTAAACTCACTTGCCGACCCGACAGGTCTGCAAATCTTTATCACACATTAGTAAAAAGCATAAACATTCCGACATTTTCAGAATATGCCTGAAAATCTACAATTTTTTGTTTTCTGAATGTTTCTTAGTTTTTCGAAAAGATATGCAGGTTTGCAGCGAAATATTTCGACTTTTTTGACCAAGTTTTTTTAACTGCATACACTTTCCTTTTTTTTTTAATGTTCTTACCCTCTCTTCTACTGGCTTCTCCTTCGATCGTGGACACGGCGACAATGAATTAGGTCAGCTAGTGGCGAGGACGTCTAATACGGACTGACAGCCATTTACACAACAATTTACTCCTCTGAATCGTCCTTTCTAAGAAAGAACTTAACATAGCTTGTAACAATACTTTGCTTTCACTTGTAAGTTTACAAGGGTACGCTCCAGTCATAAATGTTATAATAATAATTACTGAGCTGCTAATTTAGTAAGTGTAGAATGTTTTTTTTCCGGATTTTTTTTTTCAGATTACGTTATTTCTGTGACAGTTGATGTATGGGTATGATGGGTATGAACGAGACTCTATGTGTTGTGAGACAGATTAATGCAGTAGATGTCAAGTTATAGCAATCAATAATTTTACTTATCGTTAGAGGGGAATAAATAGTTTGACCTCAAGAATAATTGTCCTGATTCACAGGTGTGAAATTCATACAATACAATAGGTGTGAAGTGTGCTCTCTTACACGTTGATAAAATCTGTTTGAAATTTTTGGTGGATTTCTGCCAACGTCGAACGCCTGCTTGCTCGCAGGCTAAGTGACGGGTAGGAAAATTCATTGAAAGGCTTATCAATAAAATTGGCCAACCTGTTGTCAAGACCACGATAATTTTCATTAATACTACTATATCTTACACGCGTCTAAAGTGTATTCTCAGACTAAGATATAAACCCTTCCGGAGTATAGTAAAATGTTTTGAATATCTGGAGTTAATTTGGTATAAATAATTCCTTGTGCCGTAATCTTTAGTTTTTTTCCCCATTTCGGGTTTTACGGCTCGTCTACGGCCTGGCAGTTAGAGCCGAAAGAGAATCACGAAAGAGAAACGTGTTTTTTTTGGGGGGGGGGGTTGGGTTTGGCTTGAGGTAACAGTAGGCAAGTTGCCTCTGGTCAAGCCTTGCACCACGATGACAGCGTCTACAGCTTCTACAACTGATACCTCAACAAGCTGGATTCAGAACAGCTCAGATCAAGTCCTACACAATATATTGAAGATGGCTTCGAAAAGGGTTTAGTTACTGGAGTAGTCTTAATACTAATAATTTACTACAAAAATAAATACCCCCGACAGCGATACGGATCTCAAACAACACAAAAAAATAGTTCAAATCTGGACGCACGAGTGTTTTGTACACTATCTCCTTTGTATACACCATAAAATTCTTTAAAATGAATCGCAGCATGGAATTAGCTCTTCCTATGATCGAAGTTATGTGCAGGTTCCTTTTTTTCTTATGGTCTTACAATTCGTGGACGTCGAGGTGATTACAGGCGGGAAAGGAGTGGGGACAAGGATTGGGAAGGACTTCAGCCATGGCCTTTTAAAGGAAGCACTCCGGAATTTGCCTGGAGTGATTTGGGGAAACCATAGAAAACCCAAATCTGGATGCCGGACGTGGATTCGATACCACGTCCCCCCGAATGCGAGGCCAGAACGTTAACCACTCACTCACCATTCTCGTTGTGCGGGTATTATTTAATGTTGTTTTGTACTGTTACGCCCAAATACTTCAGGGACTCAACCATGTCAATAGATGAATTGTGGCCTGGAGAAAGTCTTCAGTGGCATAGTACCAATAATAATAATAATAATAATGTTTACTCATGGTTATAAAGACGTATAAAAAGAACACACACAAATTAAACGCACTTGTAATATGTAGTAGAGTTGGGAAGTTGCGTGATCACAGAAACAAACAAGACTGAACCTGATATTATGGTAGACCAGGAGTACGGTTTCCCCACGCTCCTATTGTCGACAAGTTTAGAATTTCTTTTTGCAATTTCAAAGCCTCTGACCATACTGCTTAATAAATATGCATGCTAAAAATATTTTCTGCATCCAGAATATTTCTTTTCCATCATAGGTAACATTTATACGTTTATAGGTTTTGTACCTATAGTTGGCACCCTTTCCCTAACCCTAAAATAGCATCAGGCTCAGAAAAGAAGAAGAGCTGACGAATGGACATCCATAGGAAAGTCCAAATAGGGACCTGTCCAAAGTGGAAACAATTCCAGACTCGGAGAGTGCCAGTCCAGGTCCCAGGTCAAACAAGTCATGAGCCCCTGGAGAGTACTGTATACTCAGAGAGTGCTACTCAAGGTCCCAGGTCAAACAAGTCATGAGCCCCTGGAGAGTACTGTATACTCAAAAGTACCAATCCAGGTACCAGGTCAAACAAGTCATGAGCCCCTGGAGAGTACTGTATACTCAAAGAGTGCCAATCCAGGTCCCAGGTCAAACACGTCATGAGCTCCTGGAGAGTACTGTATACTCATAGAGTGCCAATCCAGGTGCCAAGTCAAACAAGTCATGAGCCCCTGGAGAGAACTGTATACTCAGAGAGTGCCAATCAAGGTCCCAGGTCAAACAAGTCATGAGCCGCTGGAGAGTACTGTATACTCATAGAGTGCCAATCCAGGTGCCAAGTCAAACAAGTCATGAGCCCCTGGAGAGTACTGTATACTCAGAGAAGCAACGTTACGCTAATAAAGCCATAAATAGAAATAAAAAAGCATCATATTTTCGTATGCAGTATCTATCGGCTTTGTATGAAATACTTATCAACTTATGGATTTAACTATTTGCCTGGGGCATAATACACGTAACTACAGGCTTATAAACATGAGAGAACATCTTATGTATCGGAGACCAACACCCCCATCATCTCCAGGTGAGAACACATTGTTCTTATACAGCAGAGGGTACAGCACATGCACTCTCCCAATGTCTCCTCCTTAGAGCCACGATATGAGCTCTCCGTGTGAGCTAGGAGTCAAGGGCAACCACGTGGTACTTCACCATCCTTTTCCATGGAACGACTTCTTCATGTAGTTTTAGCTTCGGATCCAGTTGTTTCTTGATTCAAGGGCCGTACTTTTTGGTAAGCATGATGGCCTGGGTCGTTCCTGGATTTATTTCGATCCACCGTCTCCTTGCCTATGCCTCATTCTGTTGTAAAATCTCTTGCAACTGCCTTGTAGCTCTGCTTCTGTTGGAGGTAATGAAAGCATTATCGTCGACGTGTTTCAACTCTGACAGCCGTTGGTACGTCAGCCGTGTACAAGGAGTAGAGTATGGGGCCACGTACGGAACCCTACGGGACACCAGCGAGGATGCGTCGTTACCTAGAGAATTATATATCAACTCCATATTAAAAGCTTCGTCCACCTAGGCATGACAGGATCAGTTTCACTAGTGGGCCCGGGAGGCCTTGCTGGTGAAGATTTAACAGCAGTCTCAAGTGCCACTCTGAATCAAATTAACCAGCTATATCCACTGACACCATGACGGTTCGTTCAGACTATGACTAAAGCTCAATTATTAGTGAGGAATGGCTTTACGACTCGTTGACGTCGAGGTCATTAGAGGCGGGATGGGACTGGGAACAATCCACGGGAAGGAATTTGGCCATGACCTTTTGAACGAAGAATCCCGGTATTCACCTGGAGTGATTTGGGGAAACCATGGAAAACCCAAATCTATATGTCCGGACGGGGATTCGAACCGGTCTCCTCCCGAATGCGAGGCCAGAGCGTTAACCGCTCACCCATCATGCTCGGTGAATATGAATCCGACACCCCTGTCAATTCAAGGAACACACAAAAATTAAGTTACCTATATTCCACACAGTTATTATCCATAATTGAAATAATATTCTCATTTAAACTATGGACACATACGCTTATTTATTTCAACATGTTCACATCTACATAAACACGTTCAGTAGAAAGTAAAGCAAACTTACATTAACTGATAGTTAAGTACTTTCCGTCGATGCAATTTTGGTAACAAGATGCGGGGTTCCGGCTATGGTAAGCACACGCTCTAAAAAAAACTGTTCACCATCAACAAAAGAGACAATCACCGAACATGTTGACCTGTTCAGATTGAGGAGTAAACTTGACAGTGTTGCTGGTTTTTTGCACTATTTTCTCGAACATCATATTTACTTAAATTCTAACTTGATACAATTTCATGTCGACTATAGGTGCGCTTACCTTACTGTGTCAAAATGTATTTTCCGGGATTTGAGAGACAGGAGGCGTTCATCGCAGTCTAGTTCGAGGTCTGCAAAGAACAGTAAATCATCTATTAGGAACTGTCCATAATACTAACCATAGCACTAAATCTGATGAAATATCTAAAGAGAGTGCAGCATTAAGGAGCCTAACCACCTGAAGAAAAATAAAAGTATTGGGTGACTGTATGCCTGAATTACTATTGTGTCAGGACAACCGACAGTGGATTCTGAATGCCTGTAAAAATATTATCTTTCCTCATGAGTCGACATAGAGCGGTCTGATGGATCAGCGGTTAAGATGTCTGACTGGAGTTCGGAATGTCCCAGGTTCGAATCGCTGTCTTGGTGAGGGTTTTCAAAGCCCTAAGCCCGATCCTCACCTCTGGTACAGCGTGCCATGTATGTGAAGTACTCCAGAACGCTTCCGCAGTTCGGATACCACGTTAAACTGTAGATTCGCTTTACCCCATAGGACAATATCGTTGGTTTAGGTCAGGTTAGGTTAAGGAAAAAACTGACCTTCCTATCTCTGATATCAGGCTTAGGGTTGAGGACCAAGCAGCTAAGTCAAGACAGAAACAATGAATTTCGTAATGCTTTAATGAATTGGTAATAAAATTTCAAGCTTTCTCCAAAGAAAATAAGCTTATAAAATGTGTCCATCAGCTGAGAGAAGTATAAAAATTATGAGATTTGAACGCTGGAGTTTCTTTCCGGTAGAATAACGACTTATATCAAGCTCACTTATCCGCTATCCAAAGAGGGCACTACGAAATAAATAAAACAAGTTACCCATTATAATCCTGTGAAAACAGGCAGGTACTGTTTTCGTCTCATTTATGTTTAAATCAAACATGTATATAATATATACAAAATTAGGGTTTTTGTATGTACATACCTTGTAAAAATATTATTTCTTTTCTTATGGGTTAAGCTTGTATATCGTTTATGAAACAAAATTTGTGTCTGCCAGGAGTCAGATATTCAAAGATACATATTTTCAGCAACAGGTCTTAAAAGTCTGGCACGGGATGCGTCTAAATTCACGAAAAATTAAAAGAATTTTTAGTTGACAGTTCCTTCTACTCCAGAGAAGAATTTCTTTCAAAGGTATATTCATTACAGCTACTAGTACCTTGTGCAAATGCATTTTCTATAATTAATGTACAGATTATCACAGCATCTTTTGAAATATACACTTGTTTTGCTTTGTAATGATTTTGTTCCAAATTGACTCCTTTTTCCCACATCCCACAGAGTCCGTCTATAGAGAGATAGAGGAAAAATATATTGTGTGTTGCATTATGCCTCAAGGATAGGAGACTTTTGTTCAGTTTTTGTACTAACAGTAAATAAGTTCTCAGTTATAATAATAGCTGTAAATTGCGCCAAAATGTTAGTCACGAGAAAGGAATTTAAGGATAATCAATTCACAAATTGTGTCATATTTCCAAACCACCACCAGCACCTTGTTTTACACAGGTGCCCAGTGTGAATCATGAGCGGATGGGAAGGTCCTGCGTCATGCCCGAATTTAAGCTGGGTTTGTTAGACCTCATGTACCATATCTCTAGGAAGAAAGTTTGTGTTGCCATCTGCCTACGAAACGTGTAACTTTTCGTGATTGAGAACCGTCCCAGCGTTCATCTAGAAGGTTGCGGGAAACGACCTAAAACCCGCAATCAGGATGGCCAGTGCGCGAGGACCATGACTCAAACCTTGTTCCGTTGTTTTTCCTCGATCCAGTGCGCGGCGCCTTAACGCCCTGAGCAGCGAGGTCACGAGGTCACGAGAGTGTGGTGAGCTGACCCCCCCCCACCTATCGATCCAGTCATTCTCATCAGCGATCATCTCTGCCCTCACAGTAATAATCTTCTGTCAGCCAGTTTCTATTTACTTCTTTTGTACTACATTATCCGATATACTAGATATGTAATCTTCATCATTTTTTTATTTTTTTGGTAAAGATTAACAGTCAAGCGTACCATTAACAATCTTCGGTTTCTAAACTATCAAATCTATTGGCTGTATAAACACGTTTCTTCTAGAAGAATACTGATAGTACAAACTAATTACATATATATACAGTGTTACGTCTAGTCGACTTCTAGATCATTAGGGGTGGGAAAGGACTCGGGTCAAGTAACGGATAGAAATTCGCCTTAAGTGATTTCGGGAAACCATTGAAAACCGAAATCTGGATGGCCGGACGGGGATTCGAACCTGCGTCCTCCCGAATGCAAGACCAGAATGCCACCGCTCATCCACCACGCTTGGTAAATCCTAACTGAACAATCACCTTCGTCTCAACTTGCAGCTTATTTAGATGTTATATGCTGTTACGTTGCAATATGTTTTCGCATGGACGTCGATCGTTTTTATCAATTACCAAAAAATTCTTTTGTTTCTTTTCAACTCTTTTGCAGACGCTTCAGACATCATTTTTTTCATTTTCCGTCGCTGATTCCCTTCAATGTATGCCTATGCTGACTCAGACAGTCAGCCGAGGAAGTGCCTCAATACTATCTGGCGATGCTGCAATACCACAGCTTACGCTACGCAATAAACTGAAAGGCGCCACTGCCGTTTTTGTGATGGAGTATTATATTCAGACATCAGAGTATGAGAGCGGTTTGAAATATTCTCAGTTGAATTGTTCAATATAGTAACGATAAATAAATTTATAGAATGTATTATGAAACTTCTATTTGTAAATAGTGATGATCACTGAAAACTTTTGGGAAAACGCTGAGAACTTGTGAAACCTTGGAATAATTATACTTTAGAGTTCAAATTCATGTATGAAGGAGCAGAAAACTCAAATTTTGGCCCCGGCTCGGAAAAATTAGTAGATCCACCTCTGCTCAGCTGCGAATACCGTAACAATATATGTAAACTATCGAAAGTCCTGGGCACGGATAAAGGGTCGACAGAACTTGCTCGAACGCTAAACTATGTGGTAAACAATAGAAACCACTTAAAAATAATCAAAACTTATTCAAAATCAATTAGTAAGACACGAAAACATATTCATATGAAGTTATAAAATATTTTTTATGTTTCTATCACAGCACTGACACAAAATAAACGCTGCAAATTGTCGCAATTACACTTTAAATATGTGGCTGGCTTCAAATTTCGAATTACAGTTCTATAATTGGTGTGCAAGGCACTGTAATGTACTTAGCATTTTTATATAATTTATTTACAGTAATTTCTCACACAAATCAAAATACCGCATATTCCTGAAATAATTCCATATATTCCCAACAAATTATTTCATTTATTAATCAGGTTATGGGACAATTTTCTGCAGTTGCTGAGCAATAAATTTTGTAAATAAAATGCCGTCCATAAACAACTGTTGTGGTCAATATTTTTTATTCTCCAGATGCGTTTCGCTCTTATTAGTGGGGCATCATCAGTGATTTTACATTTGTATCATTATATTTTATACAAATCATTATATGTATTTTCACTGTACTTACAGAAATTATAATAATATTCACAAGGCGGTTTGAAACAGCACTTAATGCACTTTTAGCACTTTTTCAGACCTGTGTTTTAATGTAGCAGTCGAACATTGTACTAAATGTTATTTACAAATAGCAACAAGTAAAGGCTCGTAAATAACTTTTGACGTACTGTTCGACTGCAACATTAAAACACAGGTCTGTTCTGTAAGAATGCAATACGTGATTACAACGATATTAGTATATAGAATATATTTGTATTTTATGTAATAATTGCAATGACACACATGTAAAATCATATTTTTACAGCCACTGACAAAGCCCCACACCATAATGCCGAAACGTGTCTGGGGAACTAAAAAATTCACCAAAGCACTTGTTTGTAGAAGGAATTTTATTTATATAATTTATTTCGTTTCTTTTTTATACATATACTTAGTTACTCGTAGGAATGGTATTAATACGAAACTGTTAACAGTTTCTTCATAAACTTTTCCGGTCAGTCTGGTGCTGTAGTGTATCGATATAATCAATGGTAATAACGGCAGTGGCACATTTTGCAAACCCTTCGGTTTATTGATCTCCTGCATGAATTGTGTACGACATTTTATTTCTGTTGCAGGTTTGTTGTCTAAAGTGTCATACTTGTCTTGTTCTTTATTATTTCTCAATTGACCAATCACTTAAACTGCGCGGACTGAAATTGTTATACCCTCTTATCTGTGAAGCTTGTAAAGTTTGTAATTTTATGATTTAGTTGCAAAGCAAAGTTTTTGTCATGGGACAGGTCATTAGCCCAGCATTTTTCTAGAACGTAATCATCCAGCGTGGTAGCTGAGCAGTAACGAACACTCTGGCCTCGCATTCGGGAGAACGCTGGTTCTGATTCCCGTCCGGCCGTCCAGATTTTGGTTCTCCATGGTTTCCCTAAACCAGGTGAACGCTGAGGTAGTTTCTTCAGAAGGCTATGGCCGAATTACTCTCCATTCCTTGCCCCCAGTTCTTTTTTCTCCTCTAATTACCTCGACGTCGACGAGGCGCAAAGCCATTAAAAAAGCGATATCAGGGACGCCGGTTCGAATCCGGCCTCGGCAATTAGTGGTTATAATTAAGTGTTGTCAGTACTTAGTCGAAGCAATAAACTTTAGAAATTTAATCACATATTCTTTCACGGTATCAAAATACTGCAACTTATTGTATAGGCTAGTATCCAAATGCCTTCTATTATTAAAAAAAAAAAAATAAATAAATAAATAAGGTCACCAGACATATGAAACCGAATGTTGAATTCTACAGTTTTTGCTGCCATCGAGTCTTATGGGTGAGCTTTCAAATCCCGAGCGAGCTGGTGGCGTCTGACTGAAGATTGAAAGGTACCCGGTTCGAATCCTGGTCTCGGAGGGGATTTTCAGAGGCCCTTAACCCGACCTTCACCTCTGATACAGCTTTTTGTGTAATGTGAAGTACGCCAGAACGCTTTCGTGGTTGGATTACCACGTAAAACTGTAGGTACCCTATACCAGGTAGGATTACCGGGTTAGATTAGTTAGCCACGGCAGAGGCTCATAAGCAACATATCGAAGCTCTGAAATACTCTTCTGGATCTCCGGCAAACAGTGCCATACGCATTGTTATTATTATTCAAATTCCGATTCGGCCATCCAAATTTCAGTTTTACAAGGCTTCCCGAAATCAAACCATGCTAATGGCGGGATGTTACCCTAAAAATTTTATGTCTAGGCTGTCTTCCAGGTGTAGGAGGTTTCAGTGGCAGGTGTTACCTCTCCATCGCAAATTGTAGAATAAATATTGG
The DNA here is from genome assembly GCA_031002005.1 of Vandiemenella viatica. NCBI lineage: Eukaryota > Metazoa > Arthropoda > Insecta > Orthoptera > Morabidae > Vandiemenella > Vandiemenella viatica. Next base: position 244,163,083 of record CM061921.1, read on the forward strand.
AAACTAGCTTAGTGCGTCCGTTGATAAAAAACAACATTTCGGTGGTCAAAGACTCTGTCACCATTTTCAAGTGACTGCTGCCAGTCACGTGACAATAGCGTAAAGTGACTGCTGCTAGTCACTTGACAGATACTTTCATTGCCAAAACCTCATGCTTTATCAACGGAATGACTTGCCTAGTTTTCCGATAAAATTTTATTCAGGTACAACGCCTAAACGCCAAGAAAATCTTATACTGATTGGATTGTTTCCCTCTGCTATCCCTAGTGTGAATAGTGGTATTAAACGCTATTTTATGTGTAGATTTCTATCAGACTTTGCGTGAGGCTGAATGAGAGAGATGAAATAAAGGATATAGTGAACGCAGTGCGGGAATGCCTCTCTACTCAGGCCTACTCATTAGAAAGACAACTTTATGGTCGCACGTTTGACGTACCCATCCCATCGACGAATCACTACTAACAGCATCATGTTATACGCACTGCGGAGTAGTTTGGGATTCACAGCAGTATTTTTCTACACAATCTGGAGCACAGACGTTGCCAGTGTCGCAATTACGTCCTGACACATACGCTAGCTAGCTGCTATGGACATTAAAGCTATCTTACCGCAATTATCCTTGCTTTTTAGCGATCATATTAAGAATTGTCATAAGTAAAAGGTACAATCATTCCCTTTTTTCCTTCACATTATTTTAACTAATACAAAAGTGATTTGTGTATTGCAGAAGTAGGCCTATAATGATTGATTATACGGAATTGTGAAATATATTTTCGTAAATATTTTGATAATGTGATAATAATAATTTCGTATGGTCTTTTTAGGGTACCAGCTGCGCAATCGACCTCTGTTGCAGCCGCCTGTCCTAGCCCGCTAATACTACCGGTATAGTGGACCAGAAGTTTAATCCGGAATGTGAACTACGGCATACACCACAGACACAAAACAATCTTGAAGGACGAGCTAAGAGCCTTTGAAAATCCTAGTGTGGTGGATGAGCGGCGATGCTCTGGCCTCGCATTTGGCAGGACACGAGTTCGAATTCTCGTCTGGCCATCCGGATTTGGGTTTTCCATGATTTCCCCGGTTTTAAACTTCCTGCATGTTTGCAGTCATTGCAAGTTAATTTATATATGCTGAATTGTGACATTTGTTGTTTCGCGTGTTGTTTCTGATGTTTTTCTGTAGTGAGTTGTCTGTTCTAAATGCTATCCTGAATCCTTGATTTTTCAGAATGTTTGCTATTTTGTGAGTTTTCTTGTTTGTGTATGTCAATGTGTGCCATTTTTCTGTTTTTGCTTATGTGGGCGTTATGTTATATGCTGTTGCGTTCAGGTGGGTGTTTGTATTTGCTTTTTGTGGAGTTAGTACAGTGTTTTGTATTGTTCTTAGTATTTGCTTTTTGACGATTTTATTTATTTGGTGTATTCTGGTTTCTTTGTATCCATTTCTGGTGGCTATGTGCATGATTGCTCCATTCCAATAATCAGTATTACACGCAACATGATGGTTTAGCAATGGGTTCCCCAATCTCGCCAACATTGGCAAACATTTTCCTAAATCATATAGAAAATCAGAAATTTGAAAACATCAGTACTTAAAACGAAATAAGAAACACAACCATCTACCGCAAAAAGACATTGCCAATAATAATAATACACCAAACACACCGAACTAAGCACAAACACATATTTAAAAGCGCGCCACCCACCGAATAAAAACATAAGACAAACGATAAACAAACCTGCCGTTCAGCGATGTACACTACACACTAAACAAATATAAGCCATCAGAAATCAATATACTATAGTGTAGTGAAAGTGCTACAAATTATTCATAAAGATGCAACAAACACCTGTGATCCAAACTGATGCTGAAATACTGTACAATTACAAGCAAATGTGAGCAATGAAAAATGTAAGTATATACCATAATTTTCATGTGTAAATTGTAACATAGGACAAATTTAATTACATGTATAAACACCCAACAGACAGAACCGCTGAAGATGTTTCGGAGAATAAAATGAAATGCGTTTGGGAAATAAAATAACAATTGCATTGGCGTCACAATTATTCATAAATTTTGATCCTGTCGCAATTGAGGAAATGTCCCACAATATCCAAATGTTATTTAAATAATTTTTTCTTGCTTTGTGGTCTGTTAATATATATATATGAAAAAAGTTTTACAATAAAGAATGAAGTGTTTAACCTTATTAAAAAGATGGCTTAAATATTAGGGTATACTTATTTTCAAATTAAATATAAAACGTTTAGTTGAAAAGACTCAAGAAACAATTAACGGATACTTTTGATTTTAAAGCCATTTATCTGCATTATAAGTTAACTAATATAAAATATTAATTTTGGCTGTATGATAGCTGCACCACCGAGCGGGATTGGTGAGCGGTGACGCTCTGCCCTCGCATTCAGCATAACGCTTATTCGAATCCTCGTCTGGCCGTTCAGATTTCGGTTTTCCACGGTTTCCCGAAATTTCTAATAGCAATTAACGGGATGGTCCCTTCTAAAGGCAAAGGCCGAATTTCTGCCCGTTCCTTGTCCCTAGTCCTTTCTATCCTCTAGTGACCTCGGTGTCGATGAGGCGTAAAGCCACAAGCAAAAAAAATATAAATAAAAAATAAAATCCTTTTCTGGGATATAGATACCGTTTAACATAAAAAATTTTAATACAATTCTTCATCCTGCGCAGACAAATCTCATTGGATAAGTGAAATAAGATTAACGTTAGCATGTAAGGAAGTATAAACACAAACGTAGAATAGAAACGTTTGTGTGACAGACTTCTTGCGGCGAACAGTAAAAAATTTAATTCGATATCTCGAAGATTTACACGATTAGATAACATTCTTTACGCCTTGCCGTCATATACGCAGAAAAAAAGGAAACAGAAATGATTTATTTTCCGGGATGAGCGTGGAGGGGAAGTAACAGGTCTATGTATTATGCTGTATTCCAAACTTTTACTTGTTGCCCAGTTTTTTTACGGTGTCTGAGCGAGTAAGCTCTTCTCTCTTGTGGGACTCACCAGCCCGTCTTTATGACCGGTTGTAACCAGTTCGCGTTGGGATATAGATCGTAAGCAGGTGACGTCACAGGTTCAGTAAGAACGGTGCGAAGCATGGTAATCAAAATCACTGCCAGTTGGAATGATGAATCTGCGTACTAGAATTACCTTCGGATTTTCGGTTTGAGTTACTATAGATAACGTTACGTGTAAAGTTGTCAAATAATAATTCTAATAACTGATAACCGAATGTAGTGATAGCTTGGTACACGAATGACTGGAGTACACTGGAATTGGTTCTTTTAAAGTAAACTGTACGAATAGCACTAAGCGTTTCGAAGGACTTCTTCAAATGAGTAGAAATATGTTGCATCAAACGGAAAATTTCACAGACAGAGGATGGGTTGATTTGATTCCTGAAACACCCATCAGTGTGGCTCACATGGGGATGCTGCAAATTGTGAAATTCAGTTTCAATTCATACTGTGAGTGAAAAAAGCTCATGGCCAGAGGTGTAATGTGCCCAACCAGTAACGTGCGATTCTCCGCCGTCGTTGAGAAAATCTGCATTGAAATATTCCGTTGCGTTCAAATACTTCTTACGTTTGGAATATTTCAAGGGGCGCATGGTGCAGCGAGCTAGTCCATCATAGCCATATCGAATGTATGTGTCACAGTTAAAGCTAAGAAGTATAAAGTTCAATAGGTCACATCTTACACTGGATACGTTCATTGCTCTTGGACTAAGACGTTGCCAACAGATATCAATTTCCAAAATATCTTCAAAATAAAAAGACCTCTGAGTAACAGTCCCAAAATCAATAGTGGAATTTATTTAGATCGAAGTAAAGTGGATAAAACTATCCAACATAGTTGGATCACCCAGACGTGCATGTCAGCGTGTTGGAGGTGCTGTAACAACATACAGTTGGTGTGAAATCCGAGCAATGAAGCATTTAGGTTGGCAGCAAAGATACCACTTTCGAAATGTGGAGATCGAATTATGCTCATCAGCTTGGAGCCAATATATCTTAAGAAATGGAACTACAGGATACTCACCTGGTAGTGAGCATTCCGATAAAGGATGTTAAATTTGGGGCGAGTGAAAATTCCTCCGCAACCTGCATAGCGGTATCCTGTTTACATTTTTTACTCACTATTCCATCTACTCATTATATAAAACGAAGTCCCCATCGGGTATGTCAGCGGTGGGAAACTAATACTTTGACGCTGCCAAAGGGAACAGGCTTGTTGCCGTCGACTGGGTGGAAATCAGAGGAGCGTGCGTATTTTACCGTCGGTAGCACAGCGTAAACGATACCGGCGATCTCGTGCGTTGGTACATACTGTCAGGGAAATGGTACCCCTGTCACCGGGAAGGAAACTGTTCCGATGCTTCATTTATTTCGGTACCGATAGATCCTCGTTGAGTTGAAGACTGGGATCCAAGTTATGTGAAGTAGTGCCCCCTGCCGCCGGTATGCTCTGTAGCGCTGTTGCGGCCTTCTCACTGCCACGGCATGATCCTGTACTACGACAATGGTCTGTGAAGTCTGGACGGGCTGTGCGAATGCCTCTGCTTCCACACTACACAAGTGTACGCCTGATCCGTGGGAGAGAGATGCGTGCTGGGAAGGGTTTTCCACCGTTTGCACCGGCTTCTGAGCTCCGTGGGGTTCTTGGGTAGTTCGATGGGGTCGGGAGGGGGGGGGGGGCATGTGTCGGGCTGGATGAGCAGACTGAACGAGTGTGCTGGTTTGGGGCTATCAGGTTCTCGGCCTGCTGTGGCGTTGCCGCCTCCCGCGGTAACATAATCAGGTGGCCAGTACATCCGTTTGGTCTAATCCCAAGGACGGGATGGCTGCTGGATAACTAGGTATTTTTTGTAGTGGGGTAATCCTTTTATAACTTAGCTGTTGGCTTAGCTTAATTGGGCCTGTGTATGCTCCAACAAAGGAGCCATGTCTGTATGACAGCGCTAATCACGAGAACCACTGGACGAAAGGAAGTTTTGTGAATATTAAATATTAAGCTGTTACGTATGGCAGCTGAAAAATAAATGTTTTATAGAATCGAGTAAGTGACCAGTTTGCAACAACTTGCTTTCATAGAGTTCATTGCCCAAGTCATTAAATATATAATAATATAATATGTGGAAGAATTGTAGGGCGCAACAAGTTCTACAAATATATACTGTACTCGGTAACATATGTCTGTTGAAAGATATCTCGTAGTATGTTAAGTGTGTTTAGGATTTACATTTGTAGTAAAAATTAAGCGTGAAACTAGCAATATTTTTTCGCATTAATTATTTCATCATTATTGAAACGATTCATTTTGTTTTCCTCAGTTTTTAACACAGATAAAGAATGGCCTATGCAGCATGCAGTTTACGTCACCAATGGTGGATCAGTAACCTTCAACTACAGCTGTTGTTAGGTACATGTATTTTCACAACATTTGAAGAAAAAATAAGGTTTTAGGCCACGTGCTTTCTCGTCTATGTACTGAAATGCCGCTCTCAGTTGAAATATGCAAAAAATTTGCGTTCCACAATGAAAGTGTTAACTTCGTTCTGTCAACTGGTGGACAGTGAGACAAAATGTTTGCCTCAGCGATTAAAAAATTTCTTAACATTAATAATTATAACAGTTCATAAAGCATTATTGGCCAGGATATCCGCGATGGGATCGTTGGGCGACTGACAGTTTTGGGGCACACGCGCTGCTGTAGTGGCTGGCTTAACGTAACCCGGTAATGCTGCCGGGTAACGAGGACTTACAGTTTAAAGTGAAATGCGAACCATGAAAGCGTTTTGGCATACTTCACAATGCACAGTAAGCTGTGTCAGAGGTGAAGGTTGGGTTAAGGAACTACGAAATTTCACGCCAAAAATGGAATTATTATTATTAGTGGCTTCAGTGTTCAGGTCTCTTGTGTGATAACTGCAGATTCTCAATTCCTGATAATTGGCTGCTGCTACAATCCAAAATCTTCAATCCTTATTACAGTTACGTCCATCCCAGTACAGATCTGTTTCCCTCAGAGCGTAACAATTTTGTGCCGATGGATCCCGTTTAATTTGTTATTGGAAATTCATGGTTCGTCGATGTTGAGGTTTCTAGAGCAGGGAAAGGACTGTGGGTAAGGATCGGGAAGGTAAAAAATCATAAACGTTCAGCATTCACCTAAAATGATTTCACTAAATCATAGAAATCAGAAATTTATCCTTTGTTCTAATCACCACAATTTCGATGAAGCACGAAGCCGTCGCTGACTGAGGAACTAAGAAAGGCAATACTAAGTTCCGTTGATGTAGGTAATGTTCGTAAAGACTGTTATTTCCAACAAGATTTTAACTAAAACTGAAAATGATGAGAAGAGACAAGAACTAATTTTATCGAAACAGCTGCTTACCGAGGAACGTAAGGAATCCAGGGGATTTTGCGCTACAATTGTGCAACATGAAGTGCGTAACAACACATGACGCATGCATTAAGCAATTCTTATCGTGGCTGGAACATGGTAGCGACAGCAATCATTACGACCTTGATACCATATCTGTTTCCTGGGCCAGCAGCCAGGTTAAGTAGCAAGGTCAGTTGGACACGCCCCACTTGACGCTGTACACTCAACTTTCCTGCAGTTGACGGCAAATAGGACCCCAAGCTTAATAATAACAAATAGACAACTAAGATTGTTGTAGACCACACAGGAGACAGAAATGCTCGGCAGCAAATATCCTTAGCAAAAAAAAAAAAAAAAAAAAAAAAAAAAAAAAGACTTGTAGCGTATGCACCAATACCGAAAGACATTGAGATTAAAGTACATTCGCTGAGTGAGATGGTATGAAAATTTTAGAAATTGTCATATTTAAAGTTTGAGTTACGAACTCTAACAATAATCCACGGAGCGTGACGGATAAGCGGATAACGTTCTGGCGCAGCATACTATAGGTTTGCGGTGCGAATCCTCGTTCGAGCCATCCAGATTTTCGTTTCCAATGATTTCTCGAAATGCCGGGACGGTTACTTTATAAAGGCCATGGCCGATATCCGGTAATATCCGTCATATATATAAATGTTACATACTACACGAGTCAACCATTTTAAAATGTTGTAGCAGTTTTTTTGTTTTTTTTTTTCCGTCTCTCGACCAGTTTGATGCATCTCTTCCTATCTTTCGTAGGGTTACCAACTTTTCAGATTTCCACGGCCGGACAAATGCTAACATTTCATATCTCCACGACCGGACAAAAGCCCACAAAGAAGGGGGGGGGGGGTTGTATTTTAGAAAAAGTAAAATTTACGGAGCAATTAGTTTTTCATTTTTACAATCAATTTTTGTTATAACAGTTTCCTACATGTCCTTCTGTACTTGCAAAATGTTTCACTGTTTTTATACAGTCAAATTTTACAGTAAAATTTATTTTACACACTTGCAGCGGAATCGTTTTCTTTATGTTTTAAATTCGTCATTTGAGAGCCAGTTCTCTCTGAAACAACAATAACATTTCCGTACTTTCCTCGGCAAATCACTCATTATGTATATGTAACGTGCCGGGTAGGTTACTGAGACAATAAACCTATCGCTTCACTACAATCAAATATGCGATCAACTGCTGTAAACTTTTGAACATAGAGTGAAACAGTTGAATTACGTTCAGCGGGAGGGGAATAAGGAGCGAGACGACCTTGTTTATTTACATGATTTTTAAAATTTCTCAATAACCGGACATTTTGCGTCCGGTCGCATGCAGTGAACCTGACACAGACAAATCGCGGTTGAACCGGACTATCCAACTGAAAACCGGACGGTTGGCAACCCTAATCTTGCGCCAAATTCTTCATCTCAACGTACCCCATAAAACCTGCGTACTCAATTATTTTCTTCATATAATCCAATCTACTAAATCTTCCTTTCTGTCTACTGTCACCTCACGTAAGAAATTAACCAATCCCGCATGTCTTAAAATGTGACCCACCATCCTGCCTCTTTCTGTAAGACTCTCCACATACTTCTGTCTTCACACATCATTTCCAAAATTCATTCGATTTGAGCTTTTCAGCTGTATTTAATTTCAGCAACACTCTTCAGCACTACAGATGCTTCAATTCCTAAAGTCCATGCTTCACTACCATAAAGTGTTGTTCTCCATACGAGCTCTTTCTTGGCCCTAGATCTATGTTTGAAAATAAAAGCTTTAAACCTTTTCAAGAAGGCTCTTTTCTCTAGTGTTCTGCTTTTAATGTAATTTCTGTATCGACCATCACTTGTAACATTATTTCTTAACATAATTAACTTATTCCTCCCGTTACATCTATCTCTATTATTATATTTAATCTTCTATTATTGCTAGCATTTCTACTAAATTTCATGAATTTGCCTTGCTTTGGTTTATATTTAATCCAAATTTTCAGAATTTTGTTTATGTCATTCACTAATTTATCAAAACCTAACTCTGTTCTGCTAACAGGACAATGTTATCAGAAATCGTAGTATACTGATTTTTCTCCTTGAACAGTCACGCCACATTTAAATTTCTCTTTTACTTCCTTTATTGGTTCCTCTTCAAACAAGTTACCCCACACCCCACTCATACATGCCTCTCATGATTCTTTATTTTTATTATAGCCACTTTAATCTTACGCAGATTATAAATTGTTCTTTCATTTCGATACTGTAGACCTGATTTTTCTTTAAAATGTTCAACATCTTGTCCCATCTTACATTATTAAAAGTTTTTTTCTAAATCAGCAAACGTCATAAACGTATCATTCTTCTTTTATTTATTTATTTTTTTGATCCGCCCATCAAGCATTAATTTTAAAGCCAGAAATACTCCTCTTGTACTCTGGTTTTTCCTAATCCTAAACATATCTTGAATTATTACAAATGCCAAAGTAATTCTGCCTCTCTGTCTGCCTGTCTGTTACGTTTTTCGCGGCTAAACGGCTAATCCGATTTTGATGAAATTTGACAAGGAGATACTATTTGAAATTAGGAAGGACAAAGGATACTTTTTTCTGGAAAAATAATATATTTTGTAATGGAATTTTTAAAAATAACTGAACGGTGATAGACAGACAGATGCATTGCATGTTTAGGTCTCTGTAGAGGTCTGCGATAGAGCCCTCTGGTGGGTCAGTAGTTAAGGCGCTTGCTTAAAAAAATTATAAAATGATCTGGGTCGCGTCCCAGCTGCAAATACCGTTGGGCGCAGGTGTATTGTTAAGAGTTGTTTTTGATTATATGAGCCACGCTTGGACGTTCCGTTGTACTTTTTTTTTTAACTGCTTAACGTCTCTTAACAGCGAGGTCTTTAGAGACGGGAAAGGATGGGGAGGGCAAGGAATGGGAAGGAATTCGGCCATCGCCTTTTGAAGAAATCATCCTGGGATTCACCTGGAGTGATTTGGGGAAACCCAAATCTGGATGCCCGGACGGGGATTCGAACCGCCGTCCTCCCGAATGCGAGGCCAGGACACTAACCGTTACACCACCACCTTTGACTCTGTGCCACACAACCGCCTATTAGCGAAGCTTCGAGCGTACGGTATATCGGATCAGCTTTGTGAATGGATAAAGGATTTTCTAACTGGTCGGTCGCAGTATGTTGTCGTTGAAGGAGAAAGTTCTTCTAATCTAGATGTTACATCGGGTGTACCTCAAGGAAGTGTAATAGGACCACTTCTTTTCTTAATTTTTATAAACGATCTCGGAGACAAAGTGAAAAGCCTTTTTAGATTGTTTGCTGATGATGCGGTTATTTATAGGGAAGTAAGAACTTTGGCCGATTGCTTAGAAATTCAGCGCGATCTGGATGTTATTTTGGCTTGGTGCGCTGAGTGGCAACTTACTCTAAACTGTAAAAAGTGCAAGACAATGAGCATAACTAACAAAAAGAATCCAATTGTACAGAAATACGAGTTAAACAATACAGTATTTATTATTTATCGTATGATTATTTATGAGATACACAATAGGAAATATACATATGACAAGCTTGTACAATTTCATATCTCGAGATCTAATGTTTTAATCCAGTCAACTGCACTGATCGACGCATCATGGATTTCCGCCATTGTTCCCTTGTAGGCCCGAAGAAGACAGTCAGAAACGATGTGATTTATTGTCTGTAAGGTGGCTCCACAGTCACAATTTGCAGAATCTACCCAGCCCCATTTGTATAATAAGTAGGCGCATCTGCCTTGTCCTGTTCGAATTCGGTTGATGATTCTCCACTGCCGCCTAGGGAGTTCGAAACCTTGTAACCTTACTGAGGGGTCCTCAACTAGATTTTTATTGGCTACTGATGACTGCTCCCACTGAGTTTTCCACAGCTTATTGGTGTTGAAAGAGGACTCTGTGAGGTTGATTGCTGTGCGCCATGGTGGTTTTCTTGATTTCAAGCGTTGGTGTTTCGCTTGAATTATGTCTTGATGTATAGGCAGCCAAGGGTTCTTCAGGATATTTTTCCAGATTTTTAAAAGAGCTTCTGATCTTCTTAGTGCTGGGGGTGAGATGTTGCATAGCACTGGAAGCCATATGGTGTTCGTACTATGAATACATCCGTAATTATCCTCATTGCCTGATTGAGTTGCACATCTACCTTCTTTGTATGGACACTATTGATCCAGGATGGGCAGCAGTATTCAGCAACAGAGTATGACAGAGCTAAGGCTGTGGATCTTAGAATGTGAGCACTGGCTCCCCATGAAGTACCAGCAAGCTTATGGAGAATATTGTTTCTAGTTTTGACTTTGGCAGCCACATTTGAGAGATGCTGTTTGAAAGTTAGAGTTCTGTCCAGTGTTATACCCAGATATTTTGGTGTGCCGCAAAAAGGCAATAGTTGGCCTCTGAATTTAACTTCTGGTTTATAGTGTGCTTGTCTGTTGCGCAAATGAAATGTTGAAATAACTGTTTTCTGAGGATTTAGATGAAGGCACCATTTCTTGAAGTAGTCATCTAACTTTTCCAGATCAGCTGATAAAGTTGTTTCCGCATCAGAAAAGTTGGGGTTCTGGTTCACCAAACAAATGTCATCAGCGTAAGTAAATTTTCTTGAAGTTGTTTCCGGTAAATCATGAGTATACAAATTGAATAGAAGGGGTGCTAAAACAGATCCTTGGGGTAAACCATCATTTAGTATAAATATTCTGCTTCTGTCGTTATCAGAGTATATCTGAAAGTATCTATTGCTCAACATGTTGTTAAGTAGTTCTGTAAGTTTTCGACATGGGATAATACTCAAAAATTTCAGAAGAAGTCCTTCTCGCCAAACAGTGTCATAAGCAGCTGACAGATCCAAAAAGGCAGCCACACTTACTGATTTCTTCTCAAACCCGTTTTCAATATGAGAGGTGAGAGTGAAAACCTGGTCATTACAACTTCTCCCTGGCCTAAATCCTGCTTGTTCTATGGGAATGTGTTTATTGATCACTTCAGAAATTCTGTTGTAGATCAGGCGCTCAAGGAGTTTGTATGTTACACTTAGAAGTGCTATTGGTCGATAATTTGCCACTTTCGTGGGGTCCTTATTTGGTTTTAATATGGCTAATATTTTTGTTTTCTTCATTAACAGTGGGAGGTTTCCAGTTTGTAGGATATTTGAGAAGAAGTTAGTAAGCCATCTTACTGTAGCTGGTCCACAGTGGGCCAAAAGTTCAGGATATATACCATCAAATCCAGCTGCTTTTCCCAGTTTCATTTGTTTGATTGCATCTTTGGTTTCTTCTTCATGGAATGGAATGGAGAATTCAGAAGATTTTGGGGCTGCTTTTTTCTTGTTGCGTAATTTTAATTTGATATCTCTTTTGGTTTGCTTATCTTTTGTGTTCTTAGAAACCGATACTAGATGTTTGGCAAAATCATTCAGATTGATTGCAGTTTTTGATCTTCTGATCACAGGGGTTGAGCTGTCTAATTTTCTAATGACTGACCAGGCTTTTCTGCTAGAGTGGGTGTAATCCAAGGATTCTACTGTGCGATGCCAGATATTTCTACGACCCTCATCTAGTGATTGAAGGAGGCGTGTGGCATTATCAGAGGTTGGATGTTCCTCATATTTCATTAATAAATTCTCACTCTCTGGGCTCCAACCAGGGATGTACTCTTTGCGATATCCTCTAGGAATGCATCGTCTAGCTACACCTTTAATGATCCCAACAAATCTATTATAATTATTGTAGGTTGGTTTAATCCATCTGATATTGGAGTCTGTTTGTTTTGCAAATTCAATCCAGTTGGCTTTCTTGAAGTTCCATCTTGGTGTAGGGTGTGATCGTATAACAGGTATGGACATTCCTACCTCTAGGATAACAGGTCTGTGTTGACTGTGAGGAAAATCCTTGACCACTGAACGACGAACTTGACTGATTGCACTCTGGATTTGGGTTGTAAAACATAGGTCTGGAGTGTATCCTCCAGACCTATGTTTTATGTTTATTGATATGGTCGATTCTATTAAATATTTAGGAGTAACAGTACAAAGGAACATGAAATGGGACATACACATTAATTCTTTAGTAGGTAGAGCAAATTCTAGGCTGCGATTCATAGGTAGAATCTTGAAAAATTGTAATGAACAAACAAAGGAGATAGCGTACAAATCTCTTGTGCGTCCACATTTGGACTATTGTTGTGCCATTTGTGACCCGTTTCGTAAGGGATTGATCGAAAGTATAGAGAAAGTACAGAGAAGAGCCGCTCGATTCGTGACCGCTTGCTACAGTCCGTATGAAAGCGTCACAGAACTGATTAGTAGATTAGGTTGGGAGTCTCTGGTAGATAGACGACACACGTTTCGTTTAAACTTATTGGAAAACATGCGTACTCCAACTTTCACTCATGAGTGTAGTGAAATTCTTCTTCCACCAACCTATTTGAGTCGGAAGGACAGGAAAGATAAAATTAGAGAAATAAGATGCCGGACTGATTCTTATATGAATTCTTTTTTCCCTCGTACCATTAGGGATTGGAATGCACAGCAAAGAGATTAGCTTTGGTGCTGAGCACCCTCTGCCACCCACAATTTTGTGAATTGCATAGTATATATGTAGATGTAGACCACGCTCGGTCCCGTTGTACGTAGTCCACGGTACTCTGTAGGTGCAGCCACGACAGAGGCAGACCGTGTGGCAAATCGAAACTGTCCTTTGGTACCCAAAAGTGCCATACGCGTTTAATTTTTTTATGCTATATCGGTCGCTCAAAGTTTTTTTTCCTCTCTCTCAGTTTGTGTATGATCTACACTAACATAGCAACTCCGTCTCTACAGAGCTGCCACTGTTATGCTGGCCGGCTGAAGGATGCATCCAGATCCTAGCCTCCTGCCCTTCAGACCTGATGAAGGCCGCCAGCCTTCTGAGTGACCAGGGCATCAGCTGCTTCAAGGAGCAGCCCAACCCGCCGAGCCAGCCGTCGCCTGTGGCCGTTGAGGTGCTGCCGAAGGGGAGGGCTAGGAAGGCAGCCAAGAGGAAGCCTTCTCCGCCAGAGCTCCGGCAGTGTTTCAACTGTCAAAACCACGGACATAACGCGAGCGACTGCAACTGTGCTGATGTGTCAGATGTGGGGATGATCACAAAGTAGCCGACTGCACCACAGCCAGAGTCGGCAGCCGGCCGGCCGCGGAGGAGGTCTACTAGTGGATCACTGCCACGCCTGCCGTACCGGATCCAGTGATCAATTAACGGTGGTGGTGACGCTGCTCACGCATCTAATCACCGCCCTCATTCCACGAACGGTCACCAATTAGATGACGACCACTCCATAACAAGGACTTATCCAGAAGTCACTTAAAAAAACCCAACACAAGATATCAGGAAAAGGAATAATCCTGGAACTGTATCCACACAGTAGGAAACTACGCCAGATGACTCTGCTGCTGCTGCTGCTCTGTCTGTGTATTTCGCTATGACGAATAAACGGCTATCCCGATATTGATGGAATTTGACAAAGAAATACTTCGTTTCATTAAGAAGGACACAGGATACTTTTTGGGATAAATAACATAATAACATAGTCACTCCGTCTCTCTGTCTGTTTATTTCGCTTCGCTTTGACGAATAAACGGCTATCCCGATATTGATGGAATTTGACAAAGAAATACTTCATTTCATTAGGAAGGACACAGGATACTTTTTGGGATAAATAACATAGAAACATAATAACTCCGTCTCTCTGTCTGTGTATTTCGCTTTGAGGAATAAACGGCTATCCCGATATTGATGGAATTTGACAAGAAAATACTCCGTTTCATTAGGAAGGACACAGGATACTTTTTGGGATAAATAACATTTTTTATCATGAAATTTTAAAACTAACTGAATGTTGCGTTTGTAAGTCCGTAATAGTATATTGGTCACTCAGACTGTGCTTCTCTGGTAGTCTGTTAGCGTATGATCTGTTCAAAAATTTCTTTTACAGATAAAACATATTACATAGTATAGATTTTGATTTTCACTGCACCAGACTATTATTTTGAGTCTATCTAAAAGTTTCTGTCATCAGTATATTTTGTCTTCTTCTTGAGCACGAGCAGCTGAAGTTATTAGAAACTAAGACTCTAATGCTCATGCTGAAGAAAGAAGACAAGACCAAACTGTAAGGCAAGATGCCCTCAGTTAAGTTCTCCTCAGTGTGTTACTATTTTTCAAGCATATTGCAAATTAATTCTCTTCATGAGACGTGTTCGATTGTAGAATGTATGGTGATGGCTTCTCTGCCATATTATCCTGACACCGTGTTTTTTGGGACACCTTTTATGTAGACCTAATCTTTTTATATAAAATTATAGCAATTAAATTCTAAGTCCACGTGTACAGCTAGTCCTTTATATTCTTCTGTATATTATCCTGGTCAGTAATTTTGAAGAATGTGATGTTAGACTTTGTCTGCTTGAACTTTCATCTGAATTTTGAAGTTGATACAATTTTTAAAATCAGTTGGAATCTCTCCTGTTTCTTAAGTTTTTTATATCAGTGTAAATAATCTTCTGATTCCTTCTTCTACTAAGGAGTTAAGAAATTTTGCAGGAATCTCATCAATTCCAACCACCTGATTTATCTTCTAAACATAAACGAAATATTCTGTCAGCAGTTTTAATGTTTATACATTTTTTCTTCGTTTTTTCTAGTTTATGTTTGATCCTTCTATAGGCCACATCTACTTCACCTACGTCCATTTCATTTTCTACTTCTTCGAAGTTCTCTTGCAATCGTCTTTCTTTTTTTTTTAATATATTTCCAGTTTATTTGATTTCTAAAATATCTCTACTGCTCTCTTCCTAGTTCATCATGAGAAAATAGTCAGATCACACTGTGAAAGGTATGTTTAATGCTGTTACATCAGTTGACTTTTATAAATCTATGTCTGCTGAATGAAGAACTTTGATGGGAAAACATTCTCTTTGTTTGGGTCTGTATATATTTGTGAGCAAAGTTTTTCTTCCTTGAAGATCAGCAAGAGTAAATATAGGTGCTCTTTGACATACATTAAGTAGCAGGTTGTCATTAGAATTTCAACAATGAATATCACTACTGATTTCAAGGAAAAATTAATAAAAGTGCGATAGGACACATTTGCCTCATTAAAATTATTCTAAAATTATATGTGCTTGCAGCTACAGATGATTTGAAATTAGCATAATAAATAAATTGAATAAAACCACCACCATTTTATTTAATTTATATTTATTGATTTTCTGAAACAATTTATGATTTTTTCTGAAATGCAAAGTTGATTAATGAATGCAATCATTTTTTTAAATGTAGGGCCCTCCGATGACCTTCACTCCCAAAACGTGGCCCGCAAGCCAAAACAATTGTCCACCCCTGTCCTAGTCCAAAACTTCCAGCGGCATTCCCCTCTTTTCCTTCTCCCACCACCGCATTCCAGTCACCTATAATTATTACATTTTCCTCCCGCTTCACATATTGAATTAATTTTTCAACTTCATCTTGTATTTCTCTGTTTTTCATCATCCTCTTCCTGTAACTTTGGCATATACACACCGAGCAAGGTGGGCCAGTGGTCACGTTCTGGCCTCGCATTCGGGAGGACGCGGGTTCGAATCCTCGTCCGAGCATCCAGATTTGGATTTTCCATGGTTTCCCCGAATCACACCAGGCGAATGCCTGGATGGTGCCTTCAAAAAAACATGTATACTTATACTAAAGGGGCAGGCGCAGGCCTATTTTATACCGTCATCAGAATAATCTTGTCTCAGAATAAACAGTTCATAATAACTCACCCATTTCCCTACTCTCTTGTTCATTATCAATCCCACACCAATCAACTGACAGCTTTCCTGCTAAATATTCTGTATTCTCCCATCGATCTCGGTGAATGAGCGATAACGCTCAGGACTGGCATTCGGAAGGATGCGAATTCGAATCCTGGTCCGACCATCCAGATTTCGGTTATCCGTTGATTACCAAAATCACTCTAGGTGAATGCGGGGATTGTTCTTTCAAAGAAAAAAGCCATGGTTGAATTCATTCCCGTTCCTTACCTCTTGTCTTTTCCTGCCAATAATGACCTCGACGTCGACGAGGCGTAAAGCCCTAAGCAAAACAGTATTCTCAGACCAGAAATTCTGTGTATACTTCTTGTTATTCTAAATAAACTCAACAACATGTAACTTAAGTTGTAACATCTCCCTTTTTACATTTTCTGATCTACCTGTCCTACTCACATTTCTAACATTCCACGCTCCAGCTCATAGAATGTTTCTATTCATTCCCATGACTCCTCTCCGAGCAGTCCCCAAACGGAGTCCCATTTGGGCACTACTTTACCTCTAGAATATTTTACCCAGCAAGAAGTTGTCATTCCACATATAATTTGAGAGGAATACATGTTCTCGGGATACACTTGGGCCTTTAATTCAGTGGCTTCCCGTTGTTTTCTGCATCATCATGCTTTAGATCGTTTTTGATTGTCACCCACCTTTAGTGGTCATTTCCAACCCAAGGGCAAAAGAGTGATCCTCCGCCCTCCTTATGGCGCGTTCCCACGGCCCCTTGTAACGAAGGCGAGGCGGGACGGGACGAATACTCAACCACACGCCAGGGGAACAGGGCCGCCTCTGCTAGCGGAGACGAGATGCAGCTACCCACTCTGAGTCGGTAAACATCACAGGCGTGTGTAGCGGTGCGCTGTTGCCATCGGTTTGCAGCAGTGGTGCGCACCCCTTCTGTTGCTGTAAAGTGCTCTGTGCATAACGACACTAGGCAACGTGTTGCGGAAGTGGCGGTGAGGTAAACTAGGACTAACTTGCGGCCCGCGGTCGTCCCTATACTTCGGCTAATGAGGTCCCGTCCCGTCTCGCCTTCGTTACGAGGGATCGTGGGAACGCGCCTTTACAGGACGACGTCGTCAAGCAGTGGGTGACACCTTATACTGGGAACCATTTAGTCGACAGAGGCTCCAGAACCTCGTCCGTGCAAACTCGTGAAGGAGGGCTTGCTCGGTTGGAAGAGGCTAATATTGTATCTCACGTAGCTTATAATCTAATAGAAAACAGTATGGAAACACTTTGTGTACGTATAAAAACGGGAGAAATCAAAATTGGTCCTTACCTGTAATTAATACATAAAACTACAGTTCAAACTATGAAGTATATGCTCGGGAATTGGTTGAACTGCGGCTAAAAAAAAGGAGGGCAAAATATTGCTTACACATGACGAAACTAAATAACATTTACATTTACTGCTTGATTTTTTAATTTTCTTTTATTTTCACGGATAAAATAGCCATATGGAAGGACAGAGGTGATATAAATATTTTTGTCCCCTAAAATATGACTAGTGCTTCTAGTTTCCTTCGTTCACAAGGTGTAATGGCACAATAGCGTGAAACGTAATTGTTACGAATAAGTTATGGGAGTAGCTGTGGGAAGTTACAGCTGAATAAACTTTAGCTCCAAATTGTGGGAAATCATTGCTTTCACACGCATTCACGTAATTGATACGAAATTCACTGGGTCTGGCATTCGGGAGGACACGGGTTCTAATCCGCGTCTGGACATCCAATTTCAGTTTTCCATGGTTTCCTAAAAATCACTCCATGCAAATTCCGGAATGGTTCCTTCAAAAACCCATGGCCGTATTAATTCCCTTTCTATAATGTCCATCCTCTCCAGCTTCTAATGACCTCTACATCAAAGAGGCACAAAGTCAGAATTAAAAAAAATCTTTCAGTGGTTGCGAACTCGGCTCCTTTATCATATCAGTTTCTGACTTTTTGTACAAATTTAAAAAAAAATCGCAAATGTTTGAATATTAGCATAAATATTAAACAAAACCAATTAAAAATATCAATGAATTTAAGTTGACTTAACACAGCTATAATTATGAACTTTACTGTAATTTACGATTGTGTGTGATTCGGTAACAATTGCAGGGCCGGCGTTGGGGAGGGGAAGGGGGGAGGGGCAGAGATAAGCGGGGCTAAAGTTCCTCAGGCCCTCCGTCCAGGGTGCCTAACTAAGTAGAAATCAAACTTTAAAAAAGTTTCTTAAAAAGGTGTTATTTGATTTTTAATTAAAATTTTCTGACTTTATACCAAAGTAAATTTTTGTGCGGGACAGGGGGGCTTAAGAACGATAACCGGGGCCCGAGAGTCGTATCGCTGGCCCTGAACAACTGCATACCGTACAATTATTTCCGATTAGTTCCTTCTCAGGAACTTGCTACATTATTCATTATTGTTTTTGAGCATGAGAACTCTTAAAAATGTCAAAAGATGTTTATAATCTTCCTAATTAACTGGTTAACAGAATTCCAACATTTCTGACGCAGAAACAACTTTCTCCACTGTTCTGCTAGATGTATAGTTGAAGAACTGGTGCCTTCATCTAAATCCTCAGAAAACAGGTATACAGACTTTTCTTTTACGCAACAGACAAGCTCACTATAAAACAAATGTTATATTCAGAGGCCGATTCTTGATATTGTAGCACACCAATATATCTGGGTATAACACTGGACAGAACTCTGACTTTCAAGCAGCATCTCTCAAACGTGGCTGCTAAAATGAAAACAAGAAATAATATTCTTCAGAAGTTTGCAGATACTTTATGGGTCCCAGTGCTCACGTTCTAAGAGCCACGGCCTTAGCTCTGTCATACTCTGTTGCTGAATACTACTGCCCAACCAGGCTTAATAGCGCCCTGAAGAACTCTCAGCTGTCTATCCATCAAGATATTATTCAAGCAATACACCAACGCTTGAAATCGAAGAAAACTTCGTGTCACACAGCAATCAATCCTACACTCTTTCAACATCAACAAGCTGT